>CM052081.1:19077335-19469835 GCA_020010945.3 Muscidifurax raptorellus
GTCCACCCACACGCATTGCTTTACTCCTAGCGACCCGAATCCCCAGTTTCCTCACGCGCATTGCTTTCTCACTCGACCGTGCAATATGTCAAGTCCACCCACGTGCATTGCTTTCTCACTCGACCGTCCAATAAGTCAAGTCCACCCACACGCATTGCTTTACTCCTAGCGACCCGAATCCCCAGTTTCCTCACGCGCATTGCTTTCTCACTCGACCGAGCAATAAGTCAAGTCCACCCACACGCATTGCTTTCTCACTCGACCGTGCAATAAGCAAAGTCCACCCATGCGCATTGCTTTCTCACTCGACCGTCCAATAAGTCAAGTCCACCCACACGCATTGCTTTACTCCTAGCGACCCGAATCCCCAGTTTCCTCACGCGCATTGCTTTCTCACTCGACCGAGCAATAAGTCAAGTCCACCCACACGCATTGCTTTCTCACTCGACCGTGCAATAAGCAAAGTCCACCCATGCGCATTGCTTTCTCACTCGACCGTCCAATAAGTCAAGTCCACCCACACGCATTGCTTTACTCCTAGCGACCCGAATCCCCAGTTTCCTCACGCGCATTGCTTTCTCACTCGACCGTGCAATATGTCAAGTCCACCGACGCGCATTGCTTTCTCACTCGACCGTCCAATAAGTCAAGTCCACCCACACGCATTGCTTTCGTACTCGTCCGTGCAATAAGCCAAGTCCACCCACGTGCATTGCTTTCTCACTCGACCGACTAATAAGTCAAGTCCACCCACACGCATTGCTTTACTCCTAGCGACCCGAATCCCCAGTTTCCTCACGCGCATTGCTTTCTCACTCGACAGAGCAATAAGTCAAGTCCACCCACACGCATTGCTTTCTCACTCGACCGTGCAATAAGCCAACTCCATCCACACGCATTGCCTTTCCCCTAGGGACCCGAATCCCCAAAGTTTCCTCACGCGCATTGCTTTCTCACTCGACCGTGCAATATGTCAAGTCCAGCCACACGCATTGCTTTCGCACTCGACCGAGCAATAAGTCAAGTCCACCGACGCGCATTGCTTTCTCACTCGACCGTCCAATAAGTCAAGTCCACCCACACGCATTGCTTTACTCCTAGTGACCCGAATCCCCAAAGTTTCCTCACGCGCATTGCTTCCGCACTCGACAGTCAAATAAGTCAAGTCGACCCACACGCATTGCTTTACTCCTATCGACCCGAATCCCCAAAGATTCCTCACGCGCATTGCTTTCTCACTCGACCGTGCAATATGTCAAGTCCACCCACGCGCATTGCTTTCTCACTCGACCGTCCAATAAGTCAAGTCCACCCACACGCATTGCTTTACTCCTAGTGACCCGAATCCCCAAAGTTTCCTCACGCGCATTGCTTCCGCACTCGACAGTCAAATAAGTCAAGTCGACCCACACGCATTGCTTTACTCCTATCGACCCGAATCCCCAAAGATTCCTCACGCGCATTGCTTTCTCACTCGACCGTGCAATATGTCAAATCCAGCCACACGCATTGCTTTCGCACTCGACCGAGCAATAAGCCAAGTCCACCCACGCGCATTGCTTTCTCACTCGACCGGGCAATAAGTAAAGTCCACCCACATCCATTGCTTTACTCCTAGCGACCCGAATCCCCAAAGTTTCCTCACGCGCATGCTTCCGCACTCGACCGTCAAATAAGTCAAGTCGACCCACACGCATTGCTTTACTCCTATCGACCCGAATCCCCAAAGATTCCTCACGCGCATTGCTTTCTCACTCGACCGTGCAATATGTCAAATCCACCCACACGCATTGCTTTCGTACTCGACCGAGCAATAAGCCAAGTCCATCCACGTGCATTGCTTTCTCACTCGACCGAGCAATAAGTCAAGTCCACCCACACGCATTGCTTTACTCCTAGCGACCAGAATCCCCAGTTTCCTCACGCGCATTGCTTTCTCACTCGACCGTCCAATAAGTCAAGTCCACCCACACGCATTGCTTTCGTACTCGACCGAGCAATAAGCCAAGTCCACCCACGTGCATTGCTTTCTCACTCGACCGAGCAATAAGTCAAGTCCACCCACACGCATTGCTTTACTCCTAGCGACCCGAATCCCCAGTTTCCTCACGCGCATTGCTTTCTCACTCGACCGTGCAATATGTGAAGTCCGGCCACACGCATTGCTTTCGCACTCGACCGAGCAATAAGCCAAGTCCACCCACGCGCATTGCTTTCTCACTCGACCGTCCAATAAGTCAAGTCCACCCACACGCATTGCTTTACTCCTAGCGACCCGAATCCCCAAAGTTTCCTCACGCGCATTGCTTCCGCACTCGACCGAGCAATAAGCCAAGTCCATCCACGTGCATTGCTTTCTCACTCGACCGAGCAATAAGTCAAGTCCACCCACGCGCATTGCTTTCTCACTCGACCGTCCAATAAGTCAAGTCCACCCACACGCATTGCTTTACTCCTAGCGACCCGAATCCCCAAAGTTTCCTCACGCGCATTGCTTCCGCACTCGACCGAGAAATAAGCCAAGTCCATCCACACGCATTGCCTTTCCCCTAGGGACCCGAATCCACAAAGTTTCCTCACGCGCATTGCTTTCTCACTCGACCGTGCAATATGTCCAGTCCACCCACGCGCATTGCTTTCTCACTCGACCGGGCAATAAGTAAAGTCCACCCACATCCATTGCTTTTCTCCTAGGGACCCGAATCCACAGTTTCCTCACGCGCATTGCTTTCTCACTCGACCGGGCAATAAGTAAAGTCCACCCATATCCATTGCTTTTCTTCTAGGGACCCGAATCCCCAGTTTCCTCACACGCATTGCTTTCGTACTCGACCGAGCAATAAGCCAAGTCCAGCCACACGCATTGCTTTCGCACTCGACCGAGCAATAAGCCAAGTCCACCCACGCGCATTGCTTTCTCACTCGACCGGGCAATAAGTCAAGTCCACCCACATCCATTGCTTTTCTCCTAGGGACCCGAATCCCCAGTTTCCTCACGCGCATTGCTTTCTCACTCGACCGTCAAATAAGTCAAGTCGACCCACACGCATTGCTTTACTCCTATCGACCCGAATCCCCAAAGATTCCTCACCCGCATTGCTTTCTCACTCGACCGTGCAATATGTCAAATCCACCCACACGCATTGCTTTCTCACTCGACCGAGCATTTAGCCAAGTCCACCCACACGCATTGCTTTACTCCTAGCGACCCGAATCCCCAAAGTTTCCTCACGCGCATTGCTTTCTCACTCGACCGAGCATTTAGCCAAGTCCACCCACACGCATTGCTTTCTTACTCGACCGAGCATTTAGCCAAGTCCACCCACGCGCATTGCTTTCTCACTCGACCGTCCAATAAGTCAAGTCCACCCACACGCATTGCTTTCTCACTCGACCGAGCATTTAGCCAAGTCCACCCACACGCATTGCTTTACTCCTAGCGACCCGAATCCCCAAAGTTCCCTCACGCGCATTGCTTTCTCACTCGACCGAGCATTTAGCCAAGTCCACCCACACGCATTGCTTTCTTACTCGACCGAGCATTTAGCCAAGTCCACCCACACGCATTGCTTTACTCCTAGCGACCCGAATCCCCATAGTTTCCTCACGCGCATTGCTTTCTCACTCGACCGAGCAATATGCCAAGTCCACCCACACGCATTGCTTTTCTCCTAGGGACCCGAGTCCCCAAAGTTATCTCATGCGCATTGCTTTCTCACTCGACCGAGCATATAGCTAAGTCCACCCACACGCATTGCTTTCTCACTCGACCGAGCATTTAGCCAAGTCCACCCACACGCATTGCTTTACTCCTAGCGACCCGAATCCCCAAAGTTTCCTCACGCGCATTGCTTTCTCACTCGACCGAGCAATATGCCAAGTCCACCCACACGCATTGCTTTTCTACTAGCGACCCGAATCCCCAAAGTTCCCTCACGCGCATTGCTTTCTCACTCGACCGAGGAATATGCCAAGTCCACCCACACGCATTGCTTTTCTACTAGCGACCCGAATCCCCAAAGTTTCCTCACGCGCATTGCTTCCTCACTCGACCGAGCAATATTCCAAGTCCACCCACACGCATTGCTTTTCTCCTAGGGACCCGAGTCCCCAAAGTTATCTCATGCGCATTGCTTTCTCACTCTACTGAGCATTTAGCCAAGTCCACCCACACGCATTGCTTTACTCCTAGCGACCCGAATCCCCAAAGTTTCCTCACGCGCATTGCTTTCTCACTCGACCGAGCAGTAGGCCAAGTCCACCCACACGCATTGCTTTCTCACTCGACCGAGCATTTAGCCAAGTCCACCCACACGCATTGCTTTACTCCTAGCGACCCGAATCCTCAAAGTTTCCTCACGCGCATTGCTTTCTCACTCGACCGAGCATTTAGCCAAGTCCACCCACACGCATTGCTTTACTCCTAGCGACCCGAATCCCCAAAGTTTCCTCACGCGCATTGCTTTCTCACTCGACCGAGCATTTAGCCAAGTCCACCCACACGCATTGCTTTACTCCTAGCGACCCGAATCCCCAAAGTTTCCTCACGCGCATTGCTTTCTCACTCGACCGAGCAATATGCCAAGTCCACCCACACGCATTGCTTTTCTACTAGCGACCCGAATCCCCAAAGTTCCCTCACGCGCATTGCTTTCTCACTCGACCGAGCATTTAGCCAAGTCCACCCACACGCATTGCTTTCTTACTCGACCGAGCATTTAGCCAAGTCCACCCACACGCATTGCTTTACTCCTAGCGACCCGAATCCCCAAAGTTTCCTCACGCGCATTGCTTTCTCACTCGACCGAGCATTTAGCCAAGTCCACCCACACGCATTGCTTTACTCCTAGCGACCCGAATCCCCATAGTTTCCTCACGCGCATTGCTTTCTCACTCGACCGAGCAATATGCCAAGTCCACCCACACGCATTGCTTTTCTCCTAGGGACCCGAGTCCCCAAAGTTATCTCATGCGCATGGCTTTCTCACTCTACCGAGCATTTAGCCAAGTCCACCCACACGCATTGATATACTCCTAGCGACCCGAATCCCCAAAGTTTCCTCACGCGCATTGCTTTCTCACTCGACCGAGCATTTAGCCAAGTCCACCCACACGCATTGCTTTTCTACTAGCGACCCGAATCCCCAAAGTTTCCTCACGCGCATTGCTTCCTCACTCGACCGAGCAATATTCCAAGTCCACCCACACGCATGGCTTTTCTCCTAGGGACCCGAGTCCCCAAAGTTATCTCATGCGCATTGCTTTCTCACTCGACCGAGCATATAGCTAAGTCCACCCACACGCATTGCTTTCTCACTCGACCGAGCATTTAGCCAAGTCCACCCACACGCATTGCTTTACTCCTAGCGACCCGAATCCCCAAAGTTTCCTCACGCGCATTGCTTTCTCACTCGACCGAGCAGTAGGCCAAGTCCACCCACACGCATTGCTTTCTCACTCGACCGAGCATTTAGCCAAGTCCACCCACACGCATTGCTTTACTCCTAGCGACCCGAATCCTCAAAGTTTCCTCACGCGCATTGCTTTCTCACTCGACCGAGCATTTAGCCAAGTCCACCCACACGCATTGCTTTACTCCTAGCGACCCGAATCCCCAAAGTTTCCTCACGCGCATTGCTTTCTCACTCGACCGAGCATTTAGCCAAGTCCACCCACACGCATTGCTTTACTCCTAGCGACCCGAATCCCCAAAGTTTCCTCACGCGCATTGCTTTCTCACTCGACCGAGCAATATGCCAAGTCCACCCACACGCATTGCTTTTCTACTAGCGACCCGAATCCCCAAAGTTCCCTCACGCGCATTGCTTTCTCACTCGACCGAGCATATAGCTAAGTCCACCCACACGCATTGCTTTCTCACTCGACCGAGCATTTAGCCAAGTCCACCCACACGCATTGCTTTACTCCTAGCGACCCGAATCCCCAAAGTTTCCTCACGCGCATTGCTTTCTCACTCGACCGAGCATTTAGCCAAGTCCATCCACACGCATTGCTTTACTCCTAACAACCCGAATCCCCAAAGTTTCCTCACGCGCATTGCTTTCTCACTCGACCGAGCAATATGCCAAGTCCACCCACACGCATTGCTTTTCTACTAGCGACCCGAATCCCCAAAGTTTCCTCACGCGCATTGCTTCCTCACTCGACCGAGCAATATTCCAAGTCCACCCACACGCATTGCTTTTCTCCTAGGGACCCGAGTCCCCAAAGTTATCTCATGCGCATTGCTTTCTCACTCTACCGAGCATTTAGCCAAGTCCACCCACACGCATTGCTTTACTCCTAGCAAACCGAATCCCCAAAGTTTCCTCACGCGCATTGCTTCCTCACTCGACCGAGCACTATGCCAAGTTCACCCACACGCATTGCTTTTGTCCTAGGGACCCGAGTCCCCAAAGTTATCTCATGCGCATTGCTTTCTCACTCTACCGAGCATTTAGCCAAGTCCACCCACACGCATTGCTTTACTCCTAGCGACCCGAATCCCTAAAGTTTCCTCACGCGCATTGCTTTCTCACTCGACCGTGCAATAGGCCAAGTACACCCACACGCATTGCTTTCTCACTCGACCGAGCATTTAGCCAAGTCCACCCACACGCATTGCTTTATTCCTAGCGACCCGAATCCCCAAAGTTTCCTCACGCGCATTGCTTTCTCACTCGACCGACCATTTAGCCAAGTCCACGCACACGCATTGCTTTCTCACTCGACCGAGCATTTAGCCAAGTCCACCCACACGCATTGCTTTCTCACTCGACCGAGCATCTAGCCAAGTCCACCCAGCCGCATTGCCTTACACCTAGCGACCCGAATCCCCAAAGTTCCCTCACGCGCATTGCTTTCTCACTCGACCGAGCATATAGCTAAGTCCACCCACACGCATATCTTTACTCCTAGCGACCCGAATCCCCAATGATTCCTCACGCGCATTGCTTTGTCACTCGACCGAGCATTTAGCAAAGTCCACCCACACGCATTGCTTTCTCACTCGACCGAGCATTTAGCCAAGTCCACCCACACGCATTGTTTTACTCCTAGCGACCCGAATCCCCAAAGTTTCCTCACGCGCATTGCTTTCTCACTCGACCGAGCATTTAGCCAAGTCCACCCACACGCATTGCTTTACTCCTAGCGACCCGAATCCCCATAGTTTCCTCACGCGCATTGCTTTCTCACTCGACCGAGCAATATGCCAAGTCCACCCACACGCATTGCTTTTCTCCTAGGGACCCGAGTCCCCAAAGTTATCTCATGCGCATGGCTTTCTCACGCACACGCATTGCTTTCTCACTCGACCGAGCATTTAGCCAAGTCCACCCACACGCATTGCTTTCTCACTCGACCGAGCATTTAGCCAAGTCCACCCAGCCGCATTGCCTTACACCTAGCGACCCGAATCCCCAAAGTTCCCTCACGCGCATTGCTTTCTCACTCGACCGAGCATATAGCTAAGTCCACCCACACGCATATCTTTACTCCTAGCGACCCGAATCCCCAATGATTCCTCACGCGCATTGCTTTGTCACTCGACCGAGCATTTAGCAAAGTCCACCCACACGCATTGCTTTCTCACTCGACCGAGCATTTAGCCAAGTCCACCCACACGCATTGTTTTACTCCTAGCGACCCGATTCCCCAAAGTTTCCTCACGCGCATTGCTTTCTCACTCGACCGAGCATTTAGCCAAGTCCACCCACACGCATTGCTTTACTCCTAGCGACCCGAATCCCCATAGTTTCCTCACGCGCATTGCTTTCTCACTCGACCGAGCAATATGCCAAGTCCACCCACACGCATTGCTTTTCTCCTAGGGACCCGAGTCCCCAAAGTTATCTCATGCGCATGGCTTTCTCACTCTACCGAGCATTTAGCCAAGTCCACCCACACGCATTGCTTTACTCCTAGCGACCCGAATCCCCAAAGTTTCCTCACGCGCATTGCTTTCTCACTCGACCGAGCAATATGCCAAGTCCACCCACACGCATTGCTTTACTCCTAACGACCCGAATCCCCAAAGTTTCCTCACGCGCATTGCTGTCTCACTCGACCGAGCAATATGCCAAGTCCACCCACACGCATTGCTTTTCTACTAGCGACCCGAATCCCCAAAGTTCCCTCACGCGCATTGCTTTCTCACTCGACCGAGCATATAGCTAAGTCCACCCACACGCATTGCTTTCTCACTCGACCGAGCATTTAGCCAAGTCCACCCACACGCATTGCTTTTCTCCTAGGGATCCGAATCCCCAAAGTTTCCTCACGCGCATTGCTTTCTCACTCGACCGAGCATTTAGCCAAGTCCACCCACACGCATTGCTTTACTCCTAGCGACTCGAATCCCCAAAGTTTCCTCACGCGCATTGCTTTCTCACTCGACCGAGCAGTAGGCCAAGTCCACCCACACGCATTGCTTTCTCACTCGACCGAGCATTTAGCCAAGTCCACCCACACGCATTGCTTTACTCCTAGCGACCCGAATCCCCAAAGTTTCCTCACGCGCATTGCTTTCTCACTCGACCGAGCATTTAGCCAAGTCCACCCACACGCATTGCTTTACTCCTAGCGACCCGAATCCCCATAGTTTCCTCACGCGCATTGCTTTCTCACTCGACCGAGCAATATGCCAAGTCCACCCACACGCATTGCTTTTCTCCTAGGGACCCGAGTCCCCAAAGTTATCTCATGCGCATGGCTTTCTCACTCTACCGAGCATTTAGCCAAGTCCACCCACACGCATTGCTTTACTCCTAGCGACCCGAATCCCCAAAGTTTCCTCACGCGCATTGCTTTCTCACTCGACCGAGCATTTAGCCAAGTCCACCCACACGCATTGCTTTCTTACTCGACCGAGCATTTAGCCAAGTCCAACCAGCCGCATTGCTTTACACCTAGCGACCCGAATCCCCAAAGTTCCCTCACGCGCATTGCTTTCTCACTCGACCGAGCATATAGCCAAGTCCACCCACACGCATATCTTTACTCCTAGCGACCCGAATCCCCAATGATTCCTCACGCGCATTGCTTTCTCACTCGACCGAGCAATATGCCAAGTCCACCCACACGCATTGCTTTTCTACTAGGGACCCGAGTCCCCAAAGTTATCTCATGCGCATTGCTTTCTCAATCTACCGAGCATTTAGCCAAGTCCACCCACACGCATTGCTTTCTCACTCGACCGAGCATTTAGCCAAGTCCACCCACACGCATTGCTTTACTCCTAGCGACCCGAATCCCCATAGTTTCCTCACGCGCATTGCTTTCTCACTCGACCGAGCAATATGCCAAGTCCACCCACACGCATTGCTTTTCTCCTAGGGACCCGAGTCCCCAAAGTTATCTCATGCGCATGGCTTTCTCACTCTACCGAGCATTTAGCCAAGTCCACCCACACGCATTGCTTTACTCCTAGCGATCCGAATCCCCAAAGTTTCCTCACGCGCATTGCTTTCTCACTCGACCGAGCATTTAGCCAAGTCCACCCACACGCATTGCCTTACACCTAGCGACCCGAATCCCCAAAGTTCCCTCACGCGCATTGCTTTCTCACTCGACCGAGCATATAGCTAAGTCCACCCACACGCATATCTTTACTCCTAGCGACCCGAATCCCCAATGATTCCTCACGCGCATTGCTTTGTCACTCGACCGAGCATTTAGCAAAGTCCACCCACACGCATTGCTTTCTCACTCGACCGAGCATTTAGCCAAGTCCACCCACACGCATTGTTTTACTCCTAGCGACCCGATTCCCCAAAGTTTCCTCACGCGCATTGCTTTCTCACTCGACCGAGCATTTAGCCAAGTCCACCCACACGCATTGCTTTACTCCTAGCGACCCGAATCCCCATAGTTTCCTCACGCGCATTGCTTTCTCACTCGACCGAGCAATATGCCAAGTCCACCCACACGCATTGCTTTTCTCCTAGGGACCCGAGTCCCCAAAGTTATCTCATGCGCATGGCTTTCTCACTCTACCGAGCATTTAGCCAAGTCCACCCACACGCATTGCTTTACTCCTAGCGATCCGAATCCCCAAAGTTTCCTCACGGGCATTGCTTTCTCACTCGACCGAGCATTTAGCCAAGTCCACCCACACGCATTGCTTTACTCCTAGCGGCCCGAATCCCCAAAGTTTCCTCACGCGCATTGCTTTCTCACTCGACCGAGCATTTAGCCAAGTCCACCCACACGCATTGCTTTTCTCCTAGGGACCCGAGTCCCCAAAGTTATCTCATGCGCATTGCTTTCTCACTCGACCGAGCATATAGCTAAGTCCACCCACACGCATTGCTTTCTCACTCGACCGAGCATTTAGCCAAGTCCACCCACACGCATTGCTTTACTCCTAGCGACCCGAATCCCCAAAGTTTCCTCACGCGCATTGCTTTCTCACTCGACCGAGCATTTAGCCAAGTCCACCCACACGCATTGCTTTTCTCCTAGGGACCCGAGTCCCCAAAGTTATCTCATGCGCATTGCTGTCTCACTCGACCGAGCAATATGCCAAGTCCACCCACACGCATTGCTTTTCTACTAGCGACCCGAATCCCCAAAGTTCCCTCACGCGCATTGCTTTCTCACTCGACCGAGCATATAGCTAAGTCCACCCACACGCATTGCTTTCTCACTCGACCGAGCATTTAGCCAAGTCCACCCACACGCATTGCTTTTCTCCTAGGGATCCGAATCCCCAAAGTTTCCACACGCGCATTGCTTTCTCACTCGACCGAGCATTTAGCCAAGTCCACCCACACGCATTGCTTTACTCCTAGCGACTCGAATCCCCAAAGTTTCCTCACGCGCATTGCTTTCTCACTCGACCGAGCAGTAGGCCAAGTCCACCCACACGCATTGCTTTCTCACTCGACCGAGCATTTAGCCAAGTCCACCCACACGCATTGCTTTACTCCTAGCGACCCGAATCCCCAAAGTTTCCTCACGCGCATTGCTTTCTCACTCGACCGAGCATTTAGCCAAGTCCACCCACACGCATTGCTTTACTCCTAGCGACCCGAATCCCCATAGTTTCCTCACGCGCATTGCTTTCTCACTCGACCGAGCAATATGCCAAGTCCACCCACACGCATTGCTTTTCTCCTAGGGACCCGAGTCCCCAAAGTTATCTCATGCGCATGGCTTTCTCACTCTACCGAGCATTTAGCCAAGTCCACCCACACGCATTGCCTTACTCCTAGCGATCCGAATCCCCAAAGTTTCCTCACGCGCATTGCTTTCTCACTCGACCGAGCATTTAGCCAAGTCCACCCACACGCATTGCCTTACACCTAGCGACCCGAATCCCCAAAGTTCCCTCACGCGCATTGCTTTCTCACTCGACCGAGCATATAGCTAAGTCCACCCACACGCATATCTTTACTCCTAGCGACCCGAATCCCCAATGATTCCTCACGCGCATTGCTTTGTCACTCGACCGAGCATTTAGCAAAGTCCACCCACACGCATTGCTTTCTCACTCGACCGAGCATTTAGCCAAGTCCACCCACACGCATTGTTTTACTCCTAGCGACCCGATTCCCCAAAGTTTCCTCACGCGCATTGCTTTCTCACTCGACCGAGCATTTAGCCAAGTCCACCCACACGCATTGCTTTACTCCTAGCGACCCGAATCCCCATAGTTTCCTCACGCGCATTGCTTTCTCACTCGACCGAGCAATATGCCAAGTCCACCCACACGCATTGCTTTTCTCCTAGGGACCCGAGTCCCCAAAGTTATCTCATGCGCATGGCTTTCTCACTCTACCGAGCATTTAGCCAAGTCCACCCACACGCATTGCTTTACTCCTAGCGATCCGAATCCCCAAAGTTTCCTCACGGGCATTGCTTTCTCACTCGACCGAGCATTTAGCCAAGTCCACCCACACGCATTGCTTTACTCCTAGCGGCCCGAATCCCCAAAGTTTCCTCACGCGCATTGCTTTCTCACTCGACCGAGCATTTAGCCAAGTCCACCCACACGCATTGCTTTTCTCCTAGGGACCCGAGTCCCCAAAGTTATCTCATGCGCATTGCTTTCTCACTCGACCGAGCATATAGCTAAGTCCACCCACACGCATTGCTTTCTCACTCGACCGAGCATTTAGCCAAGTCCACCCACACGCATTGCTTTACTCCTAGCGACCCGAATCCCCAAAGTTTCCTCACGCGCATTGCTTTCTCACTCGACCGAGCATTTAGCCAAGTCCACCCACACGCATTGCTTTCTAACTCGACCGAGCATTTAGCCAAGTCCATCCACACGCATTGCTTTACTCCTAACGACCCGAATCCCCAAAGTTTCCTCACGCGCATTGCTGTCTCACTCGACCGAGCAATATGCCAAGTCCACCCACACGCATTGCTTTTCTACTAGCGACCCGAATCCCCAAAGTTCCCTCACGCGCATTGCTTTCTCACTCGACCGAGCATATAGCTAAGTCCACCCACACGCATTGCTTTCTCACTCGACCGAGCATTTAGCCAAGTCCACCCACACGCATTGCTTTTCTCCTAGGGATCCGAATCCCCAAAGTTTCCTCACGCGCATTGCTTTCTCACTCGACCGAGCATTTAGCCAAGTCCACCCACACGCATTGCTTTACTCCTAGCGACTCGAATCCCCAAAGTTTCCTCACGCGCATTGCTTTCTCACTCGACCGAGCAGTAGGCCAAGTCCACCCACACGCATTGCTTTCTCACTCGACCGAGCATTTAGCCAAGTCCACCCACACGCATTGCTTTACTCCTAGCGACCCGAATCCCCAAAGTTTCCTCACGCGCATTGCTTTCTCACTCGACCGAGCATTTAGCCAAGTCCACCCACACGCATTGCTTTACTCCTAGCGACCCGAATCCCCATAGTTTCCTCACGCGCATTGCTTTCTCACTCGACCGAGCATATAGCTAAGTCCACCCACACGCATTGCTTTCTCACTCGACCGAGCATTTAGCCAAGTCCACCCACACGCATTGCTTTTCTCCTAGGGATCCGAATCCCCAAAGTTTCCTCACGCGCATTGCTTTCTCACTCGACCGAGCATTTAGCCAAGTCCACCCACACGCATTGCTTTACTCCTAGCGACTCGAATCCCCAAAGTTTCCTCACGCGCATTGCTTTCTCACTCGACCGAGCAGTAGGCCAAGTCCACCCACACGCATTGCTTTCTCACTCGACCGAGCATTTAGCCAAGTCCACCCACACGCATTGCTTTACTCCTAGCGACCCGAATCCCCAAAGTTTCCTCACGCGCATTGCTTTCTCACTCGACCGAGCATTTAGCCAAGTCCACCCACACGCATTGCTTTACTCCTAGCGACCCGAATCCCCATAGTTTCCTCACGCGCATTGCTTTCTCACTCGACCGAGCAATATGCCAAGTCCACCCACACGCATTGCTTTTCTCCTAGGGACCCGAGTCCCCAAAGTTATCTCATGCGCATGGCTTTCTCACTCTACCGAGCATTTAGCCAAGTCCACCCACACGCATTGCCTTACTCCTAGCGACCCGAATCCCCAAAGTTTCCTCACGCGCATTGCTTTCTCACTCGACCGAGCATTTAGCCAAGTCCACCCACACGCATTGCTTTCTTACTCGACCGAGCATTTAGCCAAGTCCAACCAGCCGCATTGCTTTACACCTAGCGACCCGAATCCCCAAAGTTCCCTCACGCGCATTGCTTTCTCACTCGACCGAGCATATAGCCAAGTCCACCCACACGCATATCTTTACTCCTAGCGACCCGAATCCCCAATGATTCCTCACGCGCATTGCTTTGTCACTCGTCCGAGCATTTAGCAAAGTCCACCCACACGCATTGCTTTCTCACTCGACCGAGCATTTAGCTAAGTCCACCCACACGCATTGCTTTCTCACTCGACCGAGCATTTAGCCAAGTCCATCCACACGCATTGCTTTACTCCTAACGACCCGAATCCCCAAAGTTTCCTCACGCGCATTGCTTTCTCACTCGACCGAGCAATATGCCAAGTCCACCCACACGCATTGCTTTTCTACTAGGGACCCGAGTCCCCAAAGTTATCTCATGCGCATTGCTTTCTCAATCTACCGAGCATTTAGCCAAGTCCACCCACACGCATTGCTTTCTCACTCGACCGAGCATTTAGCCAAGTCCATCCACACGCATATCTTTACTCCTAGCGACCCGAATCCCCAATGATTCCTCACGCGCATTGCTTTCTCACTCGACCGAGCAATAAGTCAAGTCCACCCACAAGCATTGCTTTCTCACTCGACCGTGCAATAAGCAAAGTCCACCCACGCGCATTGCTTTCTCACTCGACCGTCCAATAAGTCAAGTCCACCCACACGCATTGCTTTACTCCTAGCGACCCGAATCCCCAAAGTTTCCTCACGCACATTGCTTCCGCACTCGACCGAGCAATAAGCCAAGTCCATCCACACGCATTGCCTTTCCCCTAGGGACCCGAATCCCCAAAGTTTCCTCACGCGCATTGCTTTCTCACACGACCGTGCAATAAGTAAAGTCCACCCACATCCATTGCTTTACTCCTAGCGACCCGAATCCCCAAAGTTTCCTCACGCGCATGCTTCCGCACTCGACCGTCAAATAAGTCAAGTCGACCCACACGCATTGCTTTACTCCTATCGACCCGAATCCCCAAAGATTCCTCACGCGCATTGCTTTCTCACTCGACCGTGCAATATGTCAAATCCAGCCACACGCATTGCTTTCGCACTCGACCGAGCAATAAGCCAAGTCCACCCACGCGCATTGCTTTCTCACTCGACCGGGCAATAAGTAAAGTCCACCCACATCCATTGCTTTACTCCTAGCGACCCGAATCCCCAAAGTTTCCTCACGCGCATGCTTCCGCACTCGACCGTCAAATAAGTCAAGTCGACCCACACGCATTGCTTTACTCCTATCGACCCGAATCCCCAAAGATTCCTCACGCGCATTGCTTTCTCACTCGACCGTGCAATATGTCAAATCCACCCACACGCATTGCTTTCGTACTCGACCGAGCAATAAGCCAAGTCCATCCACGTGCATTGCTTTCTCACTCGACCGAGCAATAAGTCAAGTCCACCCACACGCATTGCTTTACTCCTAGCGACCAGAATCCCCAGTTTCCTCACGCGCATTGCTTTCTCACTCGACCGTCCAATAAGTCAAGTCCACCCACACGCATTGCTTTCGTACTCGACCGAGCAATAAGCCAAGTCCACCCACGTGCATTGCTTTCTCACTCGACCGAGCAATAAGTCAAGTCCACCCACACGCATTGCTTTACTCCTAGCGACCCGAATCCCCAGTTTCCTCACGCGCATTGCTTTCTCACTCGACCGTGCAATATGTCAAGTCCGGCCACACGCATTGCTTTCGCACTCGACCGAGCAATAAGCCAAGTCCACCCACGCGCATTGCTTTCTCACTAGACCGTCCAATAAGTCAAGTCCACCCACACGCATTGCTTTACTCCTAGCGACCCGAATCCCCAAAGTTTCCTCACGCGCATTGCTTCCGCACTCGACCGAGCAATAAGCCAAGTCCATCCACGTGCATTGCTTTCTCACTCGACCGAGCAATAAGTCAAGTCCACCCACGCGCATTGCTTTCTCACTCGACCGTCCAATAAGTCAAGTCCACCCACACGCATTGCTTTACTCCTAGCGACCCGAATCCCCAAAGTTTCCTCACGCGCATTGCTTCCGCACTCGACCGAGAAATAAGCCAAGTCCATCCACACGCATTGCCTTTCCCCTAGGGACCCGAATCCACAAAGTTTCCTCACGCGCATTGCTTTCTCACTCGACCGTGCAATATGTCCAGTCCAGCCACACGCATTGCTTTCGCACTCGACCGAGCAATAAGACAAGTCCACCCACGCGCATTGCTTTCTCACTCGACCGGGCAATAAGTAAAGTCCACCCACATCCATTGCTTTTCTCCTAGGGACCCGAATCCACAGTTTCCTCACGCGCATTGCTTTCTCACTCGACCGGGCAATAAGTAAAGTCCACCCATATCCATTGCTTTTCTTCTAGGGACCCGAATCCCCAGTTTCCTCACACGCATTGCTTTCGTACTCGACCGAGCAATAAGCCAAGTCCAGCCACACGCATTGCTTTCGCACTCGACCGAGCAATAAGCCAAGTCCACCCACGCGCATTGCTTTCTCACTCGACCGGGCAATAAGTAAAGTCCACCCACATCCATTGCTTTTCTCCTAGGGACCCGAATCCACAGTTTCCTCACGCGCATTGCTTCCTCACTCGACCGAGCAATATTCCAAGTCCACCCACACGCATTGCTTTCTCACTCGACCGAGCAATTAGCCAAGTCCACCCACACGCATTGCTTTTCTCCTAGGGACCCGAGTCCCCAAAGTTATCTCATGCGCATTGCTTTCTCACTCTACTGAGCATTTAGCCAAGTCCACCCACACGCATTGCTTTACTCCTAGCGACCCGAATCCCCAGTTTCCTCACGCGCATTGCTTTCTCACTCGACCGTGCAATATGTCAAGTCCGGCCACACGCATTGCTTTCGCACTCGACCGAGCAATAAGCCAAGTCCACCCACGCGCATTGCTTTCTCACTCGACCGTCCAATAAGTCAAGTCCACCCACACGCATTGCTTTACTCCTAGCGACCCGAATCCCCAAAGTTTCCTCACGCGCATTGCTTCCGCACTCGACCGAGCAATAAGCCAAGTCCATCCACGTGCATTGCTTTCTCACTCGACCGAGCAATAAGTCAAGTCCACCCACGCGCATTGCTTTCTCACTCGACCGTCCAATAAGTCAAGTCCACCCACACGCATTGCTTTACTCCTAGCGACCCGAATCCCCAAAGTTTCCTCACGCGCATTGCTTCCGCACTCGACCGAGAAATAAGCCAAGTCCATCCACACGCATTGCCTTTCCCCTAGGGACCCGAATCCACAAAGTTTCCTCACGCGCATTGCTTTCTCACTCGACCGTGCAATATGTCCAGTCCAGCCACACGCATTGCTTTCGCACTCGACCGAGCAATAAGACAAGTCCACCCACGCGCATTGCTTTCTCACTCGACCGGGCAATAAGTAAAGTCCACCCACATCCATTGCTTTTCTCCTAGGGACCCGAATCCACAGTTTCCTCACGCGCATTGCTTTCTCACTCGACCGGGCAATAAGTAAAGTCCACCCATATCCATTGCTTTTCTTCTAGGGACCCGAATCCCCAGTTTCCTCACACGCATTGCTTTCGTACTCGACCGAGCAATAAGCCAAGTCCAGCCACACGCATTGCTTTCGCACTCGACCGAGCAATAAGCCAAGTCCACCCACGCGGATTGCTTTCTCACTCGACCGGGCAATAAGTCAAGTCCACCCACATCCATTGCTTTTCTCCTAGGGACCCGAATCCCCAGTTTCCTCACGCGCATTGCTTTCTCACTCGACCGAGCATTTAGCCAAGTCCACCCACACGCATTGCTTTTCTACTAGCGACCCGAATCCCCAAAGTTTCCTCACGCGCATTGCTTCCTCACTCGACCGAGCAATATTCCAAGTCCACCCACACGCATTGCTTTCTCACTCGACCGAGCAATTAGCCAAGTCCACCCACACGCATTGCTTTTCTCCTAGGGACCCGAGTCCCCAAAGTTATCTCATGCGCATTGCTTTCTCACTCTACTGAGCATTTAGCCAAGTCCACCACACGCATTGCTTTACTCCTAGCGACCCGAATCCCCAAAGTTTCCTCACGCGCATTGCTTTCTCACTCGACCGAGCAGTAGGCCAAGTCCACCCACACGCATTGCTTTCTCACTCGACCGAGCATTTAGCCAAGTCCACCCACACGCATTGCTTTACTCCTAGCGACCCGAATCCCCAAAGTTTCCTCACGCGCATTGCTTCCTCACTCGACCGAGCAATATTCCAAGTCCACCCACACGCATTGCTTTCTCACTCGACCGAGCAATAAGTCAAGTCCACCCACACGCATTGCTTTACTCCTAGCGACCAGAATCCCCAGTTTCCTCACGCGCATTGCTTTCTCACTCGACCGTCCAATAAGTCAAGTCCACCCACACGCATTGCTTTCGTACTCGACCGAGCAATAAGCCAAGTCCACCCACGTGCATTGCTTTCTCACTCGACCGAGCAATAAGTCAAGTCCACCCACACGCATTGCTTTACTCCTAGCGACCCGAATCCCCAGTTTCCTCACGCGCATTGCTTTCTCACTCGACCGTGCAATATGTCAAGTCCGGCCACACGCATTGCTTTCGCACTCGACCGAGCAATAAGCCAAGTCCACCCACGCGCATTGCTTTCTCACTCGACCGTCCAATAAGTCAAGTCCACCCACACGCATTGCTTTACTCCTAGCGACCCGAATCCCCAAAGTTTCCTCACGCGCATTGCTTCCGCACTCGACCGAGCAATAAGCCAAGTCCATCCACGTGCATTGCTTTCTCACTCGACCGAGCAATAAGTCAAGTCCACCCACGCGCATTGCTTTCTCACTCGACCGTCCAATAAGTCAAGTCCACCCACACGCATTGCTTTACTCCTAGCGACCCGAATCCCCAAAGTTTCCTCACGCGCATTGCTTCCGCACTCGACCGAGAAATAAGCCAAGTCCATCCACACGCATTGCCTTTCCCCTAGGGACCCGAATCCACAAAGTTTCCTCACGCGCATTGCTTTCTCACTCGACCGTGCAATATGTCCAGTCCAGCCACACGCATTGCTTTCGCACTCGACCGAGCAATAAGACAAGTCCACCCACGCGCATTGCTTTCTCACTCGACCGGGCAATAAGTAAAGTCCACCCACATCCATTGCTTTTCTCCTAGGGACCCGAATCCACAGTTTCCTCACGCGCATTGCTTTCTCACTCGACCGGGCAATAAGTAAAGTCCACCCATATCCATTGCTTTTCTTCTAGGGACCCGAATCCCCAGTTTCCTCACACGCATTGCTTTCGTACTCGACCGAGCAATAAGCCAAGTCCAGCCACACGCATTGCTTTCGCACTCGACCGAGCAATAAGCCAAGTCCACCCACGCGCATTGCTTTCTCACTCGACCGGGCAATAAGTCAAGTCCACCCACATCCATTGCTTTTCTCCTAGGGACCCGAATCCCCAGTTTCCTCACGCGCATTGCTTTCTCACTCGACCGTCAAATAAGTCAAGTCGACCCACACGCATTGCTTTACTCCTATCGACCCGAATCCCCAAAGATTCCTCACCCGCATTGCTTTCTCACTCGACCGTGCAATATGTCAAATCCACCCACACGCATTGCTTTCGTACTCGACCGAGCAATAAGCCAAGTCCATCCACGTGCATTGCTTTCTCACTCCACCGAGCAATAAGTCAAGTCCACCCACACGCATTGCTTTCTCACTCGACCGTGCAATAAGCAAAGTCCACCCACGCGCATTGCTTTCTCACTCGACCGTCCAATAAGTCAAGTCCACCCACACGCATTGCTTTCTCACTCGACCGAGCATTTAGCCAAGTCCACCCACACGCATTGCTTTACTCCTAGCGACCCGAATCCCCAAAGTTTCCTCACGCGCATTGCTTTCTCACTCGACCGAGCATTTAGCCAAGTCCACCCACACGCATTGCTTTCTTACTCGACCGAGCATTTAGCCAAGTCCACCCACACGCATTGCTTTACTCCTAGCGACCCGAATCCCCAAAGTTTCCTCACGCGCATTGCTTTCTCACTCGACCGAGCATTTAGCCAAGTCCACCCACACGCATTGCTTTACTCCTAGCGACCCGAATCCCCATAGTTTCCTCACGCGCATTGCTTTCTCACTCGACCGAGCAATATGCCAAGTCCACCCACACGCATTGCTTTTCTCCTAGGGACCCGAGTCCCCAAAGTTATCTCATGCGCATGGCTTTCTCACTCTACCGAGCATTTAGCCAAGTCCACCCACACGCATTGATTTACTCCTAGCGACCCGAATCCCCAAAGTTTCCTCACGCGCATTGCTTTCTCACTCGACCGAGCATTTAGCCAAGTCCACCCACACGCATTGCTTTTCTACTAGCGACCCGAATCCCCAAAGTTTCCTCACGCGCATTGCTTCCTCACTCGACCGAGCAATATTCCAAGTCCACCCACACGCATGGCTTTTCTCCTAGGGACCCGAGTCCCCAAAGTTATCTCATGCGCATTGCTTTCTCACACGACCGAGCATATAGCTAAGTCCACCCACACGCATTGCTTTCTCACTCGACCGAGCATTTAGCCAAGTCCACCCACACGCATTGCTTTACTCCTAGCGACCCGAATCCCCAAAGTTTCCTCACGCGCATTGCTTTCTCACTCGACCGAGCAGTAGGCCAAGTCCACCCACACGCATTGCTTTCTCACTCGACCGAGCATTTAGCCAAGTCCACCCACACGCATTGCTTTACTCCTAGCACCCGAATCCTCAAAGTTTCCTCACGCGCATTGCTTTCTCACTCGACCGAGCATTTAGCCAAGTCCACCCACACGCATTGCTTTACTCCTAGCGACCCGAATCCCCAAAGTTTCCTCACGCGCATTGCTTCCGCACTCGACCGAGCAATAAGCCAAGTCCATCCACGTGCATTGCTTTCTCACTCGACCGAGCAATAAGTCAAGTCCACCCACGCGCATTGCTTTCTCACTCGACCGTCCAATAAGTCAAGTCCACCCACACGCATTGCTTTACTCCTAGCGACCCGAATCCCCAAAGTTTCCTCACGCGCATTGCTTCCGCACTCGACCGAGAAATAAGCCAAGTCCATCCACACGCATTGCCTTTCCCCTAGGGACCCGAATCCACAAAGTTTCCTCACGCGCATTGCTTTCTCACTCGACCGTGCAATATGTCCAGTCCAGCCACACGCATTGCTTTCGCACTCGACCGAGCAATAAGACAAGTCCACCCACGCGCATTGCTTTCTCACTCGACCGGGCAATAAGTAAAGTCCACCCACATCCATTGCTTTTCTCCTAGGGACCCGAATCCACAGTTTCCTCACGCGCATTGCTTTCTCACTCGACCGGGCAATAAGTAAAGTCCACCCATATCCATTGCTTTTCTTCTAGGGACCCGAATCCCCAGTTTCCTCACACGCATTGCTTTCGTACTCGACCGAGCAATAAGCCAAGTCCAGCCACACGCATTGCTTTCGCACTCGACCGAGCAATAAGCCAAGTCCACCCACGCGCATTGCTTTCTCACTCGACCGGGCAATAAGTCAAGTCCACCCACATCCATTGCTTTTCTCCTAGGGACCCGAATCCCCAGTTTCCTCACGCGCATTGCTTTCTCACTCGACCGTCAAATAAGTCAAGTCGACCCACACGCATTGCTTTACTCCTATCGACCCGAATCCCCAAAGATTCCTCACCCGCATTGCTTTCTCACTCGACCGTGCAATATGTCAAATCCACCCACACGCATTGCTTTCGTACTCGACCGAGCAATAAGCCAAGTCCATCCACGTGCATTGCTTTCTCACTCCACCGAGCAATAAGTCAAGTCCACCCACACGCATTGCTTTCTCACTCGACCGTGCAATAAGCAAAGTCCACCCACGCGCATTGCTTTCTCACTCGACCGTCCAATAAGTCAAGTCCACCCACACGCATTGCTTTCTCACTCGACCGAGCATTTAGCCAAGTCCACCCACACGCATTGCTTTACTCCTAGCGACCCGAATCCCCAAAGTTTCCTCACGCGCATTGCTTTCTCACTCGACCGAGCATTTAGCCAAGTCCACCCACACGCATTGCTTTCTTACTCGACCGAGCATTTAGCCAAGTCCACCCACACGCATTGCTTTACTCCTAGCGACCCGAATCCCCAAAGTTTCCTCACGCGCATTGCTTTCTCACTCGACCGAGCATTTAGCCAAGTCCACCCACACGCATTGCTTTACTCCTAGCGACCCGAATCCCCATAGTTTCCTCACGCGCATTGCTTTCTCACTCGACCGAGCAATATGCCAAGTCCACCCACACGCATTGCTTTTCTCCTAGGGACCCGAGTCCCCAAAGTTATCTCATGCGCATGGCTTTCTCACTCTACCGAGCATTTAGCCAAGTCCACCCACACGCATTGATTTACTCCTAGCGACCCGAATCCCCAAAGTTTCCTCACGCGCATTGCTTTCTCACTCGACCGAGCATTTAGCCAAGTCCACCCACACGCATTGCTTTTCTACTAGCGACCCGAATCCCCAAAGTTTCCTCACGCGCATTGCTTCCTCACTCGACCGAGCAATATTCCAAGTCCACCCACACGCATGGCTTTTCTCCTAGGGACCCGAGTCCCCAAAGTTATCTCATGCGCATTGCTTTCTCACTCGACCGAGCATATAGCTAAGTCCACCCACACGCATTGCTTTCTCACTCGACCGAGCATTTAGCCAAGTCCACCCACACGCATTGCTTTACTCCTAGCGACCCGAATCCCCAAAGTTTCCTCACGCGCATTGCTTTCTCACTCGACCGAGCAGTAGGCCAAGTCCACCCACACGCATTGCTTTCTCACTCGACCGAGCATTTAGCCAAGTCCACCCACACGCATTGCTTTACTCCTAGCGACCCGAATCCTCAAAGTTTCCTCACGCGCATTGCTTTCTCACTCGACCGAGCATTTAGCCAAGTCCACCCACACGCATTGCTTTACTCCTAGCGACCCGAATCCCCAAAGTTTCCTCACGCGCATTGCTTTCTCACTCGACCGAGCATTTAGCCAAGTCCACCCACACGCATTGCTTTACTCCTAGCGACCCGAATCCCCAAAGTTTCCTCACGCGCATTGCTTTCTCACTCGACCGAGCAATATGCCAAGTCCACCCACACGCATTGCTTTTCTACTAGCGACCCGAATCCCCAAAGTTCCCTCACGCGCATTGCTTTCTCACTCGACCGAGCATATAGCTAAGTCCACCCACACGCATTGCTTTCTCACTCGACCGAGCATTTAGCCAAGTCCACCCACACGCATTGCTTTACTCCTAGCGACCCGAATCCCCAAAGTTTCCTCACGCGCATTGCTTTCTCACTCGACCGAGCATTTAGCCAAGTCCATCCACACGCATTGCTTTACTCCTAACAACCCGAATCCCCAAAGTTTCCTCACGCGCATTGCTTTCTCACTCGACCGAGCAATATGCCAAGTCCACCCACACGCATTGCTTTTCTACTAGCGACCCGAATCCCCAAAGTTTCCTCACGCGCATTGCTTCCTCACTCGACCGAGCAATATTCCAAGTCCACCCACACGCATTGCTTTTCTCCTAGGGACCCGAGTCCCCAAAGTTATCTCATGCGCATTGCTTTCTCACTCTACCGAGCATTTAGCCAAGTCCACCCACACGCATTGCTTTACTCCTAGCAAACCGAATCCCCAAAGTTTCCTCACGCGCATTGCTTCCTCACTCGACCGAGCACTATGCCAAGTTCACCCACACGCATTGCTTTTGTCCTAGGGACCCGAGTCCCCAAAGTTATCTCATGCGCATTGCTTTCTCACTCTACCGAGCATTTAGCCAAGTCCACGCACACGCATTGCTTTCTCACTCGACCGAGCATTTAGCCAAGTCCACCCACACGCATTGCTTTCTCACTCGACCGAGCATCTAGCCAAGTCCACCCAGCCGCATTGCCTTACACCTAGCGACCCGAATCCCCAAAGTTCCCTCACGCGCATTGCTTTCTCACTCGACCGAGCATATAGCTAAGTCCACCCACACGCATATCTTTACTCCTAGCGACCCGAATCCCCAATGATTCCTCACGCGCATTGCTTTGTCACTCGACCGAGCATTTAGCAAAGTCCACCCACACGCATTGCTTTCTCACTCGACCGAGCATTTAGCCAAGTCCACCCACACGCATTGCTTTATTCCTAGCGACCCGAATCCCCAAAGTTTCCTCACGCGCATTGCTTTCTCACTCGACCGACCATTTAGCCAAGTCCACGCACACGCATTGCTTTCTCACTCGACCGAGCATTTAGCCAAGTCCACCCACACGCATTGCTTTCTCACTCGACCGAGCATCTAGCCAAGTCCACCCAGCCGCATTGCCTTACACCTAGCGACCCGAATCCCCAAAGTTCCCTCACGCGCATTGCTTTCTCACTCGACCGAGCATATAGCTAAGTCCACCCACACGCATATCTTTACTCCTAGCGACCCGAATCCCCAATGATTCCTCACGCGCATTGCTTTGTCACTCGACCGAGCATTTAGCAAAGTCCACCCACACGCATTGCTTTCTCACTCGACCGAGCATTTAGCCAAGTCCACCCACACGCATTGTTTTACTCCTAGCGACCCGAATCCCCAAAGTTTCCTCACGCGCATTGCTTTCTCACTCGACCGAGCATTTAGCCAAGTCCACCCACACGCATTGCTTTACTCCTAGCGACCCGAATCCCCATAGTTTCCTCACGCGCATTGCTTTCTCACTCGACCGAGCAATATGCCAAGTCCACCCACACGCATTGCTTTTCTCCTAGGGACCCGAGTCCCCAAAGTTATCTCATGCGCATGGCTTTCTCACGCACACGCATTGCTTTCTCACTCGACCGAGCATTTAGCCAAGTCCACCCACACGCATTGCTTTCTCACTCGACCGAGCATTTAGCCAAGTCCACCCAGCCGCATTGCCTTACACCTAGCGACCCGAATCCCCAAAGTTCCCTCACGCGCATTGCTTTCTCACTCGACCGAGCATATAGCTAAGTCCACCCACACGCATATCTTTACTCCTAGCGACCCGAATCCCCAATGATTCCTCACGCGCATTGCTTTGTCACTCGACCGAGCATTTAGCAAAGTCCACCCACACGCATTGCTTTCTCACTCGACCGAGCATTTAGCCAAGTCCACCCACACGCATTGTTTTACTCCTAGCGACCCGATTCCCCAAAGTTTCCTCACGCGCATTGCTTTCTCACTCGACCGAGCATTTAGCCAAGTCCACCCACACGCATTGCTTTACTCCTAGCGACCCGAATCCCCATAGTTTCCTCACGCGCATTGCTTTCTCACTCGACCGAGCAATATGCCAAGTCCACCCACACGCATTGCTTTTCTCCTAGGGACCCGAGTCCCCAAAGTTATCTCATGCGCATGGCTTTCTCACTCTACCGAGCATTTAGCCAAGTCCACCCACACGCATTGCTTTACTCCTAGCGACCCGAATCCCCAAAGTTTCCTCACGCGCATTGCTTTCTCACTCGACCGAGCATTTAGCCAAGTCCACCCACACGCATTGCTTTACTCCTAGCGGCCCGAATCCCCAAAGTTTCCTCACGCGCATTGCTTTCTCACTCGACCGAGCATTTAGCCAAGTCCACCCACACGCATTGCTTTTCTCCTAGGGACCCGAGTCCCCAAAGTTATCTCATGCGCATTGCTTTCTCACTCGACCGAGCATATAGCTAAGTCCACCCACACGCATTGCTTTCTCACTCGACCGAGCATTTAGCCAAGTCCACCCACACGCATTGCTTTACTCCTAGCGACCCGAATCCCCAAAGTTTCCTCACGCGCATTGCTTTCTCACTCGACCGAGCATTTAGCCAAGTCCACCCACACGCATTGCTTTCTCACTCGACCGAGCATTTAGCCAAGTCCATCCACACGCATTGCTTTACTCCTAACGACCCGAATCCCCAAAGTTTCCTCACGCGCATTGCTGTCTCACTCGACCGAGCAATATGCCAAGTCCACCCACACGCATTGCTTTTCTACTAGCGACCCGAATCCCCAAAGTTCCCTCACGCGCATTGCTTTCTCACTCTACCGAGCATTTAGCCAAGTCCAACCAGCCGCATTGCTTTACACCTAGCGACCCGAATCCCCAAAGTTCCCTCACGCGCATTGCTTTCTCACTCGACCGAGCATATAGCTAAGTCCACCCACACGCATATCTTTACTCCTAGCGACCCGAATCCCCAATGATTCCTCACGCGCATTGCTTTGTCACTCGTCCGAGCATTTAGCAAAGTCCACCCACACGCATTGCTTTCTCACTCGACCGAGCATTTAGCTAAGTCCACCCACACGCATTGCTTTCTCACTCGACCGAGCATTTAGCCAAGTCCATCCACACGCATTGCTTTACTCCTAACGACCCGAATCCCCAAAGTTTCCTCACGCGCATTGCTTTCTCACTCGACCGAGCAATATGCCAAGTCCACCCACACGCATTGCTTTTCTACTAGGGACCCGAGTCCCCAAAGTTATCTCATGCGCATTGCTTTCTGAATCTACCGAGCATTTAGCCAAGTCCACCCACACGCATTGCTTTCTCACTCGACCGAGCATTTAGCCAAGTCCACCCACACGCATTGCTTTCTCACTCGACCGAGCATTTAGCCAAGTCCACCCAGCCGCATTGCTTTACACCTAGCGACCCGAATCCCCAAAGTTCCCTCACGCGCATTGCTTTCCCACTCGACCGAGCATATAGCTAAGTCCACCCACACGCATATCTTTACTCCTAGCGACCCGAATCCCCAATGATTCCTCACGCGCATTGCTTTGTCACTCGACCGAGCATTTAGCCAAGTCCACCCACACGCATTGCTTTTCTCCTAGGGATCCGAATCCCCAAAGTTTCCTCACGCGCATTGCTTTCTCACTCGACCGAGCATTTAGCCAAGTCCACCCACACGCATTGCTTTACTCCTAAAGACCCGAATCCCCAAAGTTTCCTCACGCGCATTGCTTTCTCACTCGACCGAGCAATATGCCAAGTCCACCCACACGCATTGCTTTTCTCCTAGGGACCCGAGTCCCCAAAGTTATCTCATGCGCATTGCTTTCTCACTCGACCGAGCATTTAGCCAAGTCCACCCACACGCATTGCTTTACTCCTAACGACCCGAATCCCCAAAGTTTCCTTACGCGCATTGCTTCCTCACTCGACCGAGCAATATGCCAAGTCCACCCACACGCATTGCTTTACTCCTAGCGGCCCGAATCCCCAAAGTTTCCTCACGCGCATTGCTTTCTCACTCGACCGAGCATTTAGCCAAGTCCACCCACACGCATTGCTTTTCTCCTAGGGACCCGAGTCCCCAAAGTTATCTCATGCGCATTGCTTTCTCACTCGACCGAGCATATAGCTAAGTCCACCCACACGCATTGCTTTCTCACTCGACCGAGCATTTAGCCAAGTCCACCCACACGCATTGCTTTACTCCTAGCGACCCGAATCCCCAAAGTTTCCTCACGCGCATTGCTTTCTCACTCGACCGAGCATTTAGCCAAGTCCACCCACACGCATTGCTTTCTCACTCGACCGAGCATTTAGCCAAGTCCATCCACACGCATTGCTTTACTCCTAACGACCCGAATCCCCAAAGTTTCCTCACGCGCATTGCTGTCTCACTCGACCGAGCAATATGCCAAGTCCACCCACACGCATTGCTTTTCTACTAGCGACCCGAATCCCCAAAGTTCCCTCACGCGCATTGCTTTCTCACTCTACCGAGCATTTAGCCAAGTCCAACCAGCCGCATTGCTTTACACCTAGCGACCCGAATCCCCAAAGTTCCCTCACGCGCATTGCTTTCTCACTCGACCGAGCATATAGCTAAGTCCACCCACACGCATATCTTTACTCCTAGCGACCCGAATCCCCAATGATTCCTCACGCGCATTGCTTTGTCACTCGTCCGAGCATTTAGCAAAGTCCACCCACACGCATTGCTTTCTCACTCGACCGAGCATTTAGCTAAGTCCACCCACACGCATTGCTTTCTCACTCGACCGAGCATTTAGCCAAGTCCATCCACACGCATTGCTTTACTCCTAACGACCCGAATCCCCAAAGTTTCCTCACGCGCATTGCTTTCTCACTCGACCGAGCAATATGCCAAGTCCACCCACACGCATTGCTTTTCTACTAGGGACCCGAGTCCCCAAAGTTATCTCATGCGCATTGCTTTCTGAATCTACCGAGCATTTAGCCAAGTCCACCCACACGCATTGCTTTCTCACTCGACCGAGCATTTAGCCAAGTCCACCCACACGCATTGCTTTCTCACTCGACCGAGCATTTAGCCAAGTCCACCCAGCCGCATTGCTTTACACCTAGCGACCCGAATCCCCAAAGTTCCCTCACGCGCATTGCTTTCCCACTCGACCGAGCATATAGCTAAGTCCACCCACACGCATATCTTTACTCCTAGCGACCCGAATCCCCAATGATTCCTCACGCGCATTGCTTTGTCACTCGACCGAGCATTTAGCCAAGTCCACCCACACGCATTGCTTTTCTCCTAGGGATCCGAATCCCCAAAGTTTCCTCACGCGCATTGCTTTCTCACTCGACCGAGCATTTAGCCAAGTCCACCCACACGCATTGCTTTACTCCTAAAGACCCGAATCCCCAAAGTTTCCTCACGCGCATTGCTTTCTCACTCGACCGAGCAATATGCCAAGTCCACCCACACGCATTGCTTTTCTCCTAGGGACCCGAGTCCCCAAAGTTATCTCATGCGCATTGCTTTCTCACTCGACCGAGCATTTAGCCAAGTCCACCCACACGCATTGCTTTACTCCTAACGACCCGAATCCCCAAAGTTTCCTTACGCGCATTGCTTCCTCACTCGACCGAGCAATATGCCAAGTCCACCCACACGCATTGCTTTTCTCCTAGGGACCCGAGTCCCCAAAGTTATCTCATGCGCATTGCTTTCTCAATCTACCGAGCATTTAGCCAAGTCCACCCACACGCATTGCTTTCTCACTCGACCGAGCATTTAGCCAAGTCCATCCACACGCATTGCTTTACTCCTAACGACCCGAATCCCCAAAGTTTCCTCACGCGCATTGCTTTCTCACTCGACCGAGCAATATGCCAAGTCCACCCACACGCATTGCTTTTCTACTAGGGACCCGAGTCCCCAAAGTTATCTCATGCGCATGGCTTTCTCAATCTACCGAGCATTTAGCCAAGTCCACCCACACGCATTGCTTTCTCACTCGACCGAGCATTTAGCCAAGTCCACCCACACGCATTGCTTTCTCACTCGACCGAGCATTTAGCCAAGTCCACCCAGCCGCATTGCTTTACACCTAGCGACCCGAATCCCCAAAGTTCCCTCACGCGCATTGCTTTCTCACTCGACCGAGCATATAGCTAAGTCCACCCACACGCATATCTTTACTCCTAGCGACCCGAATCCCCAATGATTCCTCACGCGCATTGCTTTGTCACTCGACCGAGCATTTAGCCAAGTCCACCCACACGCATTGCTTTTCTCCTAGGGATCCGAATCCCCAAAGTTTCCTCACGCGCATTGCTTTCTCACTCGACCGAGCATTTAGCCAAGTCCACCCACACGCATTGCTTTACTCCTAACGACCCGAATCCCCAAAGTTTCCTCACGCGCATTGCTTTCTCACTCGACCGAGCAATATGCCAAGTCCACCCACACGCATTGCTTTTCTCCTAGGGACCCGAGTCCCCAAAGTTATCTCATGCGCATTGCTTTCTCACTCGACCGAGCATTTAGCCAAGTCCACCCACACGCATTGCTTTACTCCTAACGACCCGAATCCCCAAAGTTTCCTTACGCGCATTGCTTCCTCACTCGACCGAGCAATATGCCAAGTCCACCCACACGCATTGCTTTTCTCCTAGGGACCCGAGTCCCCAAAGTTATCTCATGCGCATTGCTTTCTCAATCTACCGAGCATTTAGCCAAGTCCACCCACACGCATTGCTTTCTCACTCGACCGAGCATTTAGCCAAGTCCACCCACACGCATTGCTTTACTCCTAGCGACCCGAGTCCCCAAAGTTATCTCATGCGCATTGCTTTCTCACTCTACTGAGCTTTTAGCCAAGTCCACCCACACGCATTGCTTTACTCCTAGCGACCCGAATCCCCAAAGTTTCCTCACGCGCATTGCTTTCTCACTCGACCGAGCAGTAGGCCAAGTCCACCCACACGCATTGCTTTCTCACTCGACCGAGCATTTAGCCAAGTCCACCCACACGCATTGCTTTACTCCTAACGACCCGAATCCCCAAAGTTTCCTCACGCGCATTGCTTTCTAACTCGACCGAGCAATATGCCAAGTCCACCCACACGGATTGCTTTTCTCCTAGGGACCCGAGTCCCCAAAGTTATCTCATGCGCATTGCTTGTCACTCTACTGAGCTTTTAGCCAAGTCCACCCACACGCATTGCTTTACTCCTAGCGACCCGAATCCCCAAAGTTTCCTCACGCGCATTGCTTTCTCACTCGACCGAGCAGTAGGCCAAGTCCACCCACACGCATTGCTTTCTCACTCGACCGAGCATTTAGCCAAGTCCATCCACACGCATTGCTTTATTCCTAACGACCCGAATCCCCAAAGTTTCCTCACGCGCATTGATTTCTCACTCGACCGAGCAGTAGGCCAAGTCCACCCACACGCATTGCTTTCTCACTCGACCGAGCATTTAGCCAAGTCCACCCACACGCATTGCTTTACTCCTAGCGACCCGAATCCCCAAAGTTTCCTCACGCGCATTGCTTTCTCACTCGACCGAGCATTTAGCCAAGTCCACCCACACGCATTGCTTTACTCCTAGCGACCCGAATCCCCAAAGTTTCCTCACGCGCATTGCTTTCTCACTCGACCGAGCATTTAGCCAAGTCCACCCACACGCATTGCTTTTCTACTAGCGACCCGAATCCCCAAAGTTTCCTCACGCGCATTGCTTCCTCACTCGACCGAGCAATATTCCAAGTCCACCCACACGCATTGCTTTTCTCCTAGGGACCCGAGTCCCCAAAGTTATCTCATGCGCATTGCTTTCTCACTCGACCGAGCATATAGCTAAGTCCACCCACACGCATTGCTTTCTCACTCGACCGAGCATTTAGCCAAGTCCACCCACACGCATTGCTTTACTCCTAGCGACCCGAATCCCCAAAGTTTCCTCACGCGCATTGCTTTCTCACTCGACCGAGCATTTAGCCAAGTCCACCCACACGCATTGCTTTCTCACTCGACCGAGCATTTAGCCAAGTCCATCCACACGCATTGCTTTACTCCTAACGACCCGAATCCCCAAAGTTTCCTCACGCGCATTGCTTTCTCACTCGACCGAGCAATATGCCAAGTCCACCCACACGCATTGCTTTTCTACTAGCGACCCGAATCCCCAAAGTTCCCTCACGCGCATTGCTTTCTCACTCGACCGAGCATATAGCTAAGTCCACCCACACGCATTGCTTTACTCCTAGCGACCCGAATCCCCAAAGTTTCCTCACGCGCATTGCTTTCTCACTCGACCGACCATTTAGCCAAGTCCACGCACACGCATTGCTTTACTCCTAGCGACCCGAATCCCTAAAGTTTCCTCACGCGCATTGCTTTCTCACTCGACCGTGCAATAGGCCAAGTACACCCACACGCATTGCTTTCTCACTCGACCGAGCATTTAGCCAAGTCCATCCACACGCATTGCTTTACTCCTAACGACCCGAATCCCCAAAGTTTCCTCACGCGCATTGCTTTCTCACTCGACCGAGCAATATGCCAAGTCCACCCACACGCATTGCTTTTCTACTAGGGACCCGAGTCCCCAAAGTTATCTCATGCGCATTGCTTTCTCAATCTACCGAGCATTTAGCCAAGTCCACCCACACGCATTGCTTTCTCACTCGACCGAGCATTTAGCCAAGTCCATCCACACGCATATCTTTACTCCTAGCGACCCGAATCCCCAATGATTCCTCACGCGCATTGCTTTCTCACTCGACCGAGCAATAAGTCAAGTCCACCCACAAGCATTGCTTTCTCACTCGACCGTGCAATAAGCAAAGTCCACCCACGCGCATTGCTTTCTCACTCGACCGTCCAATAAGTCAAGTCCACCCACACGCATTGCTTTACTCCTAGCGACCCGAATCCCCAAAGTTTCCTCACGCACATTGCTTCCGCACTCGACCGAGCAATAAGCCAAGTCCATCCACACGCATTGCCTTTCCCCTAGGGACCCGAATCCCCAAAGTTTCCTCACGCGCATTGCTTTCTCACACGACCGTGCAATAAGTAAAGTCCACCCACATCCATTGCTTTACTCCTAGCGACCCGAATCCCCAAAGTTTCCTCACGCGCATGCTTCCGCACTCGACCGTCAAATAAGTCAAGTCGACCCACACGCATTGCTTTACTCCTATCGACCCGAATCCCCAAAGATTCCTCACGCGCATTGCTTTCTCACTCGACCGTGCAATATGTCAAATCCAGCCACACGCATTGCTTTCGCACTCGACCGAGCAATAAGCCAAGTCCACCCACGCGCATTGCTTTCTCACTCGACCGGGCAATAAGTAAAGTCCACCCACATCCATTGCTTTACTCCTAGCGACCCGAATCCCCAAAGTTTCCTAACGCGCATGCTTCCGCACTCGACCGTCAAATAAGTCAAGTCGACCCACACGCATTGCTTTACTCCTATCGACCCGAATCCCCAAAGATTCCTCACGCGCATTGCTTTCTCACTCGACCGTGCAATATGTCAAATCCACCCACACGCATTGCTTTCGTACTCGACCGAGCAATAAGCCAAGTCCATCCACGTGCATTGCTTTCTCACTCGACCGAGCAATAAGCCAAGTCCATCCACGTGCATTGCTTTCTCACTCGACCGAGCAATAAGTCAAGTCCACCCACACGCATTGCTTTACTCCTAGCGACCCGAATCCCCAGTTTCCTCACGCGCATTGCTTTCTCACTCGACCGTGCAATATGTCAAGTCCGGCCACACGCATTGCTTTCGCACTCGACCGAGCAATAAGCCAAGTCCACCCACGCGCATTGCTTTCTCACTCGACCGTCCAATAAGTCAAGTCCACCCACACGCATTGCTTTACTCCTAGCGACCCGAATCCCCAAAGTTTCCTCACGCGCATTGCTTCCGCACTCGACCGAGCAATAAGCCAAGTCCATCCACGTGCATTGCTTTCTCACTCGACCGAGCAATAAGTCAAGTCCACCCACGCGCATTGCTTTCTCACTCGACCGTCCAATAAGTCAAGTCCACCCACACGCATTGCTTTACTCCTAGCGACCCGAATCCCCAAAGTTTCCTCACGCGCATTGCTTCCGCACTCGACCGAGAAATAAGCCAAGTCCATCCACACGCATTGCCTTTCCCCTAGGGACCCGAATCCACAAAGTTTCCTCACGCGCATTGCTTTCTCACTCGACCGTGCAATATGTCCAGTCCAGCCACACGCATTGCTTTCGCACTCGACCGAGCAATAAGACAAGTCCACCCACGCGCATTGCTTTCTCACTCGACCGGGCAATAAGTAAAGTCCACCCACATCCATTGCTTTTCTCCTAGGGACCCGAATCCACAGTTTCCTCACGCGCATTGCTTTCTCACTCGACCGGGCAATAAGTAAAGTCCACCCATATCCATTGCTTTTCTTCTAGGGACCCGAATCCCCAGTTTCCTCACACGCATTGCTTTCGTACTCGACCGAGCAATAAGCCAAGTCCAGCCACACGCATTGCTTTCGCACTCGACCGAGCAATAAGCCAAGTCCACCCACGCGCATTGCTTTCTCACTCGACCGGGCAATAAGTCAAGTCCACCCACATCCATTGCTTTTCTCCTAGGGACCCGAATCCCCAGTTTCCTCACGCGCATTGCTTTCTCACTCGACCGAGCATTTAGCCAAGTCCACCCACACGCATTGCTTTTCTACTAGCGACCCGAATCCCCAAAGTTTCCTCACGCGCATTGCTTCCTCACTCGACCGAGCAATATTCCAAGTCCACCCACACGCATTGCTTTCTCACTCGACCGAGCAATTAGCCAAGTCCACCCACACGCATTGCTTTTCTCCTAGGGACCCGAGTCCCCAAAGTTATCTCATGCGCATTGCTTTCTCACTCTACTGAGCATTTAGCCAAGTCCACCACACGCATTGCTTTACTCCTAGCGACCCGAATCCCCAAAGTTTCCTCACGCGCATTGCTTTCTCACTCGACCGAGCAGTAGGCCAAGTCCACCCACACGCATTGCTTTCTCACTCGACCGAGCATTTAGCCAAGTCCACCCACACGCATTGCTTTACTCCTAGCGACCCGAATCCCCAAAGTTTCCTCACGCGCATTGCTTCCTCACTCGACCGAGCAATATTCCAAGTCCACCCACACGCATTGCTTTCTCACTCGACCGAGCAATAAGTCAAGTCCACCCACACGCATTGCTTTACTCCTAGCGACCAGAATCCCCAGTTTCCTCACGCGCATTGCTTTCTCACTCGACCGTCCAATAAGTCAAGTCCACCCACACGCATTGCTTTCGTACTCGACCGAGCAATAAGCCAAGTCCACCCACGTGCATTGCTTTCTCACTCGACCGAGCAATAAGTCAAGTCCACCCACACGCATTGCTTTACTCCTAGCGACCCGAATCCCCAGTTTCCTCACGCGCATTGCTTTCTCACTCGACCGTGCAATATGTCAAGTCCGGCCACACGCATTGCTTTCGCACTCGACCGAGCAATAAGCCAAGTCCACCCACGCGCATTGCTTTCTCACTCGACCGTCCAATAAGTCAAGTCCACCCACACGCATTGCTTTACTCCTAGCGACCCGAATCCCCAAAGTTTCCTCACGCGCATTGCTTCCGCACTCGACCGAGCAATAAGCCAAGTCCATCCACGTGCATTGCTTTCTCACTCGACCGAGCAATAAGTCAAGTCCACCCACGCGCATTGCTTTCTCACTCGACCGTCCAATAAGTCAAGTCCACCCACACGCATTGCTTTACTCCTAGCGACCCGAATCCCCAAAGTTTCCTCACGCGCATTGCTTCCGCACTCGACCGAGAAATAAGCCAAGTCCATCCACACGCATTGCCTTTCCCCTAGGGACCCGAATCCACAAAGTTTCCTCACGCGCATTGCTTTCTCACTCGACCGTGCAATATGTCCAGTCCAGCCACACGCATTGCTTTCGCACTCGACCGAGCAATAAGACAAGTCCACCCACGCGCATTGCTTTCTCACTCGACCGGGCAATAAGTAAAGTCCACCCACATCCATTGCTTTTCTCCTAGGGACCCGAATCCACAGTTTCCTCACGCGCATTGCTTTCTCACTCGACCGGGCAATAAGTAAAGTCCACCCATATCCATTGCTTTTCTTCTAGGGACCCGAATCCCCAGTTTCCTCACACGCATTGCTTTCGTACTCGACCGAGCAATAAGCCAAGTCCAGCCACACGCATTGCTTTCGCACTCGACCGAGCAATAAGCCAAGTCCACCCACGCGCATTGCTTTCTCACTCGACCGGGCAATAAGTCAAGTCCACCCACATCCATTGCTTTTCTCCTAGGGACCCGAATCCCCAGTTTCCTCGCGCGCATTGCTTTCTCACTCGACCGTCAAATAAGTCAAGTCGACCCACACGCATTGCTTTACTCCTATCGACCCGAATCCCCAAAGATTCCTCACCCGCATTGCTTTCTCACTCGACCGTGCAATATGTCAAATCCACCCACACGCATTGCTTTCGCACTCGACCGAGCAATAAGACAAGTCCACCCACGCGCATTGCTTTCTCACTCGACCGTCCAATAAGTCAAGTCCACCCACACGCATTGCTTTCTCACTCGACCGAGCATTTAGCCAAGTCCACCCACACGCATTGCTTTACTCCTAGCGACCCGAATCCCCAAAGTTTCCTCACGCGCATTGCTTTCTCACTCGACCGAGCATTTAGCCAAGTCCACCCACACGCATTGCTTTCTTACTCGACCGAGCATTTAGCCAAGTCCACCCACACGCATTGCTTTACTCCTAGCGACCCGAATCCCCAAAGTTTCCTCACGCGCATTGCTTTCTCACTCGACCGAGCATTTAGCCAAGTCCACCCACACGCATTGCTTTACTCCTAGCGACCCGAATCCCCATAGTTTCCTCACGCGCATTGCTTTCTCACTCGACCGAGCAATATGCCAAGTCCACCCACACGCATTGCTTTTCTCCTAGGGACCCGAGTCCCCAAAGTTATCTCATGCGCATGGCTTTCTCACTCTACCGAGCATTTAGCCAAGTCCACCCACACGCATTGATTTACTCCTAGCGACCCGAATCCCCAAAGTTTCCTCACGCGCATTGCTTTCTCACTCGACCGAGCATTTAGCCAAGTCCACCCACACGCATTGCTTTTCTACTAGCGACCCGAATCCCCAAAGTTTCCTCACGCGCATTGCTTCCTCACTCGACCGAGCAATATTCCAAGTCCACCCACACGCATGGCTTTTCTCCTAGGGACCCGAGTCCCCAAAGTTATCTCATGCGCATTGCTTTCTCACTCGACCGAGCATATAGCTAAGTCCACCCACACGCATTGCTTTCTCACTCGACCGAGCATTTAGCCAAGTCCACCCACACGCATTGCTTTACTCCTAGCGACCCGAATCCCCAAAGTTTCCTCACGCGCATTGCTTTCTCACTCGACCGAGCAGTAGGCCAAGTCCACCCACACGCATTGCTTTCTCACTCGACCGAGCATTTAGCCAAGTCCACCCACACGCATTGCTTTACTCCTAGCGACCCGAATCCTCAAAGTTTCCTCACGCGCATTGCTTTCTCACTCGACCGAGCATTTAGCCAAGTCCACCCACACGCATTGCTTTACTCCTAGCGACCCGAATCCCCAAAGTTTCCTCACGCGCATTGCTTTCTCACTCGACCGAGCATTTAGCCAAGTCCACCCACACGCATTGCTTTACTCCTAGCGACCCGAATCCCCAAAGTTTCCTCACGCGCATTGCTTTCTCACTCGACCGAGCAATATGCCAAGTCCACCCACACGCATTGCTTTTCTACTAGCGACCCGAATCCCCAAAGTTCCCTCACGCGCATTGCTTTCTCACTCGACCGAGCATATAGCTAAGTCCACCCACACGCATTGCTTTCTCACTCGACCGAGCATTTAGCCAAGTCCACCCACACGCATTGCTTTACTCCTAGCGACCCGAATCCCCAAAGTTTCCTCACGCGCATTGCTTTCTCACTCGACCGAGCATTTAGCCAAGTCCATCCACACGCATTGCTTTACTCCTAACAACCCGAATCCCCAAAGTTTCCTCACGCGCATTGCTTTCTCACTCGACCGAGCAATATGCCAAGTCCACCCACACGCATTGCTTTTCTACTAGCGACCCGAATCCCCAAAGTTTCCTCACGCGCATTGCTTCCTCACTCGACCGAGCAATATTCCAAGTCCACCCACACGCATTGCTTTTCTCCTAGGGACCCGAGTCCCCAAAGTTATCTCATGCGCATTGCTTTCTCACTCTACCGAGCATTTAGCCAAGTCCACCCACACGCATTGCTTTACTCCTAGCGACCCGAATCCCTAAAGTTTCCTCACGCGCATTGCTTTCTCACTCGACCGTGCAATAGGCCAAGTCCACCCACACGCATTGCTTTATTCCTAGCGACCCGAATCCCCAAAGTTTCCTCACGCCCATTGCTTTCTCACTCGACCGACCATTTAGCCAAGTCCACGCACACGCATTGCTTTCTCACTCGACCGAGCATTTAGCCAAGTCCACCCACACGCATTGCTTTCTCACTCGACCGAGCATCTAGCCAAGTCCACCCAGCCGCATTGCCTTACACCTAGCGACCCGAATCCCCAAAGTTCCCTCACGCGCATTGCTTTCTCACTCGACCGAGCATATAGCTAAGTCCACCCACACGCATATCTTTACTCCTAGCGACCCGAATCCCCAATGATTCCTCACGCGCATTGCTTTGTCACTCGACCGAGCATTTAGCAAAGTCCACCCACACGCATTGCTTTCTCACTCGACCGAGCATTTAGCCAAGTCCACCCACCCTCATTGTTTTACTCCTAGCGACCCGAATCCCCAAAGTTTCCTCACGCGCATTGCTTTCTCACTCGACCGAGCATTTAGCCAAGTCCACCCACACGCATTGCTTTACTCCTAGCGACCCGAATCCCCATAGTTTCCTCACGCGCATTGCTTTCTCACTCGACCGAGCAATATGCCAAGTCCACCCACACGCATTGCTTTTCTCCTAGGGACCCGAGTCCCCAAAGTTATCTCATGCGCATGGCTTTCTCACGCACACGCATTGCTTTCTCACTCGACCGAGCATTTAGCCAAGTCCACCCACACGCATTGCTTTCTCACTCGACCGAGCATTTAGCCAAGTCCACCCAGCCGCATTGCCTTACACCTAGCGACCCGAATCCCCAAAGTTCCCTCACGCGCATTGCTTTCTCACTCGACCGAGCATATAGCTAAGTCCACCCACACGCATATCTTTACTCCTAGCGACCCGAATCCCCAATGATTCCTCACGCGCATTGCTTTGTCACTCGACCGAGCATTTAGCAAAGTCCACCCACACGCATTGCTTTCTCACTCGACCGAGCATTTAGCCAAGTCCACCCACACGCATTGTTTTACTCCTAGCGACCCGATTCCCCAAAGTTTCCTCACGCGCATTGCTTTCTCACTCGACCGAGCATTTAGCCAAGTCCACCCACACGCATTGCTTTACTCCTAGCGACCCGAATCCCCATAGTTTCCTCACGCGCATTGCTTTCTCACTCGACCGAGCAATATGCCAAGTCCACCCACACGCATTGCTTTTCTCCTAGGGACCCGAGTCCCCAAAGTTATCTCATGCGCATGGCTTTCTCACTCTACCGAGCATTTAGCCAAGTCCACCCACACGCATTGCTTTACTCCTAGCGACCCGAATCCCCAAAGTTTCCTCACGCGCATTGCTTTCTCACTCGACCGAGCATTTAGCCAAGTCCACCCACACGCATTGCTTTACTCCTAGCGGCCCGAATCCCCAAAGTTTCCTCACGCGCATTGCTTTCTCACTCGACCGAGCATTTAGCCAAGTCCACCCACACGCATTGCTTTTCTCCTAGGGACCCGAGTCCCCAAAGTTATCTCATGCGCATTGCTTTCTTACTCGACCGAGCATATAGCTAAGTCCACCCACACGCATTGCTTTCTCACTCGACCGAGCATTTAGCCAAGTCCACCCACACGCATTGCTTTACTCCTAGCGACCCGAATCCCCAAAGTTTCCTCACGCGCATTGCTTTCTCACTCGACCGAGCATTTAGCCAAGTCCACCCACACGCATTGCTTTCTCACTCGACCGAGCATTTAGCCAAGTCCATCCACACGCATTGCTTTACTCCTAACGACCCGAATCCCCAAAGTTTCCTCACGCGCATTGCTGTCTCACTCGACCGAGCAATATGCCAAGTCCACCCACACGCATTGCTTTTCTACTAGCGACCCGAATCCCCAAAGTTCCCTCACGCGCATTGCTTTCTCACTCGACCGAGCATATAGCTAAGTCCACCCACACGCATTGCTTTCTCACTCGACCGAGCATTTAGCCAAGTCCACCCACACGCATTGCTTTTCTCCTAGGGATCCGAATCCCCAAAGTTTCCTCACGCGCATTGCTTTCTCACTCGACCGAGCATTTAGCCAAGTCCACCCACACGCATTGCTTTACTCCTAGCGACTCGAATCCCCAAAGTTTCCTCACGCGCATTGCTTTCTCACTCGACCGAGCAGTAGGCCAAGTCCACCCACACGCATTGCTTTCTCACTCGACCGAGCATTTAGCCAAGTCCACCCACACGCATTGCTTTACTCCTAGCGACCCGAATCCCCAAAGTTTCCTCACGCGCATTGCTTTCTCACTCGACCGAGCATTTAGCCAAGTCCACCCACACGCATTGCTTTACTCCTAGCGACCCGAATCCCCATAGTTTCCTCACGCGCATTGCTTTCTCACTCGACCGAGCAATATGCCAAGTCCACCCACACGCATTGCTTTTCTACTAGGGACCCGAGTCCCCAAAGTTATCTCATGCGCATTGCTTTCTCAATCTACCGAGCATTTAGCCAAGTCCACCCACACGCATTGCTTTCTCACTCGACCGAGCATTTAGCCAAGTCCACCCACACGCATTGCTTTCTCACTCGACCGAGCATATAGCTAAGTCCACCCACACGCATTGCTTTCTCACTCGACCGAGCATTTAGCCAAGTCCACCCACACGCATTGCTTTACTCCTAGCGACTCGAATCCCCAAAGTTTCCTCACGCGCATTGCTTTCTCACTCGACCGAGCAGTAGGCCAAGTCCACCCACACGCATTGCTTTCTCACTCGACCGAGCATTTAGCCAAGTCCACCCACACGCATTGCTTTACTCCTAGCGACCCGAATCCCCAAAGTTTCCTCACGCGCATTGCTTTCTCACTCGACCGAGCATTTAGCCAAGTCCACCCACACGCATTGCTTTACTCCTAGCGACCCGAATCCCCATAGTTTCCTCACGCGCATTGCTTTCTCACTCGACCGAGCAATATGCCAAGTCCACCCACACGCATTGCTTTTCTCCTAGGGACCCGAGTCCCCAAAGTTATCTCATGCGCATGGCTTTCTCACTCTACCGAGCATTTAGCCAAGTCCACCCACACGCATTGCTTTACTCCTAGCGACCCGAATCCCCAAAGTTTCCTCACGCGCATTGCTTTCTCACTCGACCGAGCATTTAGCCAAGTCCACCCACACGCATTGCTTTCTCACTCGACCGAGCATTTAGCCAAGTCCAACCAGCCGCATTGCTTTACACCTAGCGACCCGAATCCCCAAAGTTCCCTCACGCGCATTGCTTTCTCACTCGACCGAGCATATAGCTAAGTCCACCCACACGCATATCTTTACTCCTAGCGACCCGAATCCCCAATGATTCCTCACGCGCATTGCTTTGTCACTCGTCCGAGCATTTAGCAAAGTCCACCCACACGCATTGCTTTCTCACTCGACCGAGCATTTAGCTAAGTCCACCCACACGCATTGCTTTCTCACTCGACCGAGCATTTAGCCAAGTCCATCCACACGCATTGCTTTACTCCTAACGACCCGAATCCCCAAAGTTTCCTCACGCGCATTGCTTTCTCACTCGACCGAGCAATATGCCAAGTCCACCCACACGCATTGCTTTTCTACTAGGGACCCGAGTCCCCAAAGTTATCTCATGCGCATTGCTTTCTCAATCTACCGAGCATTTAGCCAAGTCCACCCACACGCATTGCTTTCTCACTCGACCGAGCATTTAGCCAAGTCCACCCACACGCATTGCTTTCTCACTCGACCGAGCATTTAGCCAAGTCCACCCAGCCGCATTGCTTTACACCTAGCGACCCGAATCCCCAAAGTTCCCTCACGCGCATTGCTTTCTCACTCGACCGAGCATATAGCTAAGTCCACCCACACGCATATCTTTACTCCTAGCGACCCGAATCCCCAATGATTCCTCACGCGCATTGCTTTGTCACTCGACCGAGCATTTAGCCAAGTCCACCCACACGCATTGCTTTACTCCTAACGACCCGAATCCCCAAAGTTTCCTCACGCGCATTGCTTTCTCACTCGACCGAGCAATATGCCAAGTCCACCCACACGCATTGCTTTTCTCCTAGGGACCCGAGTCCCCAAAGTTATCTCATGCGCATTGCTTTCTCACTCGACCGAGCATTTAGCCAAGTCCACCCACACGCATTGCTTTACTCCTAACGACCCGAATCCCCAAAGTTTCCTTACGCGCATTGCTTCCTCACTCGACCGAGCAATATGCCAAGTCCACCCACACGCATTGCTTTTCTCCTAGGGACCCGAGTCCCCAAAGTTATCTCATGCGCATTGCTTTCTCAATCTACCGAGCATTTAGCCAAGTCCACCCACACGCATTGCTTTCTCACTCGACCGAGCATTTAGCCAAGTCCACCCACACGCATTGCTTTACTCCTAACGACCCGAATCCCCAAAGTTTCCTTACGCGCATTGCTTCCTCACTCGACCGAGCAATATGCCAAGTCCACCCACACGCATATCTTTACTCCTAGCGACCCGAATCCCCAATGATTCCTCACGCGCATTGCTTTGTCACTCGTCCGAGCATTTAGCAAAGTCCACCCACACGCATTGCTTTCTCACTCGACCGAGCATTTAGCTAAGTCCACCCACACGCATTGCTTTCTCACTCGATCGAGCATTTAGCCAAGTCCATCCACACGCATTGCTTTACTCCTAACGACCCGAATCCCCAAAGTTTCCTTACGCGCATTGCTTCCTCACTCGACCGAGCAATATGCCAAGTCCACCCACACGCATTGCTTTTCTCCTAGGGACCCGAGTCCCCAAAGTTATCTCATGCGCATTGCTTTCTCAATCTACCGAGCATTTAGCCAAGTCCACCCACACGCATTGCTTTACTCCTAGCGACCCGAATCCCCAAAGTTTCCTCACGCGCATTGCTTTGTCACTCGACCGAGCATTTAGCCAAGTCCACCCACACGCATTGCTTTTCTCCTAGGGATCCGAATCCCCAAAGTTATCTCATGCGCATTGCTTTTTCACTCAACCGAGCATTTAGCCAAGTCCACCCACACGTATTGCTTTACTCCTAACGACCCGAATCCCCAAAGTTTCCTTACGCGCATTGCTTCCTCACTCGACCGAGCAATATGCCAAGTCCACCCACACGCATTGCTTTTCTCCTAGGGACCCGAGTCCCCAAAGTTATCTCATGCGCATTGCTTTCTCAATCTACCGAGCATTTAGCCAAGTCCACCCACACGCATTGCTTTACTCCTAGCGACCCGAATCCCCAAAGTTTCCTCACGCGCATTGCTTTGTCACTCGACCGAGCATTTAGCCAAGTCCACCCACACGCATTGCTTTTCTCCTAGGGATCCGAATCCCCAAAGTTTCCTCACGCGCATTGCTTTCTCACTCGACCGAGCATTTAGCCAAGTCCACCCACACGCATTGCTTTACTCCTAACGACCCGAATCCCCAAAGTTTCCTCACGCGCATTGCTTTCTCACTCGACCGAGCAATATGCCAAGTCCACCCACACGCATTGCTTTTCTCCTAGGTACCCGAGTCCCCAAAGTTATCTCATGCGCATTGCTTTTTCACTCAACCGAGCATTTAGCCAAGTCCACCCACACGTATTGCTTTACTCCTAACGACCCGAATCCCCAAAGTTTCCTTACGCGCATTGCTTCCTCACTCGACCGAGCAATATGCCAAGTCCACCCACACGCATTGCTTTTCTCCTAGGGACCCGAGTCCCCAAAGTTATCTCATGCGCATTGCTTTCTCAATCTACCGAGCATTTAGCCAAGTCCACCCACACGCATTGCTTTACTCCTAGCGACCCGAATCCCCAAAGTTTCCTCACGCGCATTGCTTTCTCACTCGACCGAGCATTTAGCCAAGTCCACCCACACGCATTGCTTTCTCACTGGACCGAGCATTTAGCCAAGTCCAACCAGCCGCATTGCTTTACACCTAGCGACCCGAATCCCCAAAGTTCCCTCACGCGCATTGCTTTCTCACTCGACCGAGCATATAGCTAAGTCCACCCACACGCATATCTTTACTCCTAGCGACCCGAATCCCCAATGATTCCTCACGCGCATTGCTTTGTCACTCGACCGAGCAATATGCCAAGTCCACCCACACGCATTGCTTTTCTACTAGGGACCCGAGTCCCCAAAGTTATCTCATGCGCATTGCTTTCTCAATCTACCGAGCATTTAGCCAAGTCCACCCACACGCATTGCTTTCTCACTCGACCGAGCATTTAGCCAAGTCCACCCACACGCATTGCTTTCTCACTCGACCGAGCATTTAGCCAAGTCCACCCAGCCGCATTGCTTTACACCTAGCGACCCGAATCCCCAAAGTTCCCTCACGCGCATTGCTTTCTCACTCGACCGAGCATATAGCTAAGTCCACCCACACGCATATCTTTACTCCTAACGACCCGAATCCCCAAAGTTCCCTCACGCGCATTGCTTTCTCACTCGACCGAGCATATAGCTAAGTCCACCCACACGCATATCTTTACTCCTAGCGACCCGAATCCCCAATGATTCCTCACGCGCATTGCTTTGTCACTCGACCGAGCATTTAGCCAAGTCCACCCACACGCATTGCTTTTCTCCTAGGGATCCGAATCCCCAAAGTTTCCTCACGCGCATTGCTTTCTCACTCGACCGAGCATTTAGCCAAGTCCACCCACACGCATTGCTTTACTCCTAACGACCCGAATCCCCAAAGTTTCCTCACGCGCATTGCTTTCTCACTCGACCGAGCAATATGCCAAGTCCACCCACACGCATTGCTTTTCTCCTAGGGACCCGAGTCCCCAAAGTTATCTCATGCGCATTGCTTTCTCACTCAACCGAGCATTTAGCCAAGTCCACCCACACGCATTGCTTTACTCCTAACGACCCGAATCCCCAAAGTTTCCTTACGCGCATTGCTTCCTCACTCGACCGAGCAATATGCCAAGTCCACCCACACGCATTGCTTTTCTCCTAGGGACCCGAGTCCCCAAAGTTATCTCATGCGCATTGCTTTCTCAATCTACCGAGCATTTAGCCAAGTCCACCCACACGCATTGCTTTCTCACTCGACCGAGCATTTAGCCAAGTCCACCCACACGCATTGCTTTACTCCTAGCGACCCGAGTCCCCAAAGTTATCTCATGCGCATTGCTTTCTCACTCTACTGAGCTTTTAGCCAAGTCCACCCACACGCATTGCTTTACTCCTAGCGACCCGAATCCCCAAAGTTTCCTCACGCGCATTGCTTTCTCACTCGACCGAGCAGTAGGCCAAGTCCACCCACACGCATTGCTTTCTCACTCGACCGAGCATTTAGCCAAGTCCACCCACACGCATTGCTTTACTCCTAACGACCCGAATCCCCAAAGTTTCCTCACGCGCATTGCTTTCTAACTCGACCGAGCAATATGCCAAGTCCACCCACACGGATTGCTTTTCTCCTAGGGACCCGAGTCCCCAAAGTTATCTCATGCGCATTGCTTGTCACTCTACTGAGCTTTTAGCCAAGTCCACCCACACGCATTGCTTTACTCCTAGCGACCCGAATCCCCAAAGTTTCCTCACGCGCATTGCTTTCTCACTCGACCGAGCAGTAGGCCAAGTCCACCCACACGCATTGCTTTCTCACTCGACCGAGCATTTAGCCAAGTCCATCCATACGCATTGCTTTATTCCTAACGACCCGAATCCCCAAAGTTTCCTCACGCGCATTGATTTCTCACTCGACCGAGCAGTAGGCCAAGTCCACCCACACGCATTGCTTTCTCACTCGACCGAGCATTTAGCCAAGTCCACCCACACGCATTGCTTTACTCCTAGCGACCCGAATCCCCAAAGTTTCCTCACGCGCATTGCTTTCTCACTCGACCGAGCATTTAGCCAAGTCCACCCACACGCATTGCTTTCTCACTCGACCGAGCATTTAGCCAAGTCCATCCACACGCATTGCTTTACTCCTAACGACCCGAATCCCCAAAGTTTCCTCACGCGCATTGCTTTCTCACTCGACCGAGCAATATGCCAAGTCCACCCACACGCATTGCTTTTCTACTAGCGACCCGAATCCCCAAAGTTCCCTCACGCGCATTGCTTTCTCACTCGACCGAGCATATAGCTAAGTCCACCCACACGCATTGCTTTCTCACTCGACCGAGCATTTAGCCAAGTCCACCCACACGCATTGCTTTTCTCCTAGGGATCCGAATCCCCAAAGTTTCCTCACGCGCATTGCTTTCTCACTCGACCGAGCATTTAGCCAAGTCCACCCACACGCATTGCTTTACTCCTAGCGACTCGAATCCCCAAAGTTTCCTCACGCGCATTGCTTTCTCACTCGACCGAGCAGTAGGCCAAGTCCACCCACACGCATTGCTTTCTCACTCGACCGAGCATTTAGCCAAGTCCACCCACACGCATTGCTTTACTCCTAGCGACCCGAATCCCCAAAGTTTCCTCACGCGCATTGCTTTCTCACTCGACCGAGCATTTAGCCAAGTCCACCCACACGCATTGCTTTACTCCTAGCGACCCGCATCCCCATAGTTTCCTCACGCGCATTGCTTTCTCACTCGACCGAGCAATATGCCAAGTCCACCCACACGCATTGCTTTTCTCCTAGGGACCCGAGTCCCCAAAGTTATCTCATGCGCATGGCTTTCTCACTCTACCGAGCATTTAGCCAAGTCCACCCACACGCATTGCTTTACTCCTAGCGACCCGAATCCCCAAAGTTTCCTCACGCGCATTGCTTTCTCACTCGACCGAGCATTTAGCCAAGTCCACCCACACGCATTGCTTTCTCACTCGACCGAGCATTTAGCCAAGTCCAACCAGCCGCATTGCTTTACACCTAGCGACCCGAATCCCCAAAGTTCCCTCACGCGCATTGCTTTCTCACTCGACCGAGCATATAGCTAAGTCCACCCACACGCATATCTTTACTCCTAGCGACCCGAATCCCCAATGATTCCTCACGCGCATTGCTTTGTCACTCGTCCGAGCATTTAGCAAAGTCCACCCACACGCATTGCTTTCTCACTCGACCGAGCATTTAGCTAAGTCCACCCACACGCATTGCTTTCTCACTCGACCGAGCATTTAGCCAAGTCCATCCACACGCATTGCTTTACTCCTAACGACCCGAATCCCCAAAGTTTCCTCACGCGCATTGCTTTCTCACTCGACCGAGCAATATGCCAAGTCCACCCACACGCATTGCTTTTCTACTAGGGACCCGAGTCCCCAAAGTTATCTCATGCGCATTGCTTTCTCAATCTACCGAGCATTTAGCCAAGTCCACCCACACGCATTGCTTTCTCACTCGACCGAGCATTTAGCCAAGTCCACCCACACGCATTGCTTTCTCACTCGACCGATCATTTAGCCAAGTCCACCCAGCCGCATTGCTTTACACCTAGCGACCCGAATCCCCAAAGTTCCCTCACGCGCATTGCTTTCTCACTCGACCGAGCATATAGCTAAGTCCACCCACACGCATATCTTTACTCCTAGCGACCCGAATCCCCAATGATTCCTCACGCGCATTGCTTTGTCACTCGACCGAGCATTTAGCCAAGTCCACCCACACGCATTGCTTTTCTCCTAGGGATCCGAATCCCCAAAGTTTCCTCACGCGCATTGCTTTCTCACTGGACCGAGCATTTAGCCAAGTCCACCCACACGCATTGCTTTACTCCTAACGACCCGAATCCCCAAAGTTTCCTCACGCGCATTGCTTTCTCACTCGACCGAGCAATATGCCAAGTCCACCCACACGCATTGCTTTTCTCCTAGGGACCCGAGTCCCCAAAGTTATCTCATGCGCATTGCTTTCTCACTCGACCGAGCATTTAGCCAAGTCCACCCACACGCATTGCTTTACTCCTAACGACCCGAATCCCCAAAGTTTCCTTACGCGCATTGCTTCCTCACTCGACCGAGCAATATGCCAAGTCCACCCACACGCATTGCTTTTCTCCTAGGGACCCGAGTCCCCAAAGTTATCTCATGCGCATTGCTTTCTCAATCTACCGAGCATTTAGCCAAGTCCACCCACACGCATTGCTTTCTCACTCGACCGAGCATTTAGCCAAGTCCACCCACACGCATTGCTTTACTCCTAGCGACCCGAGTCCCCAAAGTTATCTCATGCGCATTGCTTTCTCACTCTACTGAGCTTTTAGCCAAGTCCACCCACACGCATTGCTTTACTCCTAGCGACCCGAATCCCCAAAGTTTCCTCACGCGCATTGCTTTCTCACTCGACCGAGCAGTAGGCCAAGTCCACCCACACGCATTGCTTTCTCACTCGACCGAGCATTTAGCCAAGTCCACCCACACGCATTGCTTTACTCCTAACGACCCGAATCCCCAAAGTTTCCTCACGCGCATTGCTTTCTAACTCGACCGAGCAATATGCCAAGTCCACCCACACGGATTGCTTTTCTCCTAGGGACCCGAGTCCCCAAAGTTATCTCATGCGCATTGCTTGTCACTCTACTGAGCTTTTAGCCAAGTCCACCCACACGCATTGCTTTACTCCTAGCGACCCGAATCCCCAAAGTTTCCTCACGCGCATTGCTTTCTCACTCGACCGAGCAGTAGGCCAAGTCCACCCACACGCATTGCTTTCTCACTCGACCGAGCAATTAGCCAAGCCCATCCACACGCATTGCTTTATTCCTAACGACCCGAATCCCCAAAGTTTCCTCACGCGCATTGATTTCTCACTCGACCGAGCAATATGCCAAGTCCACCCACACGCATTGCTTTTCTACTAGCGACCCGAATCCCCAAAGTTTCCTCACGCGCATTGCTTCCTCACTCGACCGAGCAATATTCCAAGTCCACCCACACGCATTGCTTTTCTCCTAGGGATCCGAATCCCCAAAGTTTCCTCACGCACATTGCTTTCTCACTTGACCGTGCAATAACACAAGTCCACCCACACGCATTGCTTTCTCACTCGACCGAGCATTTAGCCAAGTTCACCCACACGCATTGCTTTTTTCCTAGGGATCCGAATCCCCAAAGTTTCCTCACGCGCATTGCTTTCTCAATCGACCGAGCATTTAGCCAAGTCCACCCACACGCATTACTTTCTCACTCGACCGAGCATTTAGCCAAGTCCACCCACACGCATTGCTTTTTTCCTAGGGATCCGAATCCCCAAAGTTTCCTCACGCGCATTGCTTTCTCACTCGACCGAGCAATATGCCAAGTCCACCCACACGCATTGCTTTTCTCCTAGGGACCCGAGTCCCCAAAGTTATCTCATGCGCATTGCTTTCTCAATCTACCGAGCATTTAGCCAAGTCCACCCACACGCATTGCTTTCTCACTCGACTGAGCATTTAGCCAAGTCCACCCACACGCATTGCTTTCTCACTCGACCGAGCATTTAGCCAAGTCCACCCACCCGCATTGCTTTACACCTAGCGACCCGAATCCCCAAAGTTCCCTCACGCGCATTGCTTTCTCACTCGACTGAGCAATATGCCAAGTCCACCCACACGCATTGCTTTTCTACTAGCGACCCGAATCCCCAAAGTTTCCTCACGCGCATTGCTTTCTCACTCGACCGAGCAGTAGGCCAAGTCCACCCACACTCATTGCTCTCTCACTCGACCGAGCATTTAGCCAAGTCCACCCACACGCATTGCTTTTCTCCTAGGGACCCGAGTCCCCAAAGTTATCTCATGCGCATTGCTTTCTCACTCGACCGAGCATTTAGCCAAGTCGACCCACACGCATTGCTTTACTCCTAACGACCCGAATCCCCAAAGTTTCCTTACGCGCATAGCTTCCTCACTCGACCGAGCATTTAGCCAAGTCCACCCACACGCATTGCTTTACTCCTAGCGAACCGAATCCCCAAAGTTTCCTCACGCGCATTGCTTTCTCACTCGACCGAGCAGTAGGCCAAGTCCACCCACACGCATTGCTTTCTCACTCGACCGAGCATTTAGCCAAGTCCACCCACACGCATTGCTTTACTCCTAGCGACCCGAATCCCCAAAGTTTCCTCACGCGCATTGCTTTCTCACTCGACCGAGCATTTAGCCAAGTCCACCCACAAGCATTGCTTTACTCCTAGCGACCCGAATCCCTATAGTTTCCTCACGCGCATTGCTTTCTCACTCGACCGAGCAATATGCCAAGTCCACCCACACGCATTGCTTTTCTCCTAGGGACCCGAGTCCCCAAAGTTATCTCATGCGCATGGCTTTCTCACTCTACCGAGCATTTAGCCAAGTCCACCCACACGCATTGCTTTACTCCTAGCGACCCGAATCCCCAAAGTTTCCTCACGCGCATTGCTTTCTCACTCGACCGAGCATTTAGCCAAGTCCACCCACACGCATTGCTTTCTCACTCGACCGAGCATTTAGCCAAGTCCAACCAGCCGCATTGCTTTACACCTAGCGACCCGAATCCCCAAAGTTCCCTCACGCGCATTGCTTTCTCACTCGACCGAGCATATAGCTAAGTCCACCCACACGCATATCTTTACTCCTAGCGACCCGAATCCCCAATGATTCCTCACGCGCATTGCTTTGTCACTCGTCCGAGCATTTAGCAAAGTCCACCCACACGCATTGCTTTCTCACTCGACCGAGCATTTAGCTAAGTCCACCCACACGCATTGCTTTCTCACTCGACCGAGCATTTAGCCAAGTCCATCCACACGCATTGCTTTACTCCTAACGACCCGAATCCCCAAAGTTTCCTCACGCGCATTGCTTTCTCACTCGACCGAGCAATATGCCAAGTCCACCCACACGCATTGCTTTTCTACTAGGGACCCGAGTCCCCAAAGTTATCTCATGCGCATTGCTTTCTCAATCTACCGAGCATTTAGCCAAGTCCACCCACACGCATTGCTTTCTCACTCGACCGAGCATTTAGCCAAGTCCACCCACACGCATTGCTTTCTCACTCGACCGATCATTTAGCCAAGTCCACCCAGCCGCATTGCTTTACACCTAGCGACCCGAATCCCCAAAGTTCCCTCACGCGCATTGCTTTCTCACTCGACCGAGCATATAGCTAAGTCCACCCACACGCATATCTTTACTCCTAGCGACCCGAATCCCCAATGATTCCTCACGCGCATTGCTTTGTCACTCGACCGAGCATTTAGCCAAGTCCACCCACACGCATTGCTTTTCTCCTAGGGATCCGAATCCCCAAAGTTTCCTCACGCGCATTGCTTTCTCACTGGACCGAGCATTTAGCCAAGTCCACCCACACGCATTGCTTTACTCCTAACGACCCGAATCCCCAAAGTTTCCTCACGCGCATTGCTTTCTCACTCGACCGAGCAATATGCCAAGTCCACCCACACGCATTGCTTTTCTCCTAGGGACCCGAGTCCCCAAAGTTATCTCATGCGCATTGCTTTCTCACTCGACCGAGCATTTAGCCAAGTCCACCCACACGCATTGCTTTACTCCTAACGACCCGAATCCCCAAAGTTTCCTTACGCGCATTGCTTCCTCACTCGACCGAGCAATATGCCAAGTCCACCCACACGCATTGCTTTTCTCCTAGGGACCCGAGTCCCCAAAGTTATCTCATGCGCATTGCTTTCTCAATCTACCGAGCATTTAGCCAAGTCCACCCACACGCATTGCTTTCTCACTCGACCGAGCATTTAGCCAAGTCCACCCACACGCATTGCTTTACTCCTAGCGACCCGAGTCCCCAAAGTTATCTCATGCGCATTGCTTTCTCACTCTACTGAGCTTTTAGCCAAGTCCACCCACACGCATTGCTTTACTCCTAGCGACCCGAATCCCCAAAGTTTCCTCACGCGCATTGCTTTCTCACTCGACCGAGCAGTAGGCCAAGTCCACCCACACGCATTGCTTTCTCACTCGACCGAGCATTTAGCCAAGTCCACCCACACGCATTGCTTTACTCCTAACGACCCGAATCCCCAAAGTTTCCTCACGCGCATTGCTTTCTAACTCGACCGAGCAATATGCCAAGTCCACCCACACGGATTGCTTTTCTCCTAGGGACCCGAGTCCCCAAAGTTATCTCATGCGCATTGCTTGTCACTCTACTGAGCTTTTAGCCAAGTCCACCCACACGCATTGCTTTACTCCTAGCGACCCGAATCCCCAAAGTTTCCTCACGCGCATTGCTTTCTCACTCGACCGAGCAGTAGGCCAAGTCCACCCACACGCATTGCTTTCTCACTCGACCGAGCAATTAGCCAAGCCCATCCACACGCATTGCTTTATTCCTAACGACCCGAATCCCCAAAGTTTCCTCACGCGCATTGATTTCTCACTCGACCGAGCAATATGCCAAGTCCACCCACACGCATTGCTTTTCTACTAGCGACCCGAATCCCCAAAGTTTCCTCACGCGCATTGCTTCCTCACTCGACCGAGCAATATTCCAAGTCCACCCACACGCATTGCTTTTCTCCTAGGGATCCGAATCCCCAAAGTTTCCTCACGCACATTGCTTTCTCACTTGACCGTGCAATAACACAAGTCCACCCACACGCATTGCTTTCTCACTCGACCGAGCATTTAGCCAAGTTCACCCACACGCATTGCTTTTTTCCTAGGGATCCGAATCCCCAAAGTTTCCTCACGCGCATTGCTTTCTCAATCGACCGAGCATTTAGCCAAGTCCACCCACACGCATTACTTTCTCACTCGACCGAGCATTTAGCCAAGTCCACCCACACGCATTGCTTTTTTCCTAGGGATCCGAATCCCCAAAGTTTCCTCACGCGCATTGCTTTCTCACTCGACCGAGCAATATGCCAAGTCCACCCACACGCATTGCTTTTCTCCTAGGGACCCGAGTCCCCAAAGTTATCTCATGCGCATTGCTTTCTCAATCTACCGAGCATTTAGCCAAGTCCACCCACACGCATTGCTTTCTCACTCGACTGAGCATTTAGCCAAGTCCACCCACACGCATTGCTTTCTCACTCGACCGAGCATTTAGCCAAGTCCACCCACCCGCATTGCTTTACACCTAGCGACCCGAATCCCCAAAGTTCCCTCACGCGCATTGCTTTCTCACTCGACTGAGCAATATGCCAAGTCCACCCACACGCATTGCTTTTCTACTAGCGACCCGAATCCCCAAAGTTTCCTCACGCGCATTGCTTTCTCACTCGACCGAGCAGTAGGCCAAGTCCACCCACACTCATTGCTCTCTCACTCGACCGAGCATTTAGCCAAGTCCACCCACACGCATTGCTTTTCTCCTAGGGACCCGAGTCCCCAAAGTTATCTCATGCGCATTGCTTTCTCACTCGACCGAGCATTTAGCCAAGTCGACCCACACGCATTGCTTTACTCCTAACGACCCGAATCCCCAAAGTTTCCTTACGCGCATAGCTTCCTCACTCGACCGAGCATTTAGCCAAGTCCACCCACACGCATTGCTTTACTCCTAGCGAACCGAATCCCCAAAGTTTCCTCACGCGCATTGCTTTCTCACTCGACCGAGCAGTAGGCCAAGTCCACCCACACGCATTGCTTTCTCACTCGACCGAGCATTTAGCCAAGTCCACCCACACGCATTGCTTTACTCCTAGCGACCCGAATCCCCAAAGTTTCCTCACGCGCATTGCTTTCTCACTCGACCGAGCATTTAGCCAAGTCCACCCACAAGCATTGCTTTACTCCTAGCGACCCGAATCCCTATAGTTTCCTCACGCGCATTGCTTTCTCACTCGACCGAGCAATATGCCAAGTCCACCCACACGCATTGCTTTTCTCCTAGGGACCCGAGTCCCCAAAGTTATCTCATGCGCATGGCTTTCTCACTCTACCGAGCATTTAGCCAAGTCCACCCACACGCATTGCTTTACTCCTAGCTACCCGAATCCCCAAAGTTTCCTCACGCGCATTGCTTTCTCACTCGACCGAGCATTTAGCCAAGTCCACCCACACGCATTGCTTTCTCACTCGACCGAGCATTTAGCCAAGTCCACCCACACGCATTGCTTTTCTCCTAGGGATCCGAATCCCCAAAGTTTCCTCACGCACATTGCTTTCTCACTCGACCGTGCAATAACACAAGTCCACCCACACGCATTGCTTTCTCACTCGACCGAGCATTTAGCCAAGTTCACCCACACGCATTGCTTTTTTCCTAGGGATCCGAATCCCCAAAGTTTCCTCACGCGCATTGCTTTCTCACTCGACCGAGCAATATGCCAAGTCCACCCACACGCATTGCTTTTCTCCTAGGGACCCGAGTCCCCAAAGTTATCTCATGCGCATTGCTTTCTCAATCTACCGAGTATTTAGCCAAGTCCACCCACACGCATTGCTTTCTCACTCTACCGAGCATTTAGCCAAGTCCACCCACACGCATTGCTTTACTCCTAGCGACCCGAATCCCCAAAGTTTCCTCACGCGCATTGCTTTCTCACTCGACCGAGCATTTAGCCAAGTCCACCCACACGCATTACTTTCTCACTCGACCGAGCATTTAGCCAAGTCCACCCACACGCATTGCTTTCTCACTCTACCGAGCAATATGCCAAGTCCACCCACACGCATTGCTTTTCTCCTAGGGACCCGAGTCCCCAAAGTTATCTCATGCGCATGGCTTTCTCACTCTACCGAGCATTTAGCCAAGTCCACCCACACGCATTGCTTTACTCCTAGCAAACCGAATCCCCAAAGTTTCCTCACGCGCATTGCTTCCTCACTCGACCGAGCAATATGCCAAGTTCACCCACACGCATTGCTTTTCTCCTAGGGACCCGAGTCCCCAAAGTTATCTCATGCGCATTGCTTTCTCACTCTACCGAGCATTTAGCCAAGTCCACCCACACGCATTGCTTTACTCCTAGCGATCCGAATCCCCAAAGTTTCCTCACGCGCATTGCTTTCTCACTCGACCGTGCAATAGGCCAAGTACACCCACACGCATTGCTTTCTCACTCGACCGAGCATTTAGCCAAGTCCACCCACACGCATTGCTTTACTCCTAGCGACCCGAATCCCCAAAGTTTCCTCACGCGCATTGCTTTCTCACTCGACCGACCATTTAGCCAAGTCCACCCACACGCATTGCTTTCTCACTCGACCGAGCATTTAGCCAAGTCCACCCACACGCATTGCTTTTCTCCTAGGGATCCGAATCCCCAAAGTTTCCTCACGCACATTGCTTTCTCACTCGACCGTGCAATAACACAAGTCCACCCACACGCATTGCTTTCTCACTCGACCGAGCATTAAGCCAAGTTCACCCACACGCATTGCTTTTTTCCTAGGGATCCGAATCCCCAAAGTTTCCTCACGCGCATTGCTTTCTCACTCGACCGAGCATTTAGCCAAGTCCACCCACACGCATTACTTTCTCACTCGACCGAGCATTTAGCCAAGTCCACCCACACGCATTGCTTTTCTCCTAGGGATCCGAATCCCCAAAGTTTCCTCACGCACATTGCTTTCTCACTCGACCGTGCAATAACACAAGTCCACCCACACGCATTGCTTTCTCACTCGACCGAGCATTTAGCCAAGTTCACCCACACGCATTGCTTTTTTCCTAGGGATCCGAATCCCCAAAGTTTCCTCACGCGCATTGCTTTCTCACTCGACCGAGCAATATGCCAAGTCCACCCACACGCATTGCTTTTCTCCTAGGGACCCGAGTCCCCAAAGTTATCTCATGCGCATTGCTTTCTCAATCTACCGAGCATTTAGCCAAGTCCACCCACACGCATTGCTTTCTCACTCTACCGAGCATTTAGCCAAGTCCACCCACACGCATTGCTTTACTCCTAGCGACCCGAATCCCCAAAGTTTCCTCACGCGCATTGCTTTCTCACTCGACCGAGCATTTAGCCAAGTCCACCCACACGCATTACTTTCTCACTCGACCGAGCATTTAGCCAAGTCCACCCACACGCATTGCTTTCTCACTCTACCGAGCATTTAGCCAAGTCCACCCACACGCATTGCTTTACTCCTAGCGACCCGAATCCCCAAAGTTTCCTCACGCGCATTGCTTTCTCACTCGACCGAGCATTTAGCCAAGTCCACCCACACGCATTACTTTCTCACTCGACCGAGCATTTAGCCAAGTCCACCCACACGCATTGCTTTTCTCCTAGGGATCCGAATCCCCAAAGTTTCCTCACGCACATTGCTTTCTCACTCGACCGTGCAATAACACAAGTCCACCCACACGCATTGCTTTCTCACTCGACCGAGCATTTAGCCAAGTTCACCCACACGCATTGCTTTTTTCCTAGGGATCCGAATCCCCAAAGTTTCCTCACGCGCATTGCTTTCTCACTCGACCGAGCAATATGCCAAGTCCACCCACACGCATTGCTTTTCTCCTAGGGACCCGAGTCCCCAAAGTTATCTCATGCGCATTGCTTTCTCAATCTACCGAGCATTTAGCCAAGTCCACCCACACGCATTGCTTTCTCACTCGACCGAGCATTTAGCCAAGTCCACCCACCCGCATTGCTTTACACCTAGCGACCCGAATCCCCAAAGTTCCCTCACGCGCATTGCTTTCTCACTCGGCCGAGCATATAGCTAAGTCCACCCACACGCATATCTTTACTCCTAGCGACCCGAATCCCCAATGATTCCTCACGTGCATTGCTTTGTCACTCGACCGAGCATTTAGCCAAGTCCACCCACACGCATTGCTTTCTCACTCGACTGAGCAATATGCCAAGTCCACCCACACGCATTGCTTTACTCCTAGCGACCCGAATCCCCAAAGTTTCCTCACGCGCATTGCTTTCTCACTCGACCGAGCATTTAGCCAAGTCCACCCACACGCATTGCTTTACTCCTAGCGACCCGAATCCCCAAAGTTTCCTCACGCGCATTGCATTCTCACTCGACCGAGCATTTAGCCAAGTCCACCCACACGCATTGCTTTTCTCCTAGGGATCCGAATCCCCAAAGTTTCCTCACGCGCACTGCTTTCTCACTCGACCGAGCATTTAGCCAAGTCCACCCACACGCATTGCTTTACTCCTAACGACCCGAATCCCCAAAGTTTCCTCACGCGCATTGCTTTCTCACTCGACTGAGCAATATGCCAAGTCCACCCACACGCATTGCTTTTCTACTAGCGACCCGAATCCCCAAAGTTTCCTCACGCGCATTGCTTTCTCACTCGACCGAGCAGTAGGCCAAGTCCACCCACACGCATTGCTCTCTCACTCGACCGAGCATTTAGCCAAGTCCACCCACACGCATTGCTTTTCTCCTAGGGATCCGAATCCCCAAAGTTTCCTCACGCGCATTGCTTTCTCACTCGACCGAGCATTTAGCCAAGTCCATCCACACGCATTGCTTTACTCCTAACGACCCGAATCCCCAAAGTTTCCTCACGCGCATTGCTTTCTCACTCGACCGAGCAATATGCCAAGTCCACCCACACGCATTGCTTTTCTACTAGCGACCCGAATCCCCAAAGTTTCCTCACGCGCATTGCTTCCTCACTCGACCGAGCAATATGCCAAGTCCACCCACACGCATTGCTTTCTCACTCGACCGAGAATTTAGCCAAGTCCATCCACACGCATTGCTTTACTCCTAACGACCCGAATCCCCAAAGTTTCCTCACGCGCATTGCTTTCTCACTCGACCGAGCAATATTCCAAGTCCACCCACACGCATTGCTTTTCTACTAGCGACCCGAATCCCCAAAGTTTCCTCACGCGCATTGCTTCCTCACTCGACCGAGCAATATGCCAAGTCCATCCACACGCATTGCTTTACTCCTAACGACCCGAATCCCCAAAGTTTCCTCACGCGCATTGCTTTCTCACTCGACCGAGCAATATGCCAAGTCCACCCACACGCATTGCTTTTCTACTAGCGACCCGGATCCCCAAAGTTTCCTCACGCGCATTGCTTCCTCACTCGACCGAGCAATATGCCAAGTCCACCCACACGCATTGCTTTCTCACTCGACCGAGCATTTAGCCAAGTTCACCCACACGCATTGCTTTTTTCCTAGGGATCCGAATCCCCAAAGTTTCCTCACGCGCATTGCTTTCTCACTCGACCGAGCAATATGCCAAGTCCACCCACACGCATTGCTTTTCTCCTAGGGACCCGAGTCCCCAAAGTTATCTCATGCGCATTGCTTTCTCAATCTACCGAGCATTTAGCCAAGTCCACCCACACGCATTGCTTTCTCACTCTACCGAGCATTTAGCCAAGTCCACCCACACGCATTGCTTTACTCCTAGCGACCCGAATCCCCAAAGTTTCCTCACGCGCATTGCTTTCTCACTCGACCGAGCATTTAGCCAAGTCCACCCACACGCATTACTTTCTCACTCGACCGAGCATTTAGCCAAGTCCACCCACACGCATTGCTTTCTCACTCTACCGAGCATTTAGCCAAGTCCACCCACACGCATTGCTTTACTCCTAGCGACCCGAATCCCCAAAGTTTCCTCACGCGCATTGCCTTCTCACTCGACCGAGCATTTAGCCAAGTCCACCCACACGCATTACTTTCTCACTCGACCGAGCATTTAGCCAAGTCCACCCACACGCATTGCTTTTCTCCTAGGGATCCGAATCCCCAAAGTTTCCTCACGCACATTGCTTTCTCACTCGACCGTGCAATAACACAAGTCCACCCACACGCATTGCTTTCTCACTCGACCGAGCATTTAGCCAAGTTCACCCACACGCATTGCTTTTTTCCTAGGGATCCGAATCCCCAAAGTTTCCTCACGCGCATTGCTTTCTCACTCGACCGAGCAATATGCCAAGTCCACCCACACGCATTGCTTTTCTCCTAGGGACCCGAGTCCCCAAAGTTATCTCATGCGCATTGCTTTCTCAATCTACCGAGCATTTAGCCAAGTCCACCCACACGCATTGCTTTCTCACTCGACCGAGCATTTAGCCAAGTCCACCCACCCGCATTGCTTTACACCTAGCGACCCGAATCCCCAAAGTTCCCTCACGCGCATTGCTTTCTCACTCGGCCGAGCATATAGCTAAGTCCACCCACACGCATATCTTTACTCCTAGCGACCCGAATCCCCAATGATTCCTCACGTGCATTGCTTTGTCACTCGACCGAGCATTTAGCCAAGTCCACCCACACGCATTGCTTTCTCACTCGACTGAGCAATATGCCAAGTCCACCCACACGCATTGCTTTACTCCTAGCGACCCGAATCCCCAAAGTTTCCTCACGCGCATTGCTTTCTCACTCGACCGAGCATTTAGCCAAGTCCACCCACACGCATTGCTTTACTCCTAGCGACCCGAATCCCCAAAGTTTCCTCACGCGCATTGCATTCTCACTCGACCGAGCATTTAGCCAAGTCCACCCACACGCATTGCTTTTCTCCTAGGGATCCGAATCCCCAAAGTTTCCTCACGCGCACTGCTTTCTCACTCGACCGAGCATTTAGCCAAGTCCACCCACACGCATTGCTTTACTCCTAACGACCCGAATCCCCAAAGTTTCCTCACGCGCATTGCTTTCTCACTCGACTGAGCAATATGCCAAGTCCACCCACACGCATTGCTTTTCTACTAGCGACCCGAATCCCCAAAGTTTCCTCACGCGCATTGCTTTCTCACTCGACCGAGCAGTAGGCCAAGTCCACCCACACGCATTGCTCTCTCACTCGACCGAGCATTTAGCCAAGTCCACCCACACGCATTGCTTTTCTCCTAGGGATCCGAATCCCCAAAGTTTCCTCACGCGCATTGCTTTCTCACTCGACCGAGCATTTAGCCAAGTCCATCCACACGCATTGCTTTACTCCTAACGACCCGAATCCCCAAAGTTTCCTCACGCGCATTGCTTTCTCACTCGACCGAGCATTTAGCCAAGTCGACCCACACGCATTGCTTTCTCACTCGACCGAGCATTTAGCCAAGTCCACCCACACGCATTGCTTTACTCCTAGCGACCCGAATCCCCAAAGTTTCCTCACGCGCATTGCTTTCTCACTCGACCGAGCATTTAGCCAAGTCCACCCACACGCATTACTTTCTCACTCGACCGAGCATTTAGCCAAGTCCACCCACACGCATTGCTTTTCTCCTAGGGATCCGAATCCCCAAAGTTTCCTCACGCACATTGCTTTCTCACTCGACCGTGCAATAACACAAGTCCACCCACACGCATTGCTCTCTCACTCGACCGAGCATTTAGCCAAGTCCACCCACACGCATTGCTTTTCTCCTAGGGACCCGAGTCCCCAAAGTTATCTCATGCGCATTGCTTTCTCACTCGACCGAGCATTTAGCCAAGTCGACCCACACGCATTGCTTTACTCCTAACGACCCGAATCCCCAAAGTTTCCTTACGCGCATAGCTTCCTCACTCGACCGAGCATTTAGCCAAGTCCACCCACACGCATTGCTTTACTCCTAGCGAACCGAATCCCCAAAGTTTCCTCACGCGCATTGCTTTCTCACTCGACCGAGCAGTAGGCCAAGTCCACCCACACGCATTGCTTTCTCACTCGACCGAGCATTTAGCCAAGTCCACCCACACGCATTGCTTTACTCCTAGCGACCCGAATCCCCAAAGTTTCCTCACGCGCATTGCTTTCTCACTCGACCGAGCATTTAGCCAAGTCCACCCACAAGCATTGCTTTACTCCTAGCGACCCGAATCCCTATAGTTTCCTCACGCGCATTGCTTTCTCACTCGACCGAGCAATATGCCAAGTCCACCCACACGCATTGCTTTTCTCCTAGGGACCCGAGTCCCCAAAGTTATCTCATGCGCATGGCTTTCTCACTCTACCGAGCATTTAGCCAAGTCCACCCACACGCATTGCTTTACTCCTAGCTACCCGAATCCCCAAAGTTTCCTCACGCGCATTGCTTTCTCACTCGACCGAGCATTTAGCCAAGTCCACCCACACGCATTGCTTTCTCACTCGACCGAGCATTTAGCCAAGTCCACCCACACGCATTGCTTTTCTCCTAGGGATCCGAATCCCCAAAGTTTCCTCACGCACATTGCTTTCTCACTCGACCGTGCAATAACACAAGTCCACCCACACGCATTGCTTTCTCACTCGACCGAGCATTTAGCCAAGTTCACCCACACGCATTGCTTTTTTCCTAGGGATCCGAATCCCCAAAGTTTCCTCACGCGCATTGCTTTCTCACTCGACCGAGCAATATGCCAAGTCCACCCACACGCATTGCTTTACTCCTAGCGACTCGAATCCCCAAAGTTTCCTCACGCGCATTGCTTTCTCACTCGACCGAGCAGTAGGCCAAGTCCACCCACACGCATTGCTTTCTCACTCGACCGAGCATTTAGCCAAGTCCACCCACACGCATTGCTTTACTCCTAGCGACCCGAATCCCCAAAGTTTCCTCACGCGCATTGCTTTCTCACTCGACCGAGCATTTAGCCAAGTCCACCCACACGCATTGCTTTACTCCTAGCGACCCGCATCCCCATAGTTTCCTCACGCGCATTGCTTTCTCACTCGACCGAGCAATATGCCAAGTCCACCCACACGCATTGCTTTTCTCCTAGGGACCCGAGTCCCCAAAGTTATCTCATGCGCATGGCTTTCTCACTCTACCGAGCATTTAGCCAAGTCCACCCACACGCATTGCTTTACTCCTAGCGACCCGAATCCCCAAAGTTTCCTCACGCGCATTGCTTTCTCACTCGACCGAGCATTTAGCCAAGTCCACCCACACGCATTGCTTTCTCACTCGACCGAGCATTTAGCCAAGTCCAACCAGCCGCATTGCTTTACACCTAGCGACCCGAATCCCCAAAGTTCCCTCACGCGCATTGCTTTCTCACTCGACCGAGCATATAGCTAAGTCCACCCACACGCATATCTTTACTCCTAGCGACCCGAATCCCCAATGATTCCTCACGCGCATTGCTTTGTCACTCGTCCGAGCATTTAGCAAAGTCCACCCACACGCATTGCTTTCTCACTCGACCGAGCATTTAGCTAAGTCCACCCACACGCATTGCTTTCTCACTCGACCGAGCATTTAGCCAAGTCCATCCACACGCATTGCTTTACTCCTAACGACCCGAATCCCCAAAGTTTCCTCACGCGCATTGCTTTCTCACTCGACCGAGCAATATGCCAAGTCCACCCACACGCATTGCTTTTCTACTAGGGACCCGAGTCCCCAAAGTTATCTCATGCGCATTGCTTTCTCAATCTACCGAGCATTTAGCCAAGTCCACCCACACGCATTGCTTTCTCACTCGACCGAGCATTTAGCCAAGTCCACCCACACGCATTGCTTTCTCACTCGACCGATCATTTAGCCAAGTCCACCCAGCCGCATTGCTTTACACCTAGCGACCCGAATCCCCAAAGTTCCCTCACGCGCATTGCTTTCTCACTCGACCGAGCATATAGCTAAGTCCACCCACACGCATATCTTTACTCCTAGCGACCCGAATCCCCAATGATTCCTCACGCGCATTGCTTTGTCACTCGACCGAGCATTTAGCCAAGTCCACCCACACGCATTGCTTTTCTCCTAGGGATCCGAATCCCCAAAGTTTCCTCACGCGCATTGCTTTCTCACTGGACCGAGCATTTAGCCAAGTCCACCCACACGCATTGCTTTACTCCTAACGACCCGAATCCCCAAAGTTTCCTCACGCGCATTGCTTTCTCACTCGACCGAGCAATATGCCAAGTCCACCCACACGCATTGCTTTTCTCCTAGGGACCCGAGTCCCCAAAGTTATCTCATGCGCATTGCTTTCTCACTCGACCGAGCATTTAGCCAAGTCCACCCACACGCATTGCTTTACTCCTAACGACCCGAATCCCCAAAGTTTCCTTACGCGCATTGCTTCCTCACTCGACCGAGCAATATGCCAAGTCCACCCACACGCATTGCTTTTCTCCTAGGGACCCGAGTCCCCAAAGTTATCTCATGCGCATTGCTTTCTCAATCTACCGAGCATTTAGCCAAGTCCACCCACACGCATTGCTTTCTCACTCGACCGAGCATTTAGCCAAGTCCACCCACACGCATTGCTTTACTCCTAGCGACCCGAGTCCCCAAAGTTATCTCATGCGCATTGCTTTCTCACTCTACTGAGCTTTTAGCCAAGTCCACCCACACGCATTGCTTTCTCACTCGACCGAGCATTTAGCCAAGTCCACCCACACGCATTGCTTTACTCCTAACGACCCGAATCCCCAAAGTTTCCTCACGCGCATTGCTTTCTAACTCGACCGAGCAATATGCCAAGTCCACCCACACGGATTGCTTTTCTCCTAGGGACCCGAGTCCCCAAAGTTATCTCATGCGCATTGCTTGTCACTCTACTGAGCTTTTAGCCAAGTCCACCCACACGCATTGCTTTACTCCTAGCGACCCGAATCCCCAAAGTTTCCTCACGCGCATTGCTTTCTCACTCGACCGAGCAGTAGGCCAAGTCCACCCACACGCATTGCTTTCTCACTCGACCGAGCAATTAGCCAAGCCCATCCACACGCATTGCTTTATTCCTAACGACCCGAATCCCCAAAGTTTCCTCACGCGCATTGATTTCTCACTCGACCGAGCAATATGCCAAGTCCACCCACACGCATTGCTTTTCTACTAGCGACCCGAATCCCCAAAGTTTCCTCACGCGCATTGCTTCCTCACTCGACCGAGCAATATTCCAAGTCCACCCACACGCATTGCTTTTCTCCTAGGGATCCGAATCCCCAAAGTTTCCTCACGCACATTGCTTTCTCACTTGACCGTGCAATAACACAAGTCCACCCACACGCATTGCTTTCTCACTCGACCGAGCATTTAGCCAAGTTCACCCACACGCATTGCTTTTTTCCTAGGGATCCGAATCCCCAAAGTTTCCTCACGCGCATTGCTTTCTCAATCGACCGAGCATTTAGCCAAGTCCACCCACACGCATTACTTTCTCACTCGACCGAGCATTTAGCCAAGTCCACCCACACGCATTGCTTTTTTCCTAGGGATCCGAATCCCCAAAGTTTCCTCACGCGCATTGCTTTCTCACTCGACCGAGCAATATGCCAAGTCCACCCACACGCATTGCTTTTCTCCTAGGGACCCGAGTCCCCAAAGTTATCTCATGCGCATTGCTTTCTCAATCTACCGAGCATTTAGCCAAGTCCACCCACACGCATTGCTTTCTCACTCGACTGAGCATTTAGCCAAGTCCACCCACACGCATTGCTTTCTCACTCGACCGAGCATTTAGCCAAGTCCACCCACCCGCATTGCTTTACACCTAGCGACCCGAATCCCCAAAGTTCCCTCACGCGCATTGCTTTCTCACTCGACTGAGCAATATGCCAAGTCCACCCACACGCATTGCTTTTCTACTAGCGACCCGAATCCCCAAAGTTTCCTCACGCGCATTGCTTTCTCACTCGACCGAGCAGTAGGCCAAGTCCACCCACACTCATTGCTCTCTCACTCGACCGAGCATTTAGCCAAGTCCACCCACACGCATTGCTTTTCTCCTAGGGACCCGAGTCCCCAAAGTTATCTCATGCGCATTGCTTTCTCACTCGACCGAGCATTTAGCCAAGTCGACCCACACGCATTGCTTTACTCCTAACGACCCGAATCCCCAAAGTTTCCTTACGCGCATAGCTTCCTCACTCGACCGAGCATTTAGCCAAGTCCACCCACACGCATTGCTTTACTCCTAGCGAACCGAATCCCCAAAGTTTCCTCACGCGCATTGCTTTCTCACTCGACCGAGCAGTAGGCCAAGTCCACCCACACGCATTGCTTTCTCACTCGACCGAGCATTTAGCCAAGTCCACCCACACGCATTGCTTTACTCCTAGCGACCCGAATCCCCAAAGTTTCCTCACGCGCATTGCTTTCTCACTCGACCGAGCATTTAGCCAAGTCCACCCACAAGCATTGCTTTACTCCTAGCGACCCGAATCCCTATAGTTTCCTCACGCGCATTGCTTTCTCACTCGACCGAGCAATATGCCAAGTCCACCCACACGCATTGCTTTTCTCCTAGGGACCCGAGTCCCCAAAGTTATCTCATGCGCATGGCTTTCTCACTCTACCGAGCATTTAGCCAAGTCCACCCACACGCATTGCTTTACTCCTAGCTACCCGAATCCCCAAAGTTTCCTCACGCGCATTGCTTTCTCACTCGACCGAGCATTTAGACAAGTCCACCCACACGCATTGCTTTCTCACTCGACCGAGCATTTAGCCAAGTCCACCCACACGCATTGCTTTTCTCCTAGGGATCCGAATCCCCAAAGTTTCCTCACGCACATTGCTTTCTCACTCGACCGTGCAATAACACAAGTCCACCCACACGCATTGCTTTCTCACTCGACCGAGCATTTAGCCAAGTTCACCCACACGCATTGCTTTTTTCCTAGGGATCCGAATCCCCAAAGTTTCCTCACGCGCATTGCTTTCTCACTCGACCGAGCAATATGCCAAGTCCACCCACACGCATTGCTTTTCTCCTAGGGACCCGAGTCCCCAAAGTTATCTCATGCGCATTGCTTTCTCAATCTACCGAGTATTTAGCCAAGTCCACCCACACGCATTGCTTTCTCACTCTACCGAGCATTTAGCCAAGTCCACCCACACGCATTGCTTTACTCCTAGCGACCCGAATCCCCAAAGTTTCCTCACGCGCATTGCTTTCTCACTCGACCGAGCATTTAGCCAAGTCCACCCACACGCATTACTTTCTCACTCGACCGAGCATTTAGCCAAGTCCACCCACACGCATTGCTTTCTCACTCTACCGAGCAATATGCCAAGTCCACCCACACGCATTGCTTTTCTCCTAGGGACCCGAGTCCCCAAAGTTATCTCATGCGCATGGCTTTCTCACTCTACCGAGCATTTAGCCAAGTCCACCCACACGCATTGCTTTACTCCTAGCAAACCGAATCCCCAAAGTTTCCTCACGCGCATTGCTTCCTCACTCGACCGAGCAATATGCCAAGTTCACCCACACGCATTGCTTTTCTCCTAGGGACCCGAGTCCCCAAAGTTATCTCATGCGCATTGCTTTCTCACTCTACCGAGCATTTAGCCAAGTCCACCCACACGCATTGCTTTACTCCTAGCGATCCGAATCCCCAAAGTTTCCTCACGCGCATTGCTTTCTCACTCGACCGTGCAATAGGCCAAGTACACCCACACGCATTGCTTTCTCACTCGACCGAGCATTTAGCCAAGTCCACCCACACGCATTGCTTTACTCCTAGCGACCCGAATCCCCAAAGTTTCCTCACGCGCATTGCTTTCTCACTCGACCGACCATTTAGCCAAGTCCACCCACACGCATTGCTTTCTCACTCGACCGAGCATTTAGCCAAGTCCACCCACACGCATTGCTTTTCTCCTAGGGATCCGAATCCCCAAAGTTTCCTCACGCACATTGCTTTCTCACTCGACCGTGCAATAACACAAGTCCACCCACACGCATTGCTTTCTCACTCGACCGAGCATTAAGCCAAGTTCACCCACACGCATTGCTTTTTTCCTAGGGATCCGAATCCCCAAAGTTTCCTCACGCGCATTGCTTTCTCACTCGACCGAGCATTTAGCCAAGTCCACCCACACGCATTACTTTCTCACTCGACCGAGCATTTAGCCAAGTCCACCCACACGCATTGCTTTTCTCCTAGGGATCCGAATCCCCAAAGTTTCCTCACGCACATTGCTTTCTCACTCGACCGTGCAATAACACAAGTCCACCCACACGCATTGCTTTCTCACTCGACCGAGCATTTAGCCAAGTTCACCCACACGCATTGCTTTTTTCCTAGGGATCCGAATCCCCAAAGTTTCCTCACGCGCATTGCTTTCTCACTCGACCGAGCAATATGCCAAGTCCACCCACACGCATTGCTTTTCTCCTAGGGACCCGAGTCCCCAAAGTTATCTCATGCGCATTGCTTTCTCAATCTACCGAGCATTTAGCCAAGTCCACCCACACGCATTGCTTTCTCACTCTACCGAGCATTTAGCCAAGTCCACCCACACGCATTGCTTTACTCCTAGCGACCCGAATCCCCAAAGTTTCCTCACGCGCATTGCTTTCTCACTCGACCGAGCATTTAGCCAAGTCCACCCACACGCATTACTTTCTCACTCGACCGAGCATTTAGCCAAGTCCACCCACACGCATTGCTTTCTCACTCTACCGAGCATTTAGCCAAGTCCACCCACACGCATTGCTTTACTCCTAGCGACCCGAATCCCCAAAGTTTCCTCACGCGCATTGCTTTCTCACTCGACCGAGCATTTAGCCAAGTCCACCCACACGCATTACTTTCTCACTCGACCGAGCATTTAGCCAAGTCCACCCACACGCATTGCTTTTCTCCTAGGGATCCGAATCCCCAAAGTTTCCTCACGCACATTGCTTTCTCACTCGACCGTGCAATAACACAAGTCCACCCACACGCATTGCTTTCTCACTCGACCGAGCATTTAGCCAAGTTCACCCACACGCATTGCTTTTTTCCTAGGGATCCGAATCCCCAAAGTTTCCTCACGCGCATTGCTTTCTCACTCGACCGAGCAATATGCCAAGTCCACCCACACGCATTGCTTTTCTCCTAGGGACCCGAGTCCCCAAAGTTATCTCATGCGCATTGCTTTCTCAATCTACCGAGCATTTAGCCAAGTCCACCCACACGCATTGCTTTCTCACTCGACCGAGCATTTAGCCAAGTCCACCCACCCGCATTGCTTTACACCTAGCGACCCGAATCCCCAAAGTTCCCTCACGCGCATTGCTTTCTCACTCGGCCGAGCATATAGCTAAGTCCACCCACACGCATATCTTTACTCCTAGCGACCCGAATCCCCAATGATTCCTCACGTGCATTGCTTTGTCACTCGACCGAGCATTTAGCCAAGTCCACCCACACGCATTGCTTTCTCACTCGACTGAGCAATATGCCAAGTCCACCCACACGCATTGCTTTACTCCTAGCGACCCGAATCCCCAAAGTTTCCTCACGCGCATTGCTTTCTCACTCGACCGAGCATTTAGCCAAGTCCACCCACACGCATTGCTTTACTCCTAGCGACCCGAATCCCCAAAGTTTCCTCACGCGCATTGCATTCTCACTCGACCGAGCATTTAGCCAAGTCCACCCACACGCATTGCTTTTCTCCTAGGGATCCGAATCCCCAAAGTTTCCTCACGCGCACTGCTTTCTCACTCGACCGAGCATTTAGCCAAGTCCACCCACACGCATTGCTTTACTCCTAACGACCCGAATCCCCAAAGTTTCCTCACGCGCATTGCTTTCTCACTCGACTGAGCAATATGCCAAGTCCACCCACACGCATTGCTTTTCTACTAGCGACCCGAATCCCCAAAGTTTCCTCACGCGCATTGCTTTCTCACTCGACCGAGCAGTAGGCCAAGTCCACCCACACGCATTGCTCTCTCACTCGACCGAGCATTTAGCCAAGTCCACCCACACGCATTGCTTTTCTCCTAGGGATCCGAATCCCCAAAGTTTCCTCACGCGCATTGCTTTCTCACTCGACCGAGCATTTAGCCAAGTCCATCCACACGCATTGCTTTACTCCTAACGACCCGAATCCCCAAAGTTTCCTCACGCGCATTGCTTTCTCACTCGACCGAGCAATATGCCAAGTCCACCCACACGCATTGCTTTTCTACTAGCGACCCGAATCCCCAAAGTTTCCTCACGCGCATTGCTTCCTCACTCGACCGAGCAATATGCCAAGTCCACCCACACGCATTGCTTTCTCACTCGACCGAGAATTTAGCCAAGTCCATCCACACGCATTGCTTTACTCCTAACGACCCGAATCCCCAAAGTTTCCTCACGCGCATTGCTTTCTCACTCGACCGAGCAATATTCCAAGTCCACCCACACGCATTGCTTTTCTACTAGCGACCCGAATCCCCAAAGTTTCCTCACGCGCATTGCTTCCTCACTCGACCGAGCAATATGCCAAGTCCATCCACACGCATTGCTTTACTCCTAACGACCCGAATCCCCAAAGTTTCCTCACGCGCATTGCTTTCTCACTCGACCGAGCAATATGCCAAGTCCACCCACACGCATTGCTTTTCTACTAGCGACCCGGATCCCCAAAGTTTCCTCACGCGCATTGCTTCCTCACTCGACCGAGCAATATGCCAAGTCCACCCACACGCATTGCTTTCTCACTCGACCGAGCATTTAGCCAAGTTCACCCACACGCATTGCTTTTTTCCTAGGGATCCGAATCCCCAAAGTTTCCTCACGCGCATTGCTTTCTCACTCGACCGAGCAATATGCCAAGTCCACCCACACGCATTGCTTTTCTCCTAGGGACCCGAGTCCCCAAAGTTATCTCATGCGCATTGCTTTCTCAATCTACCGAGCATTTAGCCAAGTCCACCCACACGCATTGCTTTCTCACTCTACCGAGCATTTAGCCAAGTCCACCCACACGCATTGCTTTACTCCTAGCGACCCGAATCCCCAAAGTTTCCTCACGCGCATTGCTTTCTCACTCGACCGAGCATTTAGCCAAGTCCACCCACACGCATTACTTTCTCACTCGACCGAGCATTTAGCCAAGTCCACCCACACGCATTGCTTTCTCACTCTACCGAGCATTTAGCCAAGTCCACCCACACGCATTGCTTTACTCCTAGCGACCCGAATCCCCAAAGTTTCCTCACGCGCATTGCTTTCTCACTCGACCGAGCATTTAGCCAAGTCCACCCACACGCATTACTTTCTCACTCGACCGAGCATTTAGCCAAGTCCACCCACACGCATTGCTTTTCTCCTAGGGATCCGAATCCCCAAAGTTTCCTCACGCACATTGCTTTCTCACTCGACCGTGCAATAACACAAGTCCACCCACACGCATTGCTTTCTCACTCGACCGAGCATTTAGCCAAGTTCACCCACACGCATTGCTTTTTTCCTAGGGATCCGAATCCCCAAAGTTTCCTCACGCGCATTGCTTTCTCACTCGACCGAGCAATATGCCAAGTCCACCCACACGCATTGCTTTTCTCCTAGGGACCCGAGTCCCCAAAGTTATCTCATGCGCATTGCTTTCTCAATCTACCGAGCATTTAGCCAAGTCCACCCACACGCATTGCTTTCTCACTCGACCGAGCATTTAGCCAAGTCCACCCACCCGCATTGCTTTACACCTAGCGACCCGAATCCCCAAAGTTCCCTCACGCGCATTGCTTTCTCACTCGGCCGAGCATATAGCTAAGTCCACCCACACGCATATCTTTACTCCTAGCGACCCGAATCCCCAATGATTCCTCACGTGCATTGCTTTGTCACTCGACCGAGCATTTAGCCAAGTCCACCCACACGCATTGCTTTCTCACTCGACTGAGCAATATGCCAAGTCCACCCACACGCATTGCTTTACTCCTAGCGACCCGAATCCCCAAAGTTTCCTCACGCGCATTGCTTTCTCACTCGACCGAGCATTTAGCCAAGTCCACCCACACGCATTGCTTTACTCCTAGCGACCCGAATCCCCAAAGTTTCCTCACGCGCATTGCATTCTCACTCGACCGAGCATTTAGCCAAGTCCACCCACACGCATTGCTTTTCTCCTAGGGATCCGAATCCCCAAAGTTTCCTCACGCGCACTGCTTTCTCACTCGACCGAGCATTTAGCCAAGTCCACCCACACGCATTGCTTTACTCCTAACGACCCGAATCCCCAAAGTTTCCTCACGCGCATTGCTTTCTCACTCGACTGAGCAATATGCCAAGTCCACCCACACGCATTGCTTTTCTACTAGCGACCCGAATCCCCAAAGTTTCCTCACGCGCATTGCTTTCTCACTCGACCGAGCAGTAGGCCAAGTCCACCCACACGCATTGCTCTCTCACTCGACCGAGCATTTAGCCAAGTCCACCCACACGCATTGCTTTTCTCCTAGGGATCCGAATCCCCAAAGTTTCCTCACGCGCATTGCTTTCTCACTCGACCGAGCATTTAGCCAAGTCCATCCACACGCATTGCTTTACTCCTAACGACCCGAATCCCCAAAGTTTCCTCACGCGCATTGCTTTCTCACTCGACCGAGCAATATGCCAAGTCCACCCACACGCATTGCTTTTCTACTAGCGACCCGAATCCCCAAAGTTTCCTCACGCGCATTGCTTCCTCACTCGACCGATCAATATGCCAAGTCCACCCACACGCATTGCTTTCTCACTCGACCGAGAATTTAGCCAAGTCCATCCACACGCATTGCTTTACTCCTAACGACCCGAATCCCCAAAGTTTCCTCACGCGCATTGCTTTCTCACTCGACCGAGCAATATTCCAAGTCCACCCACACGCATTGCTTTTCTACTAGCGACCCGAATCCCCAAAGTTTCCTCACGCGCATTGCTTCCTCACTCGACCGAGCAATATGCCAAGTCCATCCACACGCATTGCTTTACTCCTAACGACCCGAATCCCCAAAGTTTCCTCACGCGCATTGCTTTCTCACTCGACCGAGCAATATGCCAAGTCCACCCACACGCATTGCTTTTCTACTAGCGACCCGGATCCCCAAAGTTTCCTCACGCGCATTGCTTCCTCACTCGACCGAGCAATATGCCAAGTCCACCCACACGCATTGCTTTCTCACTCGACCGAGCATTTAGCCAAGTTCACCCACACGCATTGCTTTTTTCCTAGGGATCCGAATCCCCAAAGTTTCCTCACGCGCATTGCTTTCTCACTCGACCGAGCAATATGCCAAGTCCACCCACACGCATTGCTTTTCTCCTAGGGACCCGAGTCCCCAAAGTTATCTCATGCGCATTGCTTTCTCAATCTACCGAGCATTTAGCCAAGTCCACCCACACGCATTGCTTTCTCACTCTACCGAGCATTTAGCCAAGTCCACCCACACGCATTGCTTTACTCCTAGCGACCCGAATCCCCAAAGTTTCCTCACGCGCATTGCTTTCTCACTCGACCGAGCATTTAGCCAAGTCCACCCACACGCATTACTTTCTCACTCGACCGAGCATTTAGCCAAGTCCACCCACACGCATTGCTTTCTCACTCTACCGAGCATTTAGCCAAGTCCACCCACACGCATTGCTTTACTCCTAGCGACCCGAATCCCCAAAGTTTCCTCACGCGCATTGCTTTCTCACTCGACCGAGCATTTAGCCAAGTCCACCCACACGCATTACTTTCTCACTCGACCGAGCATTTAGCCAAGTCCACCCACACGCATTGCTTTTCTCCTAGGGATCCGAATCCCCAAAGTTTCCTCACGCACATTGCTTTCTCACTCGACCGTGCAATAACACAAGTCCACCCACACGCATTGCTTTCTCACTCGACCGAGCATTTAGCCAAGTTCACCCACACGCATTGCTTTTTTCCTAGGGATCCGAATCCCCAAAGTTTCCTCACGCGCATTGCTTTCTCACTCGACCGAGCAATATGCCAAGTCCACCCACACGCATTGCTTTTCTCCTAGGGACCCGAGTCCCCAAAGTTATCTCATGCGCATTGCTTTCTCACTCGGCCGAGCATATAGCTAAGTCCACCCACACGCATTGCTTTCTCACTCGACCGAGCATTTAGCCAAGTCCACCCACCCGCATTGCTTTACACCTAGCGACCCGAATCCCCAAAGTTCCCTCACGCGCATTGCTTTCTCACTCGGCCGAGCATATAGCTAAGTCCACCCACACGCATATCTTTACTCCTAGCGACCCGAATCCCCAATGATTCCTCACGTGCATTGCTTTGTCACTCGACCGAGCATTTAGCCAAGTCCACCCACACGCATTGCTTTCTCACTCGACTGAGCAATATGCCAAGTCCACCCACACGCATTGCTTTACTCCTAGCGACCCGAATCCCCAAAGTTTCCTCACGCGCATTGCTTTCTCACTCGACCGAGCATTTAGCCAAGTCCACCCACACGCATTGCTTTACTCCTAGCGACCCGAATCCCCAAAGTTTCCTCACGCGCATTGCATTCTCACTCGACCGAGCATTTAGCCAAGTCCACCCACACGCATTGCTTTTCTCCTAGGGATCCGAATCCCCAAAGTTTCCTCACGCGCACTGCTTTCTCACTCGACCGAGCATTTAGCCAAGTCCACCCACACGCATTGCTTTACTCCTAACGACCCGAATCCCCAAAGTTTCCTCACGCGCATTGCTTTCTCACTCGACTGAGCAATATGCCAAGTCCACCCACACGCATTGCTTTTCTACTAGCGACCCGAATCCCCAAAGTTTCCTCACGCGCATTGCTTTCTCACTCGACCGAGCAGTAGGCCAAGTCCACCCACACGCATTGCTCTCTCACTCGACCGAGCATTTAGCCAAGTCCACCCACACGCATTGCTTTTCTCCTAGGGATCCGAATCCCCAAAGTTTCCTCACGCGCATTGCTTTCTCACTCGACCGAGCATTTAGCCAAGTCCATCCACACGCATTGCTTTACTCCTAACGACCCGAATCCCCAAAGTTTCCTCACGCGCATTGCTTTCTCACTCGACCGAGCAATATGCCAAGTCCACCCACACGCATTGCTTTTCTACTAGCGACCCGAATCCCCAAAGTTTCCTCACGCGCATTGCTTTCTCACTCGACCGAGCAATATTCCAAGTCCACCCACACGCATTGCTTTTCTACTAGCGACCCGAATCCCCAAAGTTTCCTCACGCGCATTGCTTCCTCACTCGACCGAGCAATATGCCAAGTCCATCCACACGCATTGCTTTACTCCTAACGACCCGAATCCCCAAAGTTTCCTCACGCGCATTGCTTTCTCACTCGACCGAGCAATATGCCAAGTCCACCCACACGCATTGCTTTTCTACTAGCGACCCGGATCCCCAAAGTTTCCTCACGCGCATTGCTTCCTCACTCGACCGAGCAATATGCCAAGTCCACCCACACGCATTGCTTTTCTACTAGCGACCCGAATCCCCAAAGTTTCCTCACGCGCATTGCTTCCTCACTCGACCGAGCAATATGCCAAGTCCACCCACACGCATTGCTTTCTCACTCGACCGAGCATTTAGCCAAGTCCATCCACACGCATTGCTTTACTCCTAACGACCCGAATCCCCAAAGTTTCCTCACGCGCATTGCTTTCTCACTCGACCGAGCAATATTCCAAGTCCACCCACACGCATTGCTTTTCTACTAGCGACCCGAATCCCCAAAGTTTCCTCACGCGCATTGCTTCCTCACTCGACCGAGCAATATGCCAAGTCCACCCACACGCATTGCTTTCTCACTCGACCGAGCATTTAGCCAAGTCCATCCACACGCATTGCTTTACTCCTAACGACCCGAATCCCCAAAGTTTCCTCACGCGCATTGCTTTCTCACTCGACCGAGCATTTAGCCAAGTCCACCCACACGCATTACTTTCTCACTCGACCGAGCATTTAGCCAAGTCCACCCACACGCATTGCTTTTCTCCTAGGGATCCGAATCCCCAAAGTTTCCTCACGCACATTGCTTTCTCACTCGACCGTGCAATAACACAAGTCCACCCACACGCATTGCTTTCTCACTCGACCGAGCATTTAGCCAAGTTCACCCACACACATTGCTTTTTTCCTAGGGATCCGAATCCCCAAAGTTTCCTCACGCGCATTGCTTTCTCACTCGACCGAGCAATATGCCAAGTCCACCCACACGCATTGCTTTTCTCCTAGGGACCCGAGTCCCCAAAGTTATCTCATGCGCATTGCTTTCTCAATCTACCGAGCATTTAGCCAAGTCCACCCACACGCATTGCTTTCTCACTCTACCGAGCATTTAGCCAAGTCCACCCACACGCATTGCTTTACTCCTAGCGACCCGAATCCCCAAAGTTTCCTCACGCGCATTGCTTTCTCACTCGACCGAGCATTTAGCCAAGTCCACCCACACGCATTACTTTCTCACTCGACCGAGCATTTAGCCAAGTCCACCCACACGCATTGCTTTCTCACTCTACCGAGCATTTAGCCAAGTCCACCCACACGCATTGCTTTACTCCTAGCGACCCGAATCCCCAAAGTTTCCTCACGCGCATTGCTTTCTCACTCGACCGAGCATTTAGCCAAGTCCACCCACACGCATTACTTTCTCACTCGACCGAGCATTTAGCCAAGTCCACCCACACGCATTGCTTTTCTCCTAGGGATCCGAATCCCCAAAGTTTCCTCACGCACATTGCTTTCTCACTCGACCGTGCAATAACACAAGTCCACCCACACGCATTGCTTTCTCACTCGACCGAGCATTTATCCAAGTTCACCCACACGCATTGCTTTTTTCCTAGGGATCCGAATCCCCAAAGTTTCCTCACGCGCATTGCTTTCTCACTCGACCGAGCAATATGCCAAGTCCACCCACACGCATTGCTTTTCTCCTAGGGACCCGAGTCCCCAAAGTTATCTCATGCGCATTGCTTTCTCAATCTACCGAGCATTTAGCCAAGTCCACCCACACGCATTGCTTTCTCACTCGACCGAGCATTTAGCCAAGTCCACCCACCCGCATTGCTTTACACCTAGCGACCCGAATCCCCAAAGTTCCCTCACGCGCATTGCTTTCTCACTCGGCCGAGCATATAGCTAAGTCCACCCACACGCATATCTTTACTCCTAGCGACCCGAATCCCCAATGATTCCTCACGTGCATTGCTTTGTCACTCGACCGAGCATTTAGCCAAGTCCACCCACACGCATTGCTTTCTCACTCGACTGAGCAATATGCCAAGTCCACCCACACGCATTGCTTTACTCCTAGCGACCCGAATCCCCAAAGTTTCCTCACGCGCATTGCTTTCTCACTCGACCGAGCATTTAGCCAAGTCCACCCACACGCATTGCTTTACTCCTAGCGACCCGAATCCCCAAAGTTTCCTCACGCGCATTGCATTCTCACTCGACCGAGCATTTAGCCAAGTCCACCCACACGCATTGCTTTTCTCCTAGGGATCCGAATCCCCAAAGTTTCCTCACGCGCACTGCTTTCTCACTCGACCGAGCATTTAGCCAAGTCCACCCCCACGCATTGCTTTACTCCTAACGACCCGAATCCCCAAAGTTTCCTCACGCGCATTGCTTTCTCACTCGACTGAGCAATATGCCAAGTCCACCCACACGCATTGCTTTTCTACTAGCGACCCGAATCCCCAAAGTTTCCTCACGCTCATTGCATTCTCACTCGACCGAGCAGTAGGCCAAGTCCACCCACACGCATTGCTCTCTCACTCGACCGAGCATTTAGCCAAGTCCACCCACACGCATTGCTTTTCTCCTAGGGACCCGAGTCCCCAAAGTTATCTCATGCGCATTGCTTTCTCACTCTACTGAGCATTTAGCCAAGTCCACCCACACGCATTGCTTTACTCCTAGCGACCCGAATCCCCAAAGTTTCCTCACGCGCATTGCTTTCTCACTCGACCGAGCAGTAGGCCAAGTCCACCCACACGCATTGCTCTCTCACTCGACCGAGCATTTAGCCAAGTCCACCCACACGCATTGCTTTTCTCCTAGGGATCCGAATCCCCAAAGTTTCCTCACGCGCATTGCTTTCTCACTCGACCGAGCATTTAGCCAAGTCCATCCACACGCATTGCTTTACTCCTAACGACCCGAATCCCCAAAGTTTCCTCACGCGCATTGCTTTCTCACTCGACCGAGCAATATGCCAAGTCCACCCACACGCATTGCTTTTCTACTAGCGACCCGAATCCCCAAAGTTTCCTCACGCGCATTGCTTCCTCACTCGACCGAGCAATATGCCAAGTCCACCCACACGCATTGCTTTCTCACTCGACCGAGAATTTAGCCAAGTCCATCCACACGCATTGCTTTACTCCTAACGACCCGAATGCCCAAAGTTTCCTCACGCGCATTGCTTTCTCACTCGACCGAGCAATATTCCAAGTCCACCCACACGCATTGCTTTTCTACTAGCGACCCGAATCCCCAAAGTTTCCTCACGCGCATTGCTTCCTCACTCGACCGAGCAATATGCCAAGTCCATCCACACGCATTGCTTTACTCCTAACGACCCGAATCCCCAAAGTTTCCTCACGCGCATTGCTTTCTCACTCGACCGAGCAATATGCCAAGTCCACCCACACGCATTGCTTTTCTACTAGCGACCCGGATCCCCAAAGTTTCCTCACGCGCATTGCTTCCTCACTCGACCGAGCAATATGCCAAGTCCACCCACACGCATTGCTTTTCTACTAGCGACCCGAATCCCCAAAGTTTCCTCACGCGCATTGCTTCCTCACTCGACCGAGCAATATGCCAAGTCCACCCACACGCATTGCTTTCTCACTCGACCGAGCATTTAGCCAAGTCCATCCACACGCATTGCTTTACTCCTAACGACCCGAATCCCCAAAGTTTCCTCACGCGCATTGCTTTCTCACTCGACCGAGCAATATTCCAAGTCCACCCACACGCATTGCTTTTCTACTAGCGACCCGAATCCCCAAAGTTTCCTCACGCGCATTGCTTCCTCACTCGACCGAGCAATATGCCAAGTCCACCCACACGCATTGCTTTCTCACTCGACCGAGCATTTAGCCAAGTCCATCCACACGCATTGCTTTACTCCTAACGACCCGAATCCCCAAAGTTTCCTCACGCGCATTGCTTTCTCACTCGACCGAGCAATATTCCAAGTCCACCCACACGCATTGCTTTTCTACTAGCGACCCGAATCCCCAAAGTTTCCTCACGCGCATTGCTTCCTCACTCGACCGAGCAATATGCCAAGTCCATCCACACGCATTGCTTTACTCCTAACGACCCGAATCCCCAAAGTTTCCTCACGCGCATTGCTTTCTCACTCGACCGAGCAATATGCCAAGTCCAACCACACGCATTGCTTTTCTACTAGCGACCCGAATCCCCAAAGTTTCCTCACGCGCATTGCTTCCTCACTCGACCGAGCAATATGCCAAGTCCACCCACACGCATTGCTTTTCTACTAGCGACCCGAATCCCCAAAGTTTCCTCACGCGCATTGCTTCCTCACTCGACCGAGCAATATGCCAAGTCCACCCACACGCATTGCTTTCTCACTCGACCGAGCATTTAGCCAAGCCCATCCACACGCATTGCTTTACTCCTAACGACCCGAAATCCAAAGTTTCCTCACGCGCATTGCTTTCTCACTCGACCGAGCAATATTCCAAGTCCACCCACACGCATTGCTTTTCTACTAGCGACCCGAATCCCCAAAGTTTCCTCACGCGCATTGCTTCCTCACTCGACCGAGCAATATGCCAAGTCCACCCACACGCATTGCTTTTCTCCTAGGGACCCGAGTCCCCAAAGTTATCTCATGCGCATTGCTTTCTCACTCTACCGAGCATTTAGCCAAGTCCACCCACACGCATTGCTTTACTCCTAGCAAACCGAATCCCCAAAGTTTCCTCACGCGCATTGCTTCCTCACTCGACCGAGCAATATGCCAAGTTCACCCACACGCATTGCTTTTCTCCTAGGGACCCGAGTCCCCAAAGTTATCTCATGCGCATTGCTTTCTCACTCTACCGAGCATTTAGCCAAGTCCACCCACACGCATTGCTTTACTCCTAGCGACCCGAATCCCCAAAGTTTCCTCACGCGCATTGCTTTCTCACTCGACCGTGCAATAGGCCAAGTACACCCACACGCATTGCTTTCTCACTCGACCGAGCATTTAGCCAAGTCCACCCACACGCATTGCTTTACTCCTAGCGACCCGAATCCCCAAAGTTTCCTCACGCGCATTGCTTTCTCACTCGACCGACCATTTAGCCAAGTCCACCCACACGCATTGCTTTCTCACTTGACCGAGCATTTAGCCAAGTCCACCCACACGCATTGCTTTTCTCCTAGGGATCCGAATCCCCAAAGTTTCCTCAGGCGCATTGTTTTCTCACTCGACCGTGCAATAACACAGGTACACCCACACGCATTGCTTTACTCCTAGCAAACCGAATCCCCAAAGTTTCCTCACGCGCATTGCTTCCTCACTCGACCGAGCAATATGCCAAGTACACCCATACGCATTGCTTTTCTCCTAGAAACCCGAGTCCCCAAAGTTATCTCATGCGCATTGCTTTCTCACTCGACCGAGCATTTAGCCAAGTCCACCCACACGCATTGCTTTCTCACTCGACCGAGCATTTAGCCAAGTCCACCCACCCGCATTGCTTTACACCTAGCGACCCGAATCCCCAAAGTTCCCTCACGCGCATTGCTTTCTCACTCGACCGAGCATATAGCTAAGTCCACCCACACGCATATCTTTACTCCTAGCGACCCGAATCCCCAATGATTCCTCACGCGCATTGCTTTGTCACTCGACCGAGCATTTAGCCAAGTCCATCCACACGCGTTGCTTTCTCACTCGACCGAGCATTTAGCCAAGTCCACCCACACGCATTGCTTTACTCCTAGCGACCCGAATCCCCAAAGTTTCCTCACGCGCATTGCTTTCTCACTCGACCGAGCATTTAGCCAAGTCCACCCACACGCATTGCTTTACTCCTAGCGACCCGAATCCCCAAAGTTATCTCATGCGCATTGCTTTCTCACTCGACCGAGCAATATGCCAAGTCCACCCACACGCATTGCTTTTCTACTAGCGACCCGAATCCCCAAAGTTTCCTCACGCGCATTGCTTCCTCACTCGACCGAGCAATATGCCAAGTCCACCCACACGCATTGCTTTACTCCTAGCGACCGGAATCCCCAAAGTTTCCTCACGCGCATTGCTTTCTCACTCGACCGAGCATTTAGCCAAGTCCACCCACACGCATTGCTTTACTCCTAGCGACCCGAATCCCCAAAGTTTCCTCACGCGCATTGCTTTCTCACTCGACCGAGCAATATGCCAAGTCCTCCCACACGCATTGCTTTTCTCCTAGGGTCCCGAGTCCCCAAAGTTATCTCATGCGCATGGCTTTCTCACTCGACCGAGCATTTAGCCAAGTCCACCCACAAGCATTGCTTTACTCCTAGCGACCCGAATCCCTATAGTTTCCTCACGCGCATTGCTTCCTCACTCGACCGAGCAATATGCCAAGTCCACCCACACGCATTGCTTTTCTCCTAGGGACCCGAGTCCCCAAAGTTATCTCATGCGCATTGCTTTCTCAATCTACCGAGCATTTAGCCAAGTCCACCCACACGCATTGCTTTCTCACTCGACCGAGCATTTAGCCAAGTCCACCCACACGCATTGCTTTACTCCTAGCGACCCGAGTCCCCAAAGTTATCTCATGCGCATTGCTTTCTCACTCTACTGAGCTTTTAGCCAAGTCCACCCACACGCATTGCTTTACTCCTAGCGACCCGAATCCCCAAAGTTTCCTCACGCGCATTGCTTCCTCACTCGACCGAGCAATATGCCAAGTTCACCCATACGCATTGCTTTTCTCCTAGAAACCCGAGTCCCCAAAGTTATCTCATGCGCATTGCTTTCTCACTCTACCGAGCATTTAGCCAAGTCCACCCACACGCATTGCTTTACTCCTAGCGACCCGAATCCCCAAAGTTTCCTCACGCGCATTGCTTTCTCACTCGACAGTGCAATAGGCCAAGTACACCCACACGCATTGCTTTCTCACTCGACCGAGCATTTAGCCAAGTCCACCCACACGCATTGCTTTACTCCTAGCGACCCGAATCCCCAAAGTTTCCTCACGCGCATTGCTTTCTCACTCGACCGAGCACTTAGCCAAGTCCACCCACACGCATTACTTTCTCACTCGACCGAGCATTTAGCCAAGTCCACCCACACGCATTGCTTTTTTCCTAGGGATCCGAATCCCCAAAGTTTCCTCACGCGCATTGCTTTCTCACTCGACCGAGCAATATGCCAAGTCCACCCACACGCATTGCTTTTCTCCTAGGGACCCGAGTCCCCAAAGTTATCTCATGCGCATTGCTTTCTCACTCGACCGAGCATTTAGCCAAGTCCACCCACACGCATTGCTTTCTCACTCGACCGAGCATTTAGCCAAGTCCACCCACCCGCATTGCTTTACACCTAGCGACCCGAATCCCCAAAGTTCCCTCACGCGCATTGCTTTCTCACTCGACCGAGCATATAGCTAAGTCCACCCACACGCATATCTTTACTCCTAGCGACCCGAATCCCCAATGATTCCTCACGCGCATTGCTTTGTCACTCGACCGAGCATTTAGCCAAGTCCACCCACACGCGTTGCTTTCTCACTCGACCGAGCATTTAGCCAAGTCCACCCACACGCATTGCTTTACTCCTAGCGACCCGAATCCCCAAAGTTTCCTCACGCGCATTGCTTTCTCACTCGACCGAGCATTTAGCCAAGTCCACCCACACGCATTGCTTTACTCCTAGCGACCCGAATCCCCAAAGTTATCTCATGCGCATTGCTTTCTCACTCTACCGAGCATTTAGCCAAGTCCACCCACACGCATTGCTTTACTCCTAGCGACCCGAATCCCCAAAGTTTCCTCACGCGCATTGCTTTCTCACTCGACCGAGCATTTAGCCAAGTTCACCCACACGCATTGCTTTACTCCTAACGACCCGAATCCCCAAAGTTTCCTCACGCGCATTGCTTTCTCACTCGACCGAGCAATATGCCAAGTCCACCCACACGCATTGCTTTTCTCCTAGGGTCCCGAGTTTCCAAAGTTATCTCATGCGCATGGCTTTCTCACTCTACCGAGCATTTAGCCAAGTCCACCCACACGCATTGCTTTTCTACTAGCGACCCGAATCCCCAAAGTTTCCTCACGCGCATTGCTTCCTCACTCGACCGAGCAATATGCCAAGTCCATCCACACGCATTGCTTTACTCCTAACGACCCGAATCCCCAAAGTTTCCTCACGCGCATTGCTTTCTCACTCGACCGAGCAATATGCCAAGTCCAACCACACGCATTGCTTTTCTACTAGCGACCCGAATCCCCAAAGTTTCCTCACGCGCATTGCTTCCTCACTCGACCGAGCAATATGCCAAGTCCACCCACACGCATTGCTTTTCTACTAGCGACCCGAATCCCCAAAGTTTCCTCACGCGCATTGCTTCCTCACTCGACCGAGCAATATGCCAAGTCCACCCACACGCATTGCTTTCTCACTCGACCGAGCATTTAGCCAAGCCCATCCACACGCATTGCTTTACTCCTAACGACCCGAAATCCAAAGTTTCCTCACGCGCATTGCTTTCTCACTCGACCGAGCAATATTCCAAGTCCACCCACACGCATTGCTTTTCTACTAGCGACCCGAATCCCCAAAGTTTCCTCACGCGCATTGCTTCCTCACTCGACCGAGCAATATGCCAAGTCCACCCACACGCATTGCTTTTCTCCTAGGGACCCGAGTCCCCAAAGTTATCTCATGCGCATTGCTTTCTCACTCTACCGAGCATTTAGCCAAGTCCACCCACACGCATTGCTTTACTCCTAGCAAACCGAATCCCCAAAGTTTCCTCACGCGCATTGCTTCCTCACTCGACCGAGCAATATGCCAAGTTCACCCACACGCATTGCTTTTCTCCTAGGGACCCGAGTCCCCAAAGTTATCTCATGCGCATTGCTTTCTCACTCTACCGAGCATTTAGCCAAGTCCACCCACACGCATTGCTTTACTCCTAGCGACCCGAATCCCCAAAGTTTCCTCACGCGCATTGCTTTCTCACTCGACCGTGCAATAGGCCAAGTACACCCACACGCATTGCTTTCTCACTCGACCGAGCATTTAGCCAAGTCCACCCACACGCATTGCTTTACTCCTAGCGACCCGAATCCCCAAAGTTTCCTCACGCGCATTGCTTTCTCACTCGACCGACCATTTAGCCAAGTCCACCCACACGCATTGCTTTCTCACTTGACCGAGCATTTAGCCAAGTCCACCCACACGCATTGCTTTTCTCCTAGGGATCCGAATCCCCAAAGTTTCCTCAGGCGCATTGTTTTCTCACTCGACCGTGCAATAACACAGGTACACCCACACGCATTGCTTTACTCCTAGCAAACCGAATCCCCAAAGTTTCCTCACGCGCATTGCTTCCTCACTCGACCGAGCAATATGCCAAGTACACCCATACGCATTGCTTTTCTCCTAGAAACCCGAGTCCCCAAAGTTATCTCATGCGCATTGCTTTCTCACTCGACCGAGCATTTAGCCAAGTCCACCCACACGCATTGCTTTCTCACTCGACCGAGCATTTAGCCAAGTCCACCCACCCGCATTGCTTTACACCTAGCGACCCGAATCCCCAAAGTTCCCTCACGCGCATTGCTTTCTCACTCGACCGAGCATATAGCTAAGTCCACCCACACGCATATCTTTACTCCTAGCGACCCGAATCCCCAATGATTCCTCACGCGCATTGCTTTGTCACTCGACCGAGCATTTAGCCAAGTCCATCCACACGCGTTGCTTTCTCACTCGACCGAGCATTTAGCCAAGTCCACCCACACGCATTGCTTTACTCCTAGCGACCCGAATCCCCAAAGTTTCCTCACGCGCATTGCTTTCTCACTCGACCGAGCATTTAGCCAAGTCCACCCACACGCATTGCTTTACTCCTAGCGACCCGAATCCCCAAAGTTATCTCATGCGCATTGCTTTCTCACTCGACCGAGCAATATGCCAAGTCCACCCACACGCATTGCTTTTCTACTAGCGACCCGAATCCCCAAAGTTTCCTCACGCGCATTGCTTCCTCACTCGACCGAGCAATATGCCAAGTCCACCCACACGCATTGCTTTACTCCTAGCGACCGGAATCCCCAAAGTTTCCTCACGCGCATTGCTTTCTCACTCGACCGAGCATTTAGCCAAGTCCACCCACACGCATTGCTTTACTCCTAGCGACCCGAATCCCCAAAGTTTCCTCACGCGCATTGCTTTCTCACTCGACCGAGCAATATGCCAAGTCCTCCCACACGCATTGCTTTTCTCCTAGGGTCCCGAGTCCCCAAAGTTATCTCATGCGCATGGCTTTCTCACTCGACCGAGCATTTAGCCAAGTCCACCCACAAGCATTGCTTTACTCCTAGCGACCCGAATCCCTATAGTTTCCTCACGCGCATTGCTTCCTCACTCGACCGAGCAATATGCCAAGTCCACCCACACGCATTGCTTTTCTCCTAGGGACCCGAGTCCCCAAAGTTATCTCATGCGCATTGCTTTCTCACTCTACCGAGCATTTAGCCAAGTCCACCCACACGCATTGCTTTACTCCTAGCAAACCGAATCCCCAAAGTTTCCTCACGCGCATTGCTTTCTCACTCGACCGTGCAATAGGCCAAGTACACCCACACGCATTGCTTTCTCACTCGACCGAGCATTTAGCCAAGTCCACCCACACGCATTGCTTTACTCCTAGCGACCCGAATCCCCAAAGTTTCCTCACGCGCATTGCTTCCTCACTCGACCGAGCAATATGCCAAGTCCACCCACACGCATTGCTTTTCTCCTAGGGACCCGAGTCCCCAAAGTTATCTCATGCGCATTGCTTTCTCACTCTACCGAGCATTTAGCCAAGTCCATCCACACGCGTTGCTTTCTCACTCGACCGAGCATTTAGCCAAGTCCACCCACACGCATTGCTTTACTCCTAGCGACCCGAATCCCCAAAGTTTCCTCACGCGCATTGCTTTCTCACTCGACCGAGCAATATGCCAAGTCCTCCCACACGCATTGCTTTTCTCCTAGGGTCCCGAGTCCCCAAAGTTATCTCATGCGCATGGCTTTCTCACTCGACCGAGCATTTAGCCAAGTCCACCCACACGCATTGCTTTCTCACTCGACCGAGCATTTAGCCAAGTCCACCCACACGCATTGCTTTACTCCTAGCGACCCGAGTCCCCAAAGTTATCTCATGCGCATTGCTTTCTCACTCTACTGAGCTTTTAGCCAAGTCCACCCACACGCATTGCTTTACTCCTAGCGACCCGAATCCCCAAAGTTTCCTCACGCGCATTGCTTTCTCACTCGACCGAGCAGTAGGCCAAGTCCACCCACACGCGTTGCTTTCTCACTCGACCGAGCATTTAGCCAAGTCCATCCACACGCATTGCTTTATTCCTAACGACCCGAATCCCCAAAGTTTCCTCACGCGCATTGATTTCTCACTCGACCGAGCAATATGCCAAGTCCACCCACACGCATTGCTTTTCTCCTAGGGACCCGAGTCCCCAAAGTTATCTCATGCGCATTGCTTTCTCACTCTACCGAGCATTTAGCCAAGTCCACCCACACGCATTGCTTTACTCCTAGCAAACCGAATCCCCAAAGTTTCCTCACGCGCATTGATTTCTCACTCGACCGAGCAATATGCCAAGTCCACCCACACGCATTGCTTTTCTACTAGCGACCCGAATCCCCAAAGTTTCCTCACGCGCATTGCTTCCTCACTCGACCGAGCAATATTCCAAGTCCACCCACACGCATTGCTTTTCTCCTAGGGACCCGAGTCCCCAAAGTTATCTCATGCGCATTGCTTTCTCACTCTACCGAGCATTTAGCCAAGTCCACCCACACGCATTGCTTTACTCCTAGCAAACCGAATCCCCAAAGTTTCCTCACGCGCATTGCTTCCTCACTCGACCGAGCAATATGCCAAGTTCACCCACACGCATTGCTTTTCTCCTAGGGACCCGAGTCCCCAAAGTTATCTCATGCGCATTGCTTTCTCACTCTACCGAGCATTTACCCAAGTCCACCCACACGCATTGCTTTACTCCTAGCGACCCGAATCCCCAAAGTTTCCTCACGCGCATTGCTTTCTCACTCGACCGACCATTTAGCCAAGTCCACCCACACGCATTGCTTTCTCACTCGACCGAGCATTTAGCCAAGTCCACCCACACGCATTGCTTTTCTCCTAGGGATCCGAATCCCCAAAGTTTCTTCACGCACATTGCTTTCTCACTCGACCGTGCAATAACACAAGTCCACCCACACGCATTGCTTTCTCACTCGACCGAGCATTTAGCCAAGTTCACCCACACGCATTGCTTTTTTCCTAGGGATCCGAATCCCCAAAGTTTCCTCACGCGCATTGCTTTCTCAATCGACCGAGCATTTAGCCAAGTCCACCCACACGCATTACTTTCTCACTCGACCGAGCATTTAGCCAAGTCCACCCACACGCATTGCTTTTCTCCTAGGGATCCGAATCCCCAAAGTTTCCTCACGCACATTGCTTTCTCACTCGACCGTGCAATAACACAAGTCCACCCACACGCATTGCTTTCTCACTCGACCGAGCATTTAGCCAAGTTCACCCACACGCATTGCTTTTTTCCTAGGGATCCGAATCCCCAAAGTTTCCTCACGCGCATTGCTTTCTCACTCGACCGAGCAATATGCCAAGTCCACCCACACGCATTGCTTTTCTACTAGCGACCCGAATCCCCAAAGTTTCCTCACGCGCATTGCTTCCTCACTCGACCGAGCAATATTCCAAGTTCACCCACACGCATTGCTTTTCTCCTAGGGACCCGAGTCCCCAAAGTTATCTCATGCGCATTGCTTTCTCACTCTACCGAGCATTTACCCAAGTCCACCCACACGCATTGCTTTACTCCTAGCGACCCGAATCCCCAAAGTTTCCTCACGCGCATTGCTTTCTCACTCGACCGTGCAATAGGCCAAGTACACCCACACGCATTGCTTTCTCACTCGACCGAGCATGTAGCCAAGTCCACCCACACGCATTGCTTTACTCCTAGCGACCCGAATCCCCAAAGTTTCCTCACGCGCATTGCTTTCTCACTCGACCGACCATTTAGCCAAGTCCACCCACACGCATTGCTTTTCTCCTAGGGATCCGAATCCCCAAAGTTTCCTCACGCACATTGCTTTCTCACTCGACCGTGCAATAACACAAGTCCACCCACACGCATTGCTTTCTCACTCGACCGAGCATTTAGCCAAGTTCACCCACACGCATTGCTTTTTTCCTAGGGATCCGAATCCCCAAAGTATCCTCACGCGCATTGCTTTCTCACTCGACCGAGCATTTAGCCAAGTCCACCCACACGCATTACTTTCTCACTCGACCGAGCATTTAGCCAAGTCCACCCACACGCATTGCTTTTTTCCTAGGGATCCGAATCCCCAATGTTTCCTCACGCGCATTGCTTTCTCACTCGACCGAGCAATATGCCAAGTCCACCCACACGCATTGCTTTTCTCCTAGGGACCCGAGTCCCCAAAGTTATCTCATGCGCATTGCTTTCTCAATCTACCGAGCATTTAGCCAAGTCCACCCACACGCATTGCTTTACTCCTAGCGACCCGAATCCCCAAAGTTTCCTCACGCGCATTGCATTCTCACTCGACCGAGCATTTAGCCAAGTCCACCCACACGCATTGCTTTTCTCCTAGGGATCCGAATCCCCAAAGTTTCCTCACGCGCACTGCTTTCTCACTCGACCGAGCATTTAGCCAAGTCCACCCCCACGCATTGCTTTACTCCTAACGACCCGAATCCCCAAAGTTTCCTCACGCGCATTGCTTTCTCACTCGACTGAGCAATATGCCAAGTCCACCCACACGCATTGCTTTTCTACTAGCGACCCGAATCCCCAAAGTTTCCTCACGCTCATTGCATTCTCACTCGACCGAGCAGTAGGCCAAGTCCACCCACACGCATTGCTCTCTCACTCGACCGAGCATTTAGCCAAGTCCACCCACACGCATTGCTTTTCTCCTAGGGACCCGAGTCCCCAAAGTTATCTCATGCGCATTGCTTTCTCACTCTACTGAGCATTTAGCCAAGTCCACCCACACGCATTGCTTTACTCCTAGCGACCCGAATCCCCAAAGTTTCCTCACGCGCATTGCTTTCTCACTCGACCGAGCAGTAGGCCAAGTCCACCCACACGCATTGCTCTCTCACTCGACCGAACATTTAGCCAAGTCCACCCACACGCATTGCTTTTCTCCTAGGGATCCGAATCCCCAAAGTTTCCTCACGCGCATTGCTTTCTCACTCGACCGAGCATTTAGCCAAGTCCATCCACACGCATTGCTTTACTCCTAACGACCCGAATCCCCAAAGTTTCCTCACGCGCATTGCTTTCTCACTCGACCGAGCAATATGCCAAGTCCACCCACACGCATTGCTTTTCTACTAGCGACCCGAATCCCCAAAGTTTCCTCACGCGCATTGCTTCCTCACTCGACCGAGCAATATGCCAAGTCCACCCACACGCATTGCTTTCTCACTCGACCGAGAATTTAGCCAAGTCCATCCACACGCATTGCTTTACTCCTAACGACCCGAATCCCCAAAGTTTCCTCACGCGCATTGCTTTCTCACTCGACCGAGCAATATTCCAAGTCCACCCACACGCATTGCTTTTCTACTAGCGACCCGAATCCCCAAAGTTTCCTCACGCGCATTGCTTCCTCACTCGACCGAGCAATATGCCAAGTCCATCCACACGCATTGCTTTACTCCTAACGACCCGAATCCCCAAAGTTTCCTCACGCGCATTGCTTTCTCACTCGACCGAGCAATATGCCAAGTCCACCCACACGCATTGCTTTTCTACTAGCGACCCGGATCCCCAAAGTTTCCTCACGCGCATTGCTTCCTCACTCGACCGAGCAATATGCCAAGTCCACCCACACGCATTGCTTTTCTACTAGCGACCCGAATCCCCAAAGTTTCCTCACGCGCATTGCTTCCTCACTCGACCGAGCAATATGCCAAGTCCACCCACACGCATTGCTTTCTCACTCGACCGAGCATTTAGCCAAGTCCACCCACCCGCATTGCTTTACTCCTAACGACCCGAATCCCCAAAGTTTCCTCACGCGCATTGCTTTCTCACTCGACCGAGCAATATGCCAAGTCCACCCACACGCATTGCTTTTCTACTAGCGACCCGAATCCCCAAAGTTTCCTCACGCGCATTGCTTCCTCACTCGACCGAGCAATATGCCAAGTCCACCCACACGCATTGCTTTCTCACTCGACCGAGCATTTAGCCAAGTCCATCCACACGCATTGCTTTACTCCTAACGACCCGAATCCCCAAAGTTTCCTCACGCGCATTGCTTTCTCACTCGACCGAGCAATATGCCAAGTCCACCCACACGCATTGCTTTTCTACTAGCGACCCGAATCCCCAAAGTTTCCTCACGCGCATTGCTTCCTCACTCGACCGAGCAATATGCCACGTCCATCCACACGCATTGCTTTTCTCCTAGGGACCCGAGTCCCCAAAGTTATCTCATGCGCATTGCTTTCTCACTCGACCGAGCAATATGCCAAGTCCAACCACACGCATTGCTTTTCTACTAGCGACCCGAATCCCCAAAGTTTCCTCACGCGCATTGCTTCCTCACTCGACCGAGCAATATGCCAAGTCCACCCACACGCATTGCTTTTCTACTAGCGACCCGAATCCCCAAAGTTTCCTCACGCGCATTGCTTCCTCACTCGACCGAGCAATATGCCAAGTCCACCCACACGCATTGCTTTCTCACTCGACCGAGCATTTAGCCAAGCCCATCCACACGCATTGCTTTACTCCTAACGACCCGAAATCCAAAGTTTCCTCACGCGCATTGCTTTCTCACTCGACCGAGCAATATTCCAAGTCCACCCACACGCATTGCTTTTCTACTAGCGACCCGAATCCCCAAAGTTTCCTCACGCGCATTGCTTCCTCACTCGACCGAGCAATATGCCAAGTCCACCCACACGCATTGCTTTTCTCCTAGGGACCCGAGTCCCCAAAGTTATCTCATGCGCATTGCTTTCTCACTCTACCGAGCATTTAGCCAAGTCCACCCACACGCATTGCTTTACTCCTAGCAAACCGAATCCCCAAAGTTTCCTCACGCGCATTGCTTCCTCACTCGACCGAGCAATATGCCAAGTTCACCCACACGCATTGCTTTTCTCCTAGGGACCCGAGTCCCCAAAGTTATCTCATGCGCATTGCTTTCTCACTCTACCGAGCATTTAGCCAAGTCCACCCACACGCATTGCTTTACTCCTAGCGACCCGAATCCCCAAAGTTTCCTCACGCGCATTGCTTTCTCACTCGACCGTGCAATAGGCCAAGTACACCCACACGCATTGCTTTCTCACTCGACCGAGCATTTAGCCAAGTCCACCCACACGCATTGCTTTACTCCTAGCGACCCGAATCCCCAAAGTTTCCTCACGCGCATTGCTTTCTCACTCGACCGACCATTTAGCCAAGTCCACCCACACGCATTGCTTTCTCACTTGACCGAGCATTTAGCCAAGTCCACCCACACGCATTGCTTTTCTCCTAGGGATCCGAATCCCCAAAGTTTCCTCAGGCGCATTGTTTTCTCACTCGACCGTGCAATAACACAGGTACACCCACACGCATTGCTTTACTCCTAGCAAACCGAATCCCCAAAGTTTCCTCACGCGCATTGCTTCCTCACTCGACCGAGCAATATGCCAAGTACACCCATACGCATTGCTTTTCTCCTAGAAACCCGAGTCCCCAAAGTTATCTCATGCGCATTGCTTTCTCACTCGACCGAGCATTTAGCCAAGTCCACCCACACGCATTGCTTTCTCACTCGACCGAGCATTTAGCCAAGTCCACCCACCCGCATTGCTTTACACCTAGCGACCCGAATCCCCAAAGTTCCCTCACGCGCATTGCTTTCTCACTCGACCGAGCATATAGCTAAGTCCACCCACACGCATATCTTTACTCCTAGCGACCCGAATCCCCAATGATTCCTCACGCGCATTGCTTTGTCACTCGACCGAGCATTTAGCCAAGTCCATCCACACGCGTTGCTTTCTCACTCGACCGAGCATTTAGCCAAGTCCACCCACACGCATTGCTTTACTCCTAGCGACCCGAATCCCCAAAGTTTCCTCACGCGCATTGCTTTCTCACTCGACCGAGCATTTAGCCAAGTCCACCCACACGCATTGCTTTACTCCTAGCGACCCGAATCCCCAAAGTTTCCTCACGCGCATTGCTTTCTCACTCGACCGAGCAATATGCCAAGTCCTCCCACACGCATTGCTTTTCTCCTAGGGTCCCGAGTCCCCAAAGTTATCTCATGCGCATGGCTTTCTCACTCGACCGAGCATTTAGCCAAGTCCACCCACAAGCATTGCTTTACTCCTAGCGACCCGAATCCCTATAGTTTCCTCACGCGCATTGCTTCCTCACTCGACCGAGCAATATGCCAAGTCCACCCACACGCATTGCTTTTCTCCTAGGGACCCGAGTCCCCAAAGTTATCTCATGCGCATTGCTTTCTCAATCTACCGAGCATTTAGCCAAGTCCACCCACACGCATTGCTTTCTCACTCGACCGAGCATTTAGCCAAGTCCACCCACACGCATTGCTTTACTCCTAGCGACCCGAGTCCCCAAAGTTATCTCATGCGCATTGCTTTCTCACTCTACTGAGCTTTTAGCCAAGTCCACCCACACGCATTGCTTTACTCCTAGCGACCCGAATCCCCAAAGTTTCCTCACGCGCATTGCTTCCTCACTCGACCGAGCAATATGCCAAGTTCACCCATACGCATTGCTTTTCTCCTAGAAACCCGAGTCCCCAAAGTTATCTCATGCGCATTGCTTTCTCACTCTACCGAGCATTTAGCCAAGTCCACCCACACGCATTGCTTTACTCCTAGCGACCCTAATCCCCAAAGTTTCCTCACGCGCATTGCTTTCTCACTCGACAGTGCAATAGGCCAAGTACACCCACACGCATTGCTTTCTCACTCGACCGAGCATTTAGCCAAGTCCACCCACACGCATTGCTTTACTCCTAGCGACCCGAATCCCCAAAGTTTCCTCACGCGCATTGCTTTCTCACTCGACCGAGCACTTAGCCAAGTCCACCCACACGCATTACTTTCTCACTCGACCGAGCATTTAGCCAAGTCCACCCACACGCATTGCTTTTTTCCTAGGGATCCGAATCCCCAAAGTTTCCTCACGCGCATTGCTTTCTCACTCGACCGAGCAATATGCCAAGTCCACCCACACGCATTGCTTTTCTCCTAGGGACCCGAGTCCCCAAAGTTATCTCATGCGCATTGCTTTCTCACTCGACCGAGCATTTAGCCAAGTCCACCCACACGCATTGCTTTCTCACTCGACCGAGCATTTAGCCAAGTCCACCCACCCGCATTGCTTTACACCTAGCGACCCGAATCCCCAAAGTTCCCTCACGCGCATTGCTTTCTCACTCGACCGAGCATATAGCTAAGTCCACCCACACGCATATCTTTACTCCTAGCGACCCGAATCCCCAATGATTCCTCACGCGCATTGCTTTGTCACTCGACCGAGCATTTAGCCAAGTCCACCCACACGCGTTGCTTTCTCACTCGACCGAGCATTTAGCCAAGTCCACCCACACGCATTGCTTTACTCCTAGCGACCCGAATCCCCAAAGTTTCCTCACGCGCATTGCTTTCTCACTCGACCGAGCATTTAGCCAAGTCCACCCACACGCATTGCTTTACTCCTAGCGACCCGAATCCCCAAAGTTATCTCATGCGCATTGCTTTCTCACTCTACCGAGCATTTAGCCAAGTCCACCCACACGCATTGCTTTACTCCTAGCGACCCGAATCCCCAAAGTTTCCTCACGCGCATTGCTTTCTCACTCGACCGAGCATTTAGCCAAGTTCACCCACACGCATTGCTTTACTCCTAACGACCCGAATCCCCAAAGTTTCCTCACGCGCATTGCTTTCTCACTCGACCGAGCAATATGCCAAGTCCACCCACACGCATTGCTTTTCTCCTAGGGTCCCGAGTTTCCAAAGTTATCTCATGCGCATGGCTTTCTCACTCTACCGAGCATTTAGCCAAGTCCACCCACACGCATTGCTTTACTCCTAGCGACCCGAATCCCCAAAGTTTCCTCACGCGCATTGCTTTCTCACTCGACCGAGCAATATGCCAAGTCCACCCACACGCATTGCTTTTCTACTAGCGACCCGAATCCCCAAAGTTTCCTCACGCGCATTGCTTCCTCACTCGACCGAGCATTTAGCCAAGTCCACCCACACGCATTGCTTTCTCACTCGACCGAGCATTTAGCCAAGTCCACCCACACGCATTGCTTTACTCCTAGCGACCCGAGTCCCCAAAGTTATCTCATGCGCATTGCTTTCTCACTCGACCGAGCATTTAGCCAAGTCCACCCACACGCATTGCTTTCTCACTCGACCGAGCATTTAGCCAAGTCCACCCACCCGCATTGCTTTACACCTAGCGACCCGAATCCCCAAAGTTCCCTCACGCGCATTGCTTTCTCACTCGACCGAGCATATAGCTAAGTCCACCCACACGCATATCTTTACTCCTAGCGACCCGAATCCCCAATGATTCCTCACGCGCATTGCTTTGTCACTCGACCGAGCATTTAGCCAAGTCCACCCACACGCGTTGCTTTCTCACTCGACCGAGCATTTAGCCAAGTCCACCCACACGCATTGCTTTACTCCTAGCGACCCGAATCCCCAAAGTTTCCTCACGCGCATTGCTTTCTCACTCGACCGAGCATTTAGCCAAGTCCACCCACACGCATTGCTTTACTCCTAGCGACCCGAATCCCCAAAGTTATCTCATGCGCATTGCTTTCTCACTCTACCGAGCATTTAGCCAAGTCCACCCACACGCATTGCTTTACTCCTAGCGACCCGAATCCCCAAAGTTTCCTCACGCGCATTGCTTTCTCACTCGACCGAGCATTTAGCCAAGTTCACCCACACGCATTGCTTTACTCCTAACGACCCGAATCCCCAAAGTTTCCTCACGCGCATTGCTTTCTCACTCGACCGAGCAATATGCCAAGTCCACCCACACGCATTGCTTTTCTCCTAGGGTCCCGAGTTTCCAAAGTTATCTCATGCGCATGGCTTTCTCACTCTACCGAGCATTTAGCCAAGTCCACCCACACGCATTGCTTTACACCTAGCGACCCGAATCCCCAAAGTTTCCTCACGCGCATTGCTTTCTCACTCGACCGAGCAATATGCCAAGTCCACCCACACGCATTGCTTTTCTACTAGCGACCCGAATCCCCAAAGTTTCCTCACGCGCATTGCTTCCTCACTCGACCGAGCATTTAGCCAAGTCCACCCACACGCATTGCTTTCTCACTCGACCGAGCATTTAGCCAAGTCCACCCACACGCATTGCTTTACTCCTAGCGACCCGAGTCCCCAAAGTTATCTCATGCGCATTGCTTTCTCACTCTACTGAGCTTTTAGCCAAGTCCACCCACACGCATTGCTTTACTCCTAGCGACCCGAATCCCCAAAGTTTCCTCACGCGCATTGCTTTCTCACTCGACCGAGCAGTAGGCCAAGTCCACCCACACGCGTTGCTTTCTCACTCGACCGAGCATTTAGCCAAGTCCATCCACACGCATTGCTTTATTCCTAACGACCCGAATCCCCAAAGTTTCCTCACGCGCATTGATTTCTCACTCGACCGAGCAATATGCCAAGTCCACCCACACGCATTGCTTTTCTCCTAGGGACCCGAGTCCCCAAAGTTATCTCATGCGCATTGCTTTCTCACTCTACCGAGCATTTAGCCAAGTCCACCCACACGCATTGCTTTACTCCTAGCAAACCGAATCCCCAAAGTTTCCTCACGCGCATTGATTTCTCACTCGACCGAGCAATATGCCAAGTCCACCCACACGCATTGCTTTTCTACTAGCGACCCGAATCCCCAAAGTTTCCTCACGCGCATTGCTTCCTCACTCGACCGAGCAATATTCCAAGTCCACCCACACGCATTGCTTTTCTCCTAGGGACCCGAGTCCCCAAAGTTATCTCATGCGCATTGCTTTCTCACTCTACCGAGCATTTAGCCAAGTCCACCCACACGCATTGCTTTACTCCTAGCAAACCGAATCCCCAAAGTTTCCTCACGCGCATTGCTTCCTCACTCGACCGAGCAATATGCCAAGTTCACCCACACGCATTGCTTTTCTCCTAGGGACCCGAGTCCCCAAAGTTATCTCATGCGCATTGCTTTCTCACTCTACCGAGCATTTACCCAAGTCCACCCACACGCATTGCTTTACTCCTAGCGACCCGAATCCCCAAAGTTTCCTCACGCGCATTGCTTTCTCACTCGACCGACCATTTAGCCAAGTCCACCCACACGCATTGCTTTCTCACTCGACCGAGCATTTAGCCAAGTCCACCCACACGCATTGCTTTTCTCCTAGGGATCCGAATCCCCAAAGTTTCTTCACGCACATTGCTTTCTCACTCGACCGTGCAATAACACAAGTCCACCCACACGCATTGCTTTCTCACTCGACCGAGCATTTAGCCAAGTTCACCCACACGCATTGCTTTTTTCCTAGGGATCCGAATCCCCAAAGTTTCCTCACGCGCATTGCTTTCTCAATCGACCGAGCATTTAGCCAAGTCCACCCACACGCATTACTTTCTCACTCGACCGAGCATTTAGCCAAGTCCACCCACACGCATTGCTTTTCTCCTAGGGATCCGAATCCCCAAAGTTTCCTCACGCACATTGCTTTCTCACTCGACCGTGCAATAACACAAGTCCACCCACACGCATTGCTTTCTCACTCGACCGAGCATTTAGCCAAGTTCACCCACACGCATTGCTTTTTTCCTAGGGATCCGAATCCCCAAAGTTTCCTCACGCGCATTGCTTTCTCACTCGACCGAGCAATATGCCAAGTCCACCCACACGCATTGCTTTTCTACTAGCGACCCGAATCCCCAAAGTTTCCTCACGCGCATTGCTTCCTCACTCGACCGAGCAATATTCCAAGTTCACCCACACGCATTGCTTTTCTCCTAGGGACCCGAGTCCCCAAAGTTATCTCATGCGCATTGCTTTCTCACTCTACCGAGCATTTACCCAAGTCCACCCACACGCATTGCTTTACTCCTAGCGACCCGAATCCCCAAAGTTTCCTCACGCGCATTGCTTTCTCACTCGACCGTGCAATAGGCCAAGTACACCCACACGCATTGCTTTCTCACTCGACCGAGCATGTAGCCAAGTCCACCCACACGCATTGCTTTACTCCTAGCGACCCGAATCCCCAAAGTTTCCTCACGCGCATTGCTTTCTCACTCGACCGACCATTTAGCCAAGTCCACCCACACGCATTGCTTTTCTCCTAGGGATCCGAATCCCCAAAGTTTCCTCACGCACATTGCTTTCTCACTCGACCGTGCAATAACACAAGTCCACCCACACGCATTGCTTTCTCACTCGACCGAGCATTTAGCCAAGTTCACCCACACGCATTGCTTTTTTCCTAGGGATCCGAATCCCCAAAGTTTCCTCACGCGCATTGCTTTCTCACTCGACCGAGCATTTAGCCAAGTCCACCCACACGCATTACTTTCTCACTCGACCGAGCATTTAGCCAAGTCCACCCACACGCATTGCTTTTTTCCTAGGGATCCGAATCCCCAATGTTTCCTCACGCGCATTGCTTTCTCACTCGACCGAGCAATATGCCAAGTCCACCCACACGCATTGCTTTTCTCCTAGGGACCCGAGTCCCCAAAGTTATCTCATGCGCATTGCTTTCTCAATCTACCGAGCATTTAGCCAAGTCCACCCACACGCATTGCTTTCTCACTCGACTGAGCATTTAGCCAAGTCCACCCACACGCATTGCTTTCTCACTCGACCGAGCATTTAGCCAAGTCCACCCACCCGCATTGCTTTACTCCTAACGACCCGAATCCCCAAAGTTTCCTCACGCGCATTGCTTTCTCACTCGACCGAGCAATATGCCAAGTCCACCCACACGCATTGCTTTTCTACTAGCGACCCGAATCCCCAAAGTTTCCTCACGCGCATTGCTTCCTCACTCGACCGAGCAATATGCCAAGTCCACCCACACGCATTGCTTTCTCACTCGACCGAGCATTTAGCCAAGTCCATCCACACGCATTGCTTTACTCCTAACGACCCGAATCCCCAAAGTTTCCTCACGCGCATTGCTTTCTCACTCGACCGAGCAATATGCCAAGTCCACCCACACGCATTGCTTTTCTACTAGCGACCCGAATCCCCAAAGTTTCCTCACGCGCATTGCTTCCTCACTCGACCGAGCAATATGCCAAGTCCACCCACACGCATTGCTTTTCTCCTAGGGACCCGAGTCCCCAAAGTTATCTCATGCGCATTGCTTTCTCACTCTACCGAGCATTTAGCCAAGTCCACCCACACGCATTGCTTTACTCCTAGCAAACCGAATCCCCAAAGTTTCCTCACGCGCATTGCTTCCTCACTCGACCGAGCAATATGCCAAGTTCACCCACACGCATTGCATTTCTCCTAGGGACCCGAGTCCCCAAAGTTATCTCATGCGCATTGCTTTCTCACTCTACCGAGCATTTAGCCAAGTCCACCCACACGCATTGCTTTACTCCTAGCAAATCGAATCCCCAAAGTTTCCTCACGCGCATTGCTTCCTCACTCGACCGAGCAATATGCCAAGTTCACCCATACGCATTGCTTTTCTCCTAGAAACCCGAGTCCCCAAAGTTATCTCATGCGCATTGCTTTCTCACTCTACCGAGCATTTAGCCAAGTCCACCCACACGCATTGCTTTCTCACTCGACCGAGCATTTAGCCAAGTTCACCCACACGCATTGCTTTTTTCCTAGGGATCCGAATCCCCAAAGTTTCCTCACGCGCATTGCTTTCTCACTCGACCGAGCATTTAGCCAAGTCCACCCACACGCATTACTTTCTCACTCGACCGAGCATTTAGCCAAGTCCACCCACACGCATTGCTTTTTTCCTAGGGATCCGAATCCCCAATGTTTCCTCACGCGCATTGCTTTCTCACTCGACCGAGCAATATGCCAAGTCCACCCACACGCATTGCTTTTCTCCTAGGGACCCGAGTCCCCAAAGTTATCTCATGCGCATTGCTTTCTCAATCTACCGAGCATTTAGCCAAGTCCACCCACACGCATTGCTTTCTCACTCGACTGAGCATTTAGCCAAGTCCACCCACACGCATTGCTTTCTCACTCGACCGAGCATTTAGCCAAGTCCACCCACCCGCATTGCTTTACTCCTAACGACCCGAATCCCCAAAGTTTCCTCACGCGCATTGCTTTCTCACTCGACCGAGCAATATGCCAAGTCCACCCACACGCATTGCTTTTCTACTAGCGACCCGAATCCCCAAAGTTTCCTCACGCGCATTGCTTCCTCACTCGACCGAGCAATATGCCAAGTCCACCCACACGCATTGCTTTCTCACTCGACCGAGCATTTAGCCAAGTCCATCCACACGCATTGCTTTACTCCTAACGACCCGAATCCCCAAAGTTTCCTCACGCGCATTGCTTTCTCACTCGACCGAGCAATATGCCAAGTCCACCCACACGCATTGCTTTTCTACTAGCGACCCGAATCCCCAAAGTTTCCTCACGCGCATTGCTTCCTCACTCGACCGAGCAATATGCCAAGTCCACCCACACGCATTGCTTTTCTCCTAGGGACCCGAGTCCCCAAAGTTATCTCATGCGCATTGCTTTCTCACTCTACCGAGCATTTAGCCAAGTCCACCCACACGCATTGCTTTACTCCTAGCAAATCGAATCCCCAAAGTTTCCTCACGCGCATTGCTTCCTCACTCGACCGAGCAATATGCCAAGTTCACCCATACGCATTGCTTTTCTCCTAGAAACCCGAGTCCCCAAAGTTATCTCATGCGCATTGCTTTCTCACTCTACCGAGCATTTAGCCAAGTCCACCCACACGCATTGCTTTACTCCTAGCGACCCGAATCCCCAAAGTTTCCTCACGCGCATTGCTTTCTCACTCGACCGAGCACTTAGCCAAGTCCACCCACACGCATTACTTTCTCACTCGACCGAGCATTTAGCCAAGTCCACCCACACGCATTGCTTTTTTCCTAGGGATCCGAATCCCCAAAGTTTCCTCACGCGCATTGCTTTCTCACTCGACCGAGCAATATGCCAAGTCCACCCACACGCATTGCTTTTCTCCTAGGGACCCGAGTCCCCAAAGTTATCTCATGCGCATTGCTTTCTCACTCGACCGAGCATTTAGCCAAGTCCACCCACACGCATTGCTTTCTCACTCGACCGAGCATTTAGCCAAGTCCACCCACCCGCATTGCTTTACACCTAGCGACCCGAATCCCCAAAGTTCCCTCACGCGCATTGCTTTCTCACTCGACCGAGCATATAGCTAAGTCCACCCACACGCATATCTTTACTCCTAGCGACCCGAATCCCCAATGATTCCTCACGCGCATTGCTTTGTCACTCGACCGAGCATTTAGCCAAGTCCACCCACACGCGTTGCTTTCTCACTCGACCGAGCATTTAGCCAAGTCCACCCACACGCATTGCTTTACTCCTAGCGACCCGAATCCCCAAAGTTTCCTCACGCGCATTGCTTTCTCACTCGACCGAGCATTTAGCCAAGTCCACCCACACGCATTGCTTTACTCCTAGCGACCCGAATCCCCAAAGTTATCTCATGCGCATTGCTTTCTCACTCTACCGAGCATTTAGCCAAGTCCACCCACACGCATTGCTTTACTCCTAGCGACCCGAATCCCCAAAGTTTCCTCACGCGCATTGCTTTCTCACTCGACCGAGCAATATGCCAAGTCCACCCACACGCATTGCTTTTCTCCTAGGGTCCCGAGTTTCCAAAGTTATCTCATGCGCATGGCTTTCTCACTCTACCGAGCATTTAGCCAAGTCCACCCACACGCATTGCTTTACTCCTAGCGACCCGAATCCCCAAAGTTTCCTCACGCGCATTGCTTTCTCACTCGACCGAGCAATATGCCAAGTCCACCCACACGCATTGCTTTTCTACTAGCGACCCGAATCCCCAAAGTTTCCTCACGCGCATTGCTTCCTCACTCGACCGAGCAATATGCCAAGTCCACCCACACGCATTGCTTTTCTACTAGCGACCCGAATCCCCAAAGTTTCCTCACGCGCATTGCTTCCTCACTCGACCGAGCAATATGCCAAGTCCACCCACACGCATTGCTTTACTCCTAGCGACCGGAATACCCAAAGTTTCCTCACGCGCATTGCTTTCTCACTCGACCGAGCATTTAGCCAAGTCCACCCACACGCATTGCTTTCTCACTCGACCGAGCATTTAGCCAAGTCCACCCACACGCATTGCTTTACTCCTAGCGACCCGAGTCCCCAAAGTTATCTCATGCGCATTGCTTTCTCACTCTACTGAGCTTTTAGCCAAGTCCACCCACACGCATTGCTTTACTCCTAGCGACCCGAATCCCCAAAGTTTCCTCACGCGCATTGCTTTCTCACTCGACCGAGCAGTAGGCCAAGTCCACCCACACGCATTGCTTTCTCACTCGACCGAGCATTTAGCCAAGTCCACCCACACGCATTGCTTTACTCCTAACGACCCGAATCCCCAAAGTTTCCTCACGCGCATTGCTTTCTAACTCGACCGAGCAATATGCCAAGTCCACCCACACGGATTGCTTTTCTCCTAGGGACACGAGTCCCCAAAGTTATCTCATGCGCATTGCTTTCTCACTCTACTGAGCTTTTAGCCAAGTCCACCCACACGCATTGCTTTACTCCTAGCGACCCGAATCCCCAAAGTTTCCTCACGCGCATTGCTTTCTCACTCGACCGAGCAGTAGGCCAAGTCCACCCACACGCATTGCTTTCTCACTCGACCGAGCATTTAGCCAAGTCCACCCACACGCATTGCTTTACTCCTAGCGACCCGAATCCCCAAAGTTTCCTCACGCGCATTGCTTTCTCACTCGACCGAGCATTTAGCCAAGTCCACCCACAAGCATTGCTTTACTCCTAGCGACCCGAATCCCTATAGTTTCCTCACGCGCATTGCTTTCTCACTCGACCGAGCAATATGCCAAGTCCACCCACACGCATTGCTTTTCTCCTAGGGACCCGAGTCCCCAAAGTTATCTCATGCGCATGGCTTTCTCACTCTACCGAGCATTTAGCCAAGTCCACCCACACGCATTGCTTTACTCCTAGCTACCCGAATCCCCAAAGTTTCCTCACGCGCATTGCTTTCTCACTCGACCGAGCATTTAGCCAAGTCCACCCACACGCATTGCTTTCTCACTCGACCGAGCATTTAGCCAAGTCCATCCACACGCATTGCTTTATTCCTAACGACCCGAATCCCCAAAGTTTCCTCACGCGCATTGATTTCTCACTCGACCGAGCAATATGCCAAGTCCACCCACACGCATTGCTTTTCTACTAGCGACCCGAATCCCCAAAGTTTCCTCACGCGCATTGCTTCCTCACTCGACCGAGCAATATTCCAAGTCCACCCACACGCATTGCTTTTCTCCTAGGGACCCGAGTCCCCAAAGTTATCTCATGCGCATTGCTTTCTCACTCTACCGAGCATTTAGCCAAGTCCACCCACACGCATTGCTTTACTCCTAGCAAACCGAATCCCCAAAGTTTCCTCACGCGCATTGCTTCCTCACTCGACCGAGCAATATGCCAAGTTCACCCACACGCATTGCTTTTCTCCTAGGGACCCGAGTCCCCAAAGTTATCTCATGCGCATTGCTTTCTCACTCTACCGAGCATTTACCCAAGTCCACCCACACGCATTGCTTTACTCCTAGCGACCCGAATCCCCAAAGTTTCCTCACGCGCATTGCTTTCTCACTCGACCGACCATTTAGCCAAGTCCACCCACACGCATTGCTTTCTCACTCGACCGAGCATTTAGCCAAGTCCACCCACACGCATTGCTTTTCTCCTAGGGAACCGAATCCCCAAAGTTTCCTCACGCACATTGCTTTCTCACTCGACCGTGCAATAACACAAGTCCACCCACACGCATTGCTTTCTCACTCGACCGAGCATTTAGCCAAGTTCACCCACACGCATTGCTTTTTTCCTAGGGATCCGAATCCCCAAAGTTTCCTCACGCGCATTGCTTTCTCACTCGACCGAGCAATATGCCAAGTCCACCCACACGCATTGCTTTTCTCCTAGGGACCCGAGTCCCCAAAGTTATCTCATGCGCATTGCTTTCTCACTCTACCGAGCATTTAGCCAAGTTCACCCACACGCATTGCTTTACTCCTAGCAAACCGAATCCCCAAAGTTTCCTCACGCGCATTGCTTCCTCACTCGTCCGAGCAATATGCCAAGTTCACCCACACGCATTGCTTTTCTCCTAGGGACCCGAGTCCCCAAAGTTATCTCATGCGCATTGCTTTCTCACTCTACCGAGCATTTACCCAAGTCCACCCACACGCATTGCTTTACTCCTAGCGACCCGAATCCCCAAAGTTTCCTCACGCGCATTGCTTTCTCACTCGACCGTGCAATAGGCCAAGTACACCCACACGCATTGCTTTCTCACTCGACCGAGCATGTAGCCAAGTCCACCCACACGCATTGCTTTACTCCTAGCGACCCGAATCCCCAAAGTTTCCTCACGCGCATTGCTTTCTCACTCGACCGACCATTTAGCCAAGTCCACCCACACGCATTGCTTTCTCACTCGACCGAGCATTTAGCCAAGTCCACCCACACGCATTGCTTTTCTCCTAGGGATCCGAATCCCCAAAGTTTCCTCACGCACATTGCTTTCTCACTCGACCGTGCAATAACACAAGTCCACCCACACGCATTGCTTTCTCACTCGACCGAGCATTTAGCCAAGTTCACCCACACGCATTGCTTTTTTCCTAGGGATCCGAATCCCCAAAGTTTCCTCACGCGCATTGCTTTCTCACTCGACCGAGCATTTAGCCAAGTCCACCCACACGCATTACTTTCTCACTCGACCGAGCATTTAGCCAAGTCCACCCACACGCATTGCTTTTTTCCTAGGGATCCGAATCCCCAAAGTTTCCTCACGCGCATTGCTTTCTCACTCGACCGAGCAATATGCCAAGTCCACCCACACGCATTGCTTTTCTCCTAGGGACCCGAGTCCCCAAAGTTATCTCATGCGCATTGCTTTCTCAATCTACCGAGCATTTAGCCAAGTCCACCCACACGCATTGCTTTCTCACTCGACTGAGCATTTAGCCAAGTCCACCCACACGCATTGCTTTCTCACTCGACTGAGCATTTAGCCAAGTCCACCCACACGCATTGCTTTCTCACTCGACCGAGCATTTAGCCAAGTCCACCCACCCGCATTGCTTTACACCTAGCGACCCGAATCCCCAAAGTTCCCTCACGCGCATTGCTTTCTCACTCGACTGAGCAATATGCCAAGTCCACCCACACGCATTGCTTTTCTACTAGCTACCCGAATCCCCAAAGTTTCCTCACGCGCATTGCTTTCTCACTCGACCGAGCAGTAGGCCAAGTCCACCCACACGCATTGCTTTCTCACTCGACCGAGCATTTAGCCAAGTCCACCCACCCGCATTGCTTTACACCTAGCGACCCGAATCCCCAAAGTTCCCTCACGCGCATTGCTTTCTCACTCGACCGAGCATATAGCTAAGTCCACCCACACGCATATCTTTACTCCTAGCGACCCGAATCCCCAGTGATTCCTCACGCGCATTGCTTTGTCACTCGACCGAGCATTTAGCCAAGTCCACCCACACGCGTTGCTTTCTCACTCGACCGAGCATTTAGCCAAGTCCATCCACACGCATTGCTTTATTCCTAACGACCCGAATCCCCAAAGTTTCCTCACGCGCATTGATTTCTCACTCGACCGAGCAATATGCCAAGTCCACCCACACGCATTGCTTTTCTCCTAGGGACCCGAGTCCCCAAAGTTATCTCATGCGCATTGCTTTCTCACTCTACCGAGCATTTAGCCAAGTCCACCCACACGCATTGCTTTACTCCTAGCAAACCGAATCCCCAAAGTTTCCTCACGCGCATTGATTTCTCACTCGACCGAGCAATATGCCAAGTCCACCCACACGCATTGCTTTTCTCCTAGGGACCCGAGTCCCCAAAGTTATCTCATGCGCATTGCTTTCTCACTCTACCGAGCATTTAGCCAAGTCCACCCACACGCATTGCTTTACTCCTAGCAAACCGAATCCCCAAAGTTTCCTCACGCGCATTGCTTCCTCACTCGACCGAGCAATATGCCAAGTTCACCCACACGCATTGCTTTTCTCCTAGGGACCCGAGTCCCCAAAGTTATCTCATGCGCATTGCTTTCTCACTCTACCGAGCATTTACCCAAGTCCACCCACACGCATTGCTTTACTCCTAGCGACCCGAATCCCCAAAGTTTCCTCACGCGCATTGCTTTCTCACTCGACCGACCATTTAGCCAAGTCCACCCACACGCATTGCTTTCTCACTCGACCGAGCATTTAGCCAAGTCCACCCACACGCATTGCTTTTCTCCTAGGGATCCGAATCCCCAAAGTTTCCTCACGCACATTGCTTTCTCACTCGACCGTGCAATAACACAAGTCCACCCACACGCATTGCTTTCTCACTCGACCGAGCATTTAGCCAAGTTCACCCACACGCATTGCTTTTTTCCTAGGGATCCGAATCCCCAAAGTTTCCTCACGCGCATTGCTTTCTCAATCGACCGAGCATTTAGCCAAGTCCACCCACACGCATTACTTTCTCACTCGACCGAGCATTTAGCCAAGTCCACCCACACGCATTGCTTTTCTCCTAGGGATCCGAATCCCCAAAGTTTCCTCACGCACATTGCTTTCTCACTCGACCGTGCAATAACACAAGTCCACCCACACGCATTGCTTTCTCACTCGACCGAGCATTTAGCCAAGTTCACCCACACGCATTGCTTTTTTCCTAGGGATCCGAATCCCCAAAGTTTCCTCACGCGCATTGCTTTCTCACTCGACCGAGCAATATGCCAAGTCCACCCACACGCATTGCTTTTCTACTAGCGACCCGAATCCCCAAAGTTTCCTCACGCGCATTGCTTCCTCACTCGACCGAGCAATATTCCAAGTTCACCCACACGCATTGCTTTTCTCCTAGGGACCCGAGTCCCCAAAGTTATCTCATGCGCATTGCTTTCTCACTCTACCGAGCATTTACCCAAGTCCACCCACACGCATTGCTTTACTCCTAGCGACCCGAATCCCCAAAGTTTCCTCACGCGCATTGCTTTCTCACTCGACCGTGCAATAGGCCAAGTACACCCACACGCATTGCTTTCTCACTCGACCGAGCATGTAGCCAAGTCCACCCACACGCATTGCTTTACTCCTAGCGACCCGAATCCCCAAAGTTTCCTCACGCGCATTGCTTTCTCACTCGACCGACCATTTAGCCAAGTCCACCCACACGCATTGCTTTCTCACTCGACCGAGCATTTAGCCAAGTCCACCCACACGCATTGCTTTTCTCCTAGGGATCCGAATCCCCAAAGTTTCCTCACGCACATTGCTTTCTCACTCGACCGTGCAATAACACAAGTCCACCCACACGCATTGCTTTCTCACTCGACCGAGCATTTAGCCAAGTTCACCCACACGCATTGCTTTTTTCCTAGGGATCCGAATCCCCAAAGTTTCCTCACGCGCATTGCTTTCTCACTCGACCGAGCATTTAGCCAAGTCCACCCACACGCATTACTTTCTCACTCGACCGAGCATTTAGCCAAGTCCACCCACACGCATTGCTTTTTTCCTAGGGATCCGAATCCCCAATGTTTCCTCACGCGCATTGCTTTCTCACTCGACCGAGCAATATGCCAAGTCCACCCACACGCATTGCTTTTATCCTAGGGACCCGAGTCCCCAAAGTTATCTCATGCGCATTGCTTTCTCAATCTACCGAGCATTTAGCCAAGTCCACCCACACGCATTGCTTTCTCACTCGACTGAGCATTTAGCCAAGTCCACCCACACGCATTGCTTTCTCACTCGACCGAGCATTTAGCCAAGTCCACCCACCCGCATTGCTTTACTCCTAACGACCCGAATCCCCAAAGTTTCCTCACGCGCATTGCTTTCTCACTCGACCGAGCAATATGCCAAGTCCACCCACACGCATTGCTTTTCTACTAGCGACCCGAATCCCCAAAGTTTCCTCACGCGCATTGCTTCCTCACTCGACCGAGCAATATGCCAAGTCCACCCACACGCATTGCTTTTCTCCTAGGGACCCGAGTCCCCAAAGTTATCTCATGCGCATTGCTTTCTCACTCTACCGAGCATTTAGCCAAGTCCACCCACACGCATTGCTTTACTCCTAGCAAACCGAATCCCCAAAGTTTCCTCACGCGCATTGCTTCCTCACTCGACCGAGCAATATGCCAAGTTCACCCACACGCATTGCTTTTCTCCTAGGGACCCGAGTCCCCAAAGTTATCTCATGCGCATTGCTTTCTCACTCTACCGAGCATTTAGCCAAGTCCACCCACACGCATTGCTTTACTCCTAGCAAATCGAATCCCCAAAGTTTCCTCACGCGCATTGCTTCCTCACTCGACCGAGCAATATGCCAAGTTCACCCATACGCATTGCTTTTCTCCTAGAAACCCGAATCCCCAAAGTTATCTCATGCGCATTGCTTTCTCACTCTACCGAGCATTTAGCCAAGTCCACCCACACGCATTGCTTTACTCCTAGCGACCCGAATCCCCAAAGTTTCCTCACGCGCATTGCTTTCTCACTCGACAGTGCAATAGGCCAAGTACACCCACACGCATTGCTTTCTCACTCGACCGAGCATTTAGCCAAGTCCACCCACACGCATTGCTTTACTCCTAGCGACCCGAATCCCCAAAGTTTCCTCACGCGCATTGCTTTCTCACTCGACCGAGCACTTAGCCAAGTCCACCCACACGCATTACTTTGTCACTCGACCGAGCATTTAGCCAAGTCCACCCACACGCATTGCTTTTTTCCTAGGGATCCGAATCCCCAAAGTTTCCTCACGCGCATTGCTTTCTCACTCGACCGAGCAATATGCCAAGTCCACCCACACGCATTGCTTTTCTCCTAGGGACCCGAGTCCCCAAAGTTATCTCATGCGCATTGCTTTCTCACTCGACCGAGCATTTAGCCAAGTCCACCCACACGCATTGCTTTCTCACTCGACCGAGCATTTAGCCAAGTCCACCCACCCGCATTGCTTTACACCTAGCGACCCGAATCCCCAAAGTTCCCTCACGCGCATTGCTTTCTCACTCGACCGAGCATATAGCTAAGTCCACCCACACGCATATCTTTACTCCTAGCGACCCGAATCCCCAATGATTCCTCACGCGCATTGCTTTGTCACTCGACCGAGCATTTAGCCAAGTCCACCCACACGCGTTGCTTTCTCACTCGACCGAGCATTTAGCCAAGTCCACCCACACGCATTGCTTTACTCCTAGCGACCCGAATCCCCAAAGTTTCCTCACGCGCATTGCTTTCTCACTCGACCGAGCATTTAGCTAAGTCCACCCACACGCATTGCTTTACTCCTAACGACCCGAATCCCCAAAGTTTCCTCACGCGCATTGCTTTCTCACTCGACCGACGAATATGCCAAGTCCACCCACACGCATTGCTTTTCTCCTAGGGTCCCGAGTTTCCAAAGTTATCTCATGCGCATGGCTTTCTCACTCTACCGAGCATTTAGCCAAGTCCACCCACACGCATTGCTTTACTCCTAGCGACCCGAATCCCCAAAGTTTCCTCACGCGCATTGCTTTCTCACTCGACCGAGCAATATGCTAAGTCCACCCACACGCATTGCTTTTCTACTAGCGACCCGAATCCCCAAAGTTTCCTCACGCGCATTGCTTCCTCACTCGACCGAGCAATATGCCAAGTCCACCCACACGCATTGCTTTACTCCTAGCGACCGGAATCCCCAAAGTTTCCTCACGCGCATTGCTTTCTCACTCGACCGAGCATTTAGCCAAGTCCACCCACACGCATTGCTTTCTCACTCGACCGAGCATTTAGCCAAGTCCACCCACACGCATTGCTTTACTCCTAGCGACCCGAGTCCCCAAAGTTATCTCATGCGCATTGCTTTCTCACTCTACTGAGCTTTTAGCCAAGTCCACCCACACGCATTGCTTTACTCCTAGCGACCCGAATCCCCAAAGTTTCCTCACGCGCATTGCTTTCTCACTCGACCGAGCATTTAGCCAAGTCCACCCACACGCATTGCTTTACTCCTAACGACCCGAATCCCCAAAGTTTCCTCACGCGCATTGCTTTCTAACTCGACCGAGCAATATGCCAAGTCCACCCACACGGATTGCTTTTCTCCTAGGGACCCGAGTCCCCAAAGTTATCTCATGCGCATTGCTTTCTCACTCTACTGAGCTTTTAGCCAAGTCCACCCACACGCATTGCTTTACTCCTAGCGACCCGAATCCCCAAAGTTTCCTCACGCGCATTGCTTTCTCACTCGACCGAGCAGTAGGCCAAGTCCACCCACACGCATTGCTTTCTCACTCGACCGAGCATTTAGCCAAGTCCACCCACACGCATTGGTTTACTCCTAGCGACCCGAATCCCCAAAGTTTCCTCACGCGCATTGCTTTCTCACTCGACCGAGCATTTAGCCAAGTCCACCCACAAGCATTGCTTTACTCCTAGCGACCCGAATCCCTATAGTTTCCTCACGCGCATTGCTTTCTCACTCGACCGAGCACTATGCCAAGTCCACCCACACGCATTGCTTTTCTCCTGGGGACCCGAGTCCCCAAAGTTATCTCATGCGCATGGCTTTCTCACTCTACCGAGCATTTAGCCAAGTCCACCCACACGCATTGCTTTACTCCTAGCTACCCGAATCCCCAAAGTTTCCTCACGCGCATTGCTTTCTCACTCGACCGAGCATTTAGCCAAGTCCACCCACACGCATTGCTTTCTCACTCGACCGAGCATTTAGCCAAGTCCATCCACACGCATTGCTTTATTCCTAACGACCCGAATCCCCAAAGTTTCCTCACGCGCATTGATTTCTCACTCGACCGAGCAATATGCCAAGTCCACCCACACGCATTGCTTTTCTACTAGCGACCCGAATCCCCAAAGTTTCCTCACGCGCATTGCTTCCTCACTCGACCGAGCAATATTCCAAGTCCACCCACACGCATTGCTTTTCTCCTAGGGACCCGAGTCCCCAAAGTTATCTCATGCGCATTGCTTTCTCACTCTACCGAGCATTTAGCCAAGTCCACCCACACGCATTGCTTTACTCCTAGCAAACCGAATCCCCAAAGTTTCCTCACGCGCATTGCTTCCTCACTCGACCGAGCAATATGCCAAGTTCACCCACACGCATTGCTTTCTCACTCGACCGAGCATTTAGCCAAGTCCACCCACACGCATTGCTTTACTCCTAGCGACCCGAATCCCCAAAGTTTCCTCACGCGCATTGCTTTCTCACTCGACCGAGCACTTAGCCAAGTCCACCCACACGCATTACTTTCTCACTCGACCGAGCATTTAGCCAAGTCCACCCACACGCATTGCTTTTTTCCTAGGGATCCGAATCCCCAAAGTTTCCTCACGCGCATTGCTTTCTCACTCGACCGAGCAATATGCCAAGTCCACCCACACGCATTGCTTTTCTCCTAGGGACCCGAGTCCCCAAAGTTATCTCATGCGCATTGCTTTCTCACTCGACCGAGCATTTAGCCAAGTCCACCCACACGCATTGCTTTCTCACTCGACCGAGCATTTAGCCAAGTCCACCCACCCGCATTGCTTTACACCTAGCGACCCGAATCCCCAAAGTTCCCTCACGCGCATTGCTTTCTCACTCGACCGAGCATATAGCTAAGTCCACCCACACGCATATCTTTACTCCTAGCGACCCGAATCCCCAATGATTCCTCACGCGCATTGCTTTGTCACTCGACCGAGCATTTAGCCAAGTCCACCCACACGCGTTGCTTTCTCACTCGACCGAGCATTTAGCCAAGTCCACCCACATGCATTGCTTTACTCCTAGCGACCCGAATCCCCAAAGTTTCCTCACGCGCATTGCTTTCTCACTCGACCGAGCATTTAGCCAAGTCCACCCACACGCATTGCTTTACTCCTAGCGACCCGAATCCCCAAAGTTATCTCATGCGCATTGCTTTCTCACTCTACCGAGCATTTAGCCAAGTCCACCCACACGCATTGCTTTACTCCTAGCGACCCGAATCCCCAAAGTTTCCTCACGCGCATTGCTTTCTCACTCGACCGAGCATTTAGCCAAGTCCACCCACACGCATTGCTTTACTCCTAACGACCCGAATCCCCAAAGTTTCCTCACGCGCATTGCTTTCTCACTCGACCGAGCAATATGCCAAGTCCACCCACACGCATTGCTTTTCTCCTAGGGTCCCGAGTTTCCAAAGTTATCTCATGCGCATGGCTTTCTCACTCTACCGAGCATTTAGCCAAGTCCACCCACACGCATTGCTTTACTCCTAGCGACCCGAATCCCCAAAGTTTCCTCACGCGCATTGCTTCCTCACTCGACCGAGCAATATGCCAAGTCCACCCACACGCATTGCTTTACTCCTAGCGACCGGAATACCCAAAGTTTCCTCACGCGCATTGCTTTCTCACTCGACCGAGCATTTAGCCAAGTCCACCCACACGCATTGCTTTCTCACTCGACCGAGCATTTAGCCAAGTCCACCCACACGCATTGCTTTACTCCTAGCGACCCGAGTCCCCAAAGTTATCTCATGCGCATTGCTTTCTCACTCTACTGAGCTTTTAGCCAAGTCCACCCACACGCATTGCTTTACTCCTAGCGACCCGAATCCCCAAAGTTTCCTCACGCGCATTGCTTTCTCACTCGACCGAGCAGTAGGCCAAGTCCACCCACACGCATTGCTTTCTCACTCGACCGAGCATTTAGCCAAGTCCACCCACACGCATTGCTTTACTCCTAACGACCCGAATCCCCAAAGTTTCCTCACGCGCATTGCTTTCTAACTCGACCGAGCAATATGCCAAGTCCACCCACACGGATTGCTTTTCTCCTAGGGACCCGAGTCCCCAAAGTTATCTCATGCGCATTGCTTTCTCACTCTACTGAGCTTTTAGCCAAGTCCACCCACACGCATTGCTTTACTCCTAGCGACCCGAATCCCCAAAGTTTCCTCACGCGCATTGCTTTCTCACTCGACCGAGCAGTAGGCCAAGTCCACCCACACGCATTGCTTTCTCACTCGACCGAGCATTTAGCCAAGTCCACCCACACGCATTGCTTTACTCCTAGCGACCCGAATCCCCAAAGTTTCCTCACGCGCATTGCTTTCTCACTCGACCGAGCATTTAGCCAAGTCCACCCACAAGCATTGCTTTACTCCTAGCGACCCGAATCCCTATAGTTTCCTCACGCGCATTGCTTTCTCACTCGACCGAGCAATATGCCAAGTCCACCCACACGCATTGCTTTTCTCCTAGGGACCCGAGTCCCCAAAGTTATCTCATGCGCATGGCTTTCTCACTCTACCGAGCATTTAGCCAAGTCCACCCACACGCATTGCTTTACTCCTAGCTACCCGAATCCCCAAAGTTTCCTCACGCGCATTGCTTTCTCACTCGACCGAGCATTTAGCCAAGTCCACCCACACGCATTGCTTTCTCACTCGACCGAGCATTTAGCCAAGTCCATCCACACGCATTGCTTTATTCCTAACGACCCGAATCCCCAAAGTTTCCTCACGCGCATTGATTTCTCACTCGACCGAGCAATATGCCAAGTTCACCCACACGCATTGCTTTACTCCTAGCAAACCGAATCCCCAAAGTTTCCTCACACGCATTGCTTTTCTACTAGCGACCCGAATCCCCAAAGTTTCCTCACGCGCATTGCTTCCTCACTCGACCGAGCAATATTCCAAGTCCACCCACACGCATTGCTTTTCTCCTAGGGACCCGAGTCCCCAAAGTTATCTCATGCGCATTGCTTTCTCACTCTACCGAGCATTTAGCCAAGTCCACCCACACGCATTGCTTTACTCCTAGCAAACCGAATCCCCAAAGTTTCCTCACGCGCATTGCTTCCTCACTCGACCGTGCAATAGGCCAAGTACACCCACACGCATTGCTTTTCTCCTAGGGACCCGAGTCCCCAAAGTTATCTCATGCGCATTGCTTTCTCACTCTACCGAGCATTTACCCAAGTCCACCCACACGCATTGCTTTACTCCTAGCGACCCGAATCCCCAAAGTTTCCTCACGCGCATTGCTTTCTCACTCGACCGACCATTTAGCCAAGTCCACCCACACGCATTGCTTTCTCACTCGACCGAGCATTTAGCCAAGTCCACCCACACGCATTGCTTTTCTCCTAGGGATCCGAATCCCCAAAGTTTCCTCACGCACATTGCTTTCTCACTCGACCGTGCAATAACACAAGTCCACCCACACGCATTGCTTTCTCACTCGACCGAGCATTTAGCCAAGTTCACCCACACGCATTGCTTTTTTCCTAGGGATCCGAATCCCCAAAGTTTCCTCACGCGCATTGCTTTCTCAATCGACCGAGCATTTAGCCAAGTCCACCCACACGCATTACTTTCTCACTCGACCGAGCATTTAGCCAAGTCCACCCACACGCATTGCTTTTCTCCTAGGGATCCGAATCCCCAAAGTTTCCTCACGCACATTGCTTTCTCACTCGACCGTGCAATAACACAAGTCCACCCACACGCATTGCTTTCTCACTCGACCGAGCATTTAGCCAAGTTCACCCACACGCATTGCTTTTTTCCTAGGGATCCGAATCCCCAAAGTTTCCTCACGCGCATTGCTTTCTCACTCGACCGAGCAATATGCCAAGTCCACCCACACGCATTGCTTTTCTACTAGCGACCCGAATCCCCAAAGTTTCCTCACGCGCATTGCTTCCTCACTCGACCGAGCAATATTCCAAGTCCACCCACACGCATTGCTTTTCTCCTAGGGACCCGAGTCCCCAAAGTTATCTCATGCGCATTGCTTTCTCACTCTACCGAGCATTTAGCCAAGTTCACCCACACGCATTGCTTTACTCCTAGCAAACCGAATCCCCAAAGTTTCCTCACGCGCATTGCTTCCTCACTCGTCCGAGCAATATGCCAAGTTCACCCACACGCATTGCTTTTCTCCTAGGGACCCGAGTCCCCAAAGTTATCTCATGCGCATTGCTTTCTCACTCTACCGAGCATTTACCCAAGTCCACCCACACGCATTGCTTTACTCCTAGCGACCCGAATCCCCAAAGTTTCCTCACGCGCATTGCTTTCTCACTCGACCGTGCAATAGGCCAAGTACACCCACACGCATTGCTTTCTCACTCGACCGAGCATGTAGCCAAGTTCACCCACACGCATTGCTTTACTCCTAGCAAACCGAATCCCCAAAGTTTCCTCACGCGCATTGCTTCCTCACTCGTCCGAGCAATATGCCAAGTTCACCCACACGCATTGCTTTTCTCCTAGGGACCCGAGTCCCCAAAGTTATCTCATGCGCATTGCTTTCTCACTCTACCGAGCATTTACCCAAGTCCACCCACACGCATTGCTTTACTCCTAGCGACCCGAATCCCCAAAGTTTCCTCACGCGCATTGCTTTCTCACTCGACCGTGCAATAGGCCAAGTACACCCACACGCATTGCTTTCTCACTCGACCGAGCATGTAGCCAAGTCCACCCACACGCATTGCTTTACTCCTAGCGACCCGAATCCCCAAAGTTTCCTCACGCGCATTGCTTTCTCACTCGACCGACCATTTAGCCAAGTCCACCCACACGCATTGCTTTCTCACTCGACCGAGCATTTAGCCAAGTCCACCCACACGCATTGCTTTTCTCCTAGGGATCCGAATCCCCAAAGTTTCCTCACGCACATTGCTTTCTCACTCGACCGTGCAATAACACACCCACACGCATTGCTTTCTCACTCGACCGAGCATTTAGCCAAGTCCATCCACACGCATTGCTTTATTCCTAACGACCCGAATCCCCAAAGTTTCCTCACGCGCATTGATTTCTCACTCGACCGAGCAATATGCCAAGTCCACCCACACGCATTGCTTTTCTCCTAGGGACCCGAGTCCCCAAAGTTATCTCATGCGCATTGCTTTCTCACTCTACCGAGCATTTAGCCAAGTCCACCCACATGCATTGCTTTACTCCTAGCAAACCGAATCCCCAAAGTTTCCTCACGCGCATTGATTTCTCACTCGACCGAGCAATATGCCAAGTCCACCCACACGCATTGCTTTTCTACTAGCGACCCGAATCCCCAAAGTTTCCTCACGCGCATTGCTTCCTCACTCGACCGAGCAATATTCCAAGTCCACCCACACGCATTGCTTTTCTCCTAGGGACCCGAGTCCCCAAAGTTATCTCATGCGCATTGCTTTCTCACTCTACCGAGCATTTAGCCAAGTCCACCCACACGCATTGCTTTACTCCTAGCAAACCGAATCCCCAAAGTTTCCTCACGCGCATTGCTTTCTCACTCGACCGAGCAGTAGGCCAAGTCCACCCACACGCATTGCTTTCTCACTCGACCGAGCATTTAGCCAAGTCCACCCACACGCATTGCTTTACTCCTAGCGACCCGAATCCCCAAAGTTTCCTCACGCGCATTGCTTTCTCACTCGACCGAGCATTTAGCCAAGTCCACCCACAAGCATTGCTTTACTCCTAGCGACCCGAATCCCTATAGTTTCCTCACGCGCATTGCTTTCTCACTCGACCGAGCAATATGCCAAGTCCACCCACACGCATTGCTTTTCTCCTAGGGACCCGAGTCCCCAAAGTTATCTCATGCGCATGGCTTTCTCACTCTACCGAGCATTTAGCCAAGTCCACCCACACGCATTGCTTTACTCCTAGCTACCCGAATCCCCAAAGTTTCCTCACGCGCATTGCTTTCTCACTCGACCGAGCATTTAGCCAAGTCCACCCACACGCATTGCTTTCTCACTCGACCGAGCATTTAGCCAAGTCCATCCACACGCATTGCTTTATTCCTAACGACCCGAATCCCCAAAGTTTCCTCACGCGCATTGATTTCTCACTCGACCGAGCAATATGCCAAGTCCACCCACACGCATTGCTTTTCTACTAGCGACCCGAATCCCCAAAGTTTCCTCACGCGCATTGCTTCCTCACTCGACCGAGCAATATTCCAAGTCCACCCACACGCATTGCTTTTCTCCTAGGGACCCGAGTCCCCAAAGTTATCTCATGCGCATTGCTTTCTCACTCTACCGAGCATTTAGCCAAGTCCACCCACACGCATTGCTTTACTCCTAGCAAACCGAATCCCCAAAGTTTCCTCACGCGCATTGCTTCCTCACTCGACCGTGCAATAGGCCAAGTACACCCACACGCATTGCTTTTCTCCTAGGGACCCGAGTCCCCAAAGTTATCTCATGCGCATTGCTTTCTCACTCTACCGAGCATTTACCCAAGTCCACCCACACGCATTGCTTTACTCCTAGCGACCCGAATCCCCAAAGTTTCCTCACGCGCATTGCTTTCTCACTCGACCGACCATTTAGCCAAGTCCACCCACACGCATTGCTTTCTCACTCGACCGAGCATTTAGCCAAGTCCACCCACACGCATTGCTTTTCTCCTAGGGATCCGAATCCCCAAAGTTTCCTCACGCACATTGCTTTCTCACTCGACCGTGCAATAACACAAGTCCACCCACACGCATTGCTTTCTCACTCGACCGAGCATTTAGCCAAGTTCACCCACACGCATTGCTTTTTTCCTAGGGATCCGAATCCCCAAAGTTTCCTCACGCGCATTGCTTTCTCAATCGACCGAGCATTTAGCCAAGTCCACCCACACGCATTACTTTCTCACTCGACCGAGCATTTAGCCAAGTCCACCCACACGCATTGCTTTTCTCCTAGGGATCCGAATCCCCAAAGTTTCCTCACGCACATTGCTTTCTCACTCGACCGTGCAATAACACAAGTCCACCCACACGCATTGCTTTCTCACTCGACCGAGCATTTAGCCAAGTTCACCCACACGCATTGCTTTTTTCCTAGGGATCCGAATCCCCAAAGTTTCCTCACGCGCATTGCTTTCTCACTCGACCGAGCAATATGCCAAGTCCACCCACACGCATTGCTTTTCTACTAGCGACCCGAATCCCCAAAGTTTCCTCACGCGCATTGCTTCCTCACTCGACCGAGCAATATTCCAAGTCCACCCACACGCATTGCTTTTCTCCTAGGGACCCGAGTCCCCAAAGTTATCTCATGCGCATTGCTTTCTCACTCTACCGAGCATTTAGCCAAGTTCACCCACACGCATTGCTTTACTCCTAGCAAACCGAATCCCCAAAGTTTCCTCACGCGCATTGCTTCCTCACTCGTCCGAGCAATATGCCAAGTTCACCCACACGCATTGCTTTTCTCCTAGGGACCCGAGTCCCCAAAGTTATCTCATGCGCATTGCTTTCTCACTCTACCGAGCATTTACCCAAGTCCACCCACACGCATTGCTTTACTCCTAGCGACCCGAATCCCCAAAGTTTCCTCACGCGCATTGCTTTCTCACTCGACCGTGCAATAGGCCAAGTACACCCACACGCATTGCTTTCTCACTCGACCGAGCATGTAGCCAAGTCCACCCACACGCATTGCTTTACTCCTAGCGACCCGAATCCCCAAAGTTTCCTCACGCGCATTGCTTTCTCACTCGACCGACCATTTAGCCAAGTCCACCCACACGCATTGCTTTCTCACTCGACCGAGCATTTAGCCAAGTCCACCCACACGCATTGCTTTTCTCCTAGGGATCCGAATCCCCAAAGTTTCCTCACGCACATTGCTTTCTCACTCGACCGTGCAATAACACAAGTCCACCCACACGCATTGCTTTCTCACTCGACCGAGCATTTAGCCAAGTCCATCCACACGCATTGCTTTATTCCTAACGACCCGAATCCCCAAAGTTTCCTCACGCGCATTGATTTCTCACTCGACCGAGCAATATGCCAAGTCCACCCACACGCATGGCTTTCTCACTCTACCGAGCATTTAGCCAAGTCCACCCACACGCATTGCTTTACTCCTAGCTACCCGAATCCCCAAAGTTTCCTCACGCGCATTGCTTTCTCACTCGACCGAGCATTTAGCCAAGTCCACCCACACGCATTGCTTTCTCACTCGACCGAGCATTTAGCCAAGTCCATCCACACGCATTGCTTTATTCCTAACGACCCGAATCCCCAAAGTTTCCTCACGCGCATTGATTTCTCACTCGACCGAGCAATATGCCAAGTCCACCCACACGCATTGCTTTTCTACTAGCGACCCGAATCCCCAAAGTTTCCTCACGCGCATTGCTTCCTCACTCGACCGAGCAATATTCCAAGTCCACCCACACGCATTGCTTTTCTCCTAGGGACCCGAGTCCCCAAAGTTATCTCATGCGCATTGCTTTCTCACTCTACCGAGCATTTAGCCAAGTCCACCCACACGCATTGCTTTACTCCTAGCAAACCGAATCCCCAAAGTTTCCTCACGCGCATTGCTTCCTCACTCGACCGAGCAATATGCCAAGTTCACCCACACGCATTGCTTTCTCACTCGACCGAGCATTTAGCCAAGTCCACCCACACGCATTGCTTTACTCCTAGCGACCCGAATCCCCAAAGTTTCCTCACGCGCATTGCTTTCTCACTCGACCGAGCACTTAGCCAAGTCCACCCACACGCATTACTTTCTCACTCGACCGAGCATTTAGCCAAGTCCACCCACACGCATTGCTTTTTTCCTAGGGATCCGAATCCCCAAAGTTTCCTCACGCGCATTGCTTTCTCACTCGACCGAGCAATATGCCAAGTCCACCCACACGCATTGCTTTTCTCCTAGGGACCCGAGTCCCCAAAGTTATCTCATGCGCATTGCTTTCTCACTCGACCGAGCATTTAGCCAAGTCCACCCACACGCATTGCTTTCTCACTCGACCGAGCATTTAGCCAAGTCCACCCACCCGCATTGCTTTACACCTAGCGACCCGAATCCCCAAAGTTCCCTCACGCGCATTGCTTTCTCACTCGACCGAGCATATAGCTAAGTCCACCCACACGCATATCTTTACTCCTAGCGACCCGAATCCCCAATGATTCCTCACGCGCATTGCTTTGTCATTCGACCGAGCATTTAGCCAAGTCCACCCACACGCGTTGCTTTCTCACTCGACCGAGCATTTAGCCAAGTCCACCCACATGCATTGCTTTACTCCTAGCGACCCGAATCCCCAAAGTTTCCTCACGCGCATTGCTTTCTCACTCGACCGAGCATTTAGCCAAGTCCACCCACACGCATTGCTTTACTCCTAGCGACCCGAATCCCCAAAGTTATCTCATGCGCATTGCTTTCTCACTCTACCGAGCATTTAGCCAAGTCCACCCACACGCATTGCTTTACTCCTAGCGACCCGAATCCCCAAAGTTTCCTCACGCGCATTGCTTTCTCACTCGACCGAGCATTTAGCCAAGTCCACCCACACGCATTGCTTTACTCCTAACGACCCGAATCCCCAAAGTTTCCTCACGCGCATTGCTTTCTCACTCGACCGAGCAATATGCCAAGTCCACCCACACGCATTGCTTTTCTCCTAGGGTCCCGAGTTTCCAAAGTTATCTCATGCGCATGGCTTTCTCACTCTACCGAGCATTTAGCCAAGTCCACCCACACGCATTGCTTTACTCCTAGCGACCCGAATCCCCAAAGTTTCCTCACGCGCATTGCTTCCTCACTCGACCGAGCAATATGCCAAGTCCACCCACACGCATTGCTTTACTCCTAGCGACCGGAATACCCAAAGTTTCCTCACGCGCATTGCTTTCTCACTCGACCGAGCATTTAGCCAAGTCCACCCACACGCATTGCTTTCTCACTCGACCGAGCATTTAGCCAAGTCCACCCACACGCATTGCTTTACTCCTAGCGACCCGAGTCCCCAAAGTTATCTCATGCGCATTGCTTTCTCACTCTACTGAGCTTTTAGCCAAGTCCACCCACACGCATTGCTTTACTCCTAGCGACCCGAATCCCCAAAGTTTCCTCACGCGCATTGCTTTCTCACTCGACCGAGCAGTAGGCCAAGTCCACCCACACGCATTGCTTTCTCACTCGACCGAGCATTTAGCCAAGTCCACCCACACGCATTGCTTTACTCCTAACGACCCGAATCCCCAAAGTTTCCTCACGCGCATTGCTTTCTAACTCGACCGAGCAATATGCCAAGTCCACCCACACGGATTGCTTTTCTCCTAGGGACCCGAGTCCCCAAAGTTATCTCATGCGCATTGCTTTCTCACTCTACTGAGCTTTTAGCCAAGTCCACCCACACGCATTGCTTTACTCCTAGCGACCCGAATCCCCAAAGTTTCCTCACGCGCATTGCTTTCTCACTCGACCGAGCAGTAGGCCAAGTCCACCCACACGCATTGCTTTCTCACTCGACCGAGCATTTAGCCAAGTCCACCCACACGCATTGCTTTACTCCTAGCGACCCGAATCCCCAAAGTTTCCTCACGCGCATTGCTTTCTCACTCGACCGAGCATTTAGCCAAGTCCACCCACAAGCATTGCTTTACTCCTAGCGACCCGAATCCCTATAGTTTCCTCACGCGCATTGCTTTCTCACTCGACCGAGCAATATGCCAAGTCCACCCACACGCATTGCTTTTCTCCTAGGGACCCGAGTCCCCAAAGTTATCTCATGCGCATGGCTTTCTCACTCTACCGAGCATTTAGCCAAGTCCACCCACACGCATTGCTTTACTCCTAGCTACCCGAATCCCCAAAGTTTCCTCACGCGCATTGCTTTCTCACTCGACCGAGCATTTAGCCAAGTCCACCCACACGCATTGCTTTCTCACTCGACCGAGCATTTAGCCAAGTCCATCCACACGCATTGCTTTATTCCTAACGACCCGAATCCCCAAAGTTTCCTCACGCGCATTGATTTCTCACTCGACCGAGCAATATGCCAAGTTCACCCACACGCATTGCTTTACTCCTAGCAAACCGAATCCCCAAAGTTTCCTCACACGCATTGCTTTTCTACTAGCGACCCGAATCCCCAAAGTTTCCTCACGCGCATTGCTTCCTCACTCGACCGAGCAATATTCCAAGTCCACCCACACGCATTGCTTTTCTCCTAGGGACCCGAGTCCCCAAAGTTATCTCATGCGCATTGCTTTCTCACTCTACCGAGCATTTAGCCAAGTCCACCCACACGCATTGCTTTACTCCTAGCAAACCGAATCCCCAAAGTTTCCTCACGCGCATTGCTTCCTCACTCGACCGTGCAATAGGCCAAGTACACCCACACGCATTGCTTTTCTCCTAGGGACCCGAGTCCCCAAAGTTATCTCATGCGCATTGCTTTCTCACTCTACCGAGCATTTACCCAAGTCCACCCACACGCATTGCTTTACTCCTAGCGACCCGAATCCCCAAAGTTTCCTCACGCGCATTGCTTTCTCACTCGACCGACCATTTAGCCAAGTCCACCCACACGCATTGCTTTCTCACTCGACCGAGCATTTAGCCAAGTCCACCCACACGCATTGCTTTTCTCCTAGGGATCCGAATCCCCAAAGTTTCCTCACGCACATTGCTTTCTCACTCGACCGTGCAATAACACAAGTCCACCCACACGCATTGCTTTCTCACTCGACCGAGCATTTAGCCAAGTTCACCCACACGCATTGCTTTTTTCCTAGGGATCCGAATCCCCAAAGTTTCCTCACGCGCATTGCTTTCTCAATCGACCGAGCATTTAGCCAAGTCCACCCACACGCATTACTTTCTCACTCGACCGAGCATTTAGCCAAGTCCACCCACACGCATTGCTTTTCTCCTAGGGATCCGAATCCCCAAAGTTTCCTCACGCACATTGCTTTCTCACTCGACCGTGCAATAACACAAGTCCACCCACACGCATTGCTTTCTCACTCGACCGAGCATTTAGCCAAGTTCACCCACACGCATTGCTTTTTTCCTAGGGATCCGAATCCCCAAAGTTTCCTCACGCGCATTGCTTTCTCACTCGACCGAGCAATATGCCAAGTCCACCCACACGCATTGCTTTTCTACTAGCGACCCGAATCCCCAAAGTTTCCTCACGCGCATTGCTTCCTCACTCGACCGAGCAATATTCCAAGTCCACCCACACGCATTGCTTTTCTCCTAGGGACCCGAGTCCCCAAAGTTATCTCATGCGCATTGCTTTCTCACTCTACCGAGCATTTAGCCAAGTTCACCCACACGCATTGCTTTACTCCTAGCAAACCGAATCCCCAAAGTTTCCTCACGCGCATTGCTTCCTCACTCGTCCGAGCAATATGCCAAGTTCACCCACACGCATTGCTTTTCTCCTAGGGACCCGAGTCCCCAAAGTTATCTCATGCGCATTGCTTTCTCACTCTACCGAGCATTTACCCAAGTCCACCCACACGCATTGCTTTACTCCTAGCGACCCGAATCCCCAAAGTTTCCTCACGCGCATTGCTTTCTCACTCGACCGTGCAATAGGCCAAGTACACCCACACGCATTGCTTTCTCACTCGACCGAGCATGTAGCCAAGTTCACCCACACGCATTGCTTTACTCCTAGCAAACCGAATCCCCAAAGTTTCCTCACGCGCATTGCTTCCTCACTCGTCCGAGCAATATGCCAAGTTCACCCACACGCATTGCTTTTCTCCTAGGGACCCGAGTCCCCAAAGTTATCTCATGCGCATTGCTTTCTCACTCTACCGAGCATTTACCCAAGTCCACCCACACGCATTGCTTTACTCCTAGCGACCCGAATCCCCAAAGTTTCCTCACGCGCATTGCTTTCTCACTCGACCGTGCAATAGGCCAAGTACACCCACACGCATTGCTTTCTCACTCGACCGAGCATGTAGCCAAGTCCACCCACACGCATTGCTTTACTCCTAGCGACCCGAATCCCCAAAGTTTCCTCACGCGCATTGCTTTCTCACTCGACCGACCATTTAGCCAAGTCCACCCACACGCATTGCTTTCTCACTCGACCGAGCATTTAGCCAAGTCCACCCACACGCATTGCTTTTCTCCTAGGGATCCGAATCCCCAAAGTTTCCTCACGCACATTGCTTTCTCACTCGACCGTGCAATAACACACCCACACGCATTGCTTTCTCACTCGACCGAGCATTTAGCCAAGTCCATCCACACGCATTGCTTTATTCCTAACGACCCGAATCCCCAAAGTTTCCTCACGCGCATTGATTTCTCACTCGACCGAGCAATATGCCAAGTCCACCCACACGCATTGCTTTTCTCCTAGGGACCCGAGTCCCCAAAGTTATCTCATGCGCATTGCTTTCTCACTCTACCGAGCATTTAGCCAAGTCCACCCACACGCATTGCTTTACTCCTAGCAAACCGAATCCCCAAAGTTTCCTCACGCGCATTGATTTCTCACTCGACCGAGCAATATGCCAAGTCCACCCACACGCATTGCTTTTCTACTAGCGACCCGAATCCCCAAAGTTTCCTCACGCGCATTGCTTCCTCACTCGACCGAGCAATATTCCAAGTCCACCCACACGCATTGCTTTTCTCCTAGGGACCCGAGTCCCCAAAGTTATCTCATGCGCATTGCTTTCTCACTCTACCGAGCATTTAGCCAAGTCCACCCACACGCATTGCTTTACTCCTAGCAAACCGAATCCCCAAAGTTTCCTCACGCGCATTGCTTTCTCACTCGACCGAGCAGTAGGCCAAGTCCACCCACACGCATTGCTTTCTCACTCGACCGAGCATTTAGCCAAGTCCACCCACACGCATTGCTTTACTCCTAGCGACCCGAATCCCCAAAGTTTCCTCACGCGCATTGCTTTCTCACTCGACCGAGCATTTAGCCAAGTCCACCCACAAGCATTGCTTTACTCCTAGCGACCCGAATCCCTATAGTTTCCTCACGCGCATTGCTTTCTCACTCGACCGAGCAATATGCCAAGTCCACCCACACGCATTGCTTTTCTCCTAGGGACCCGAGTCCCCAAAGTTATCTCATGCGCATGGCTTTCTCACTCTACCGAGCATTTAGCCAAGTCCACCCACACGCATTGCTTTACTCCTAGCTACCCGAATCCCCAAAGTTTCCTCACGCGCATTGCTTTCTCACTCGACCGAGCATTTAGCCAAGTCCACCCACACGCATTGCTTTCTCACTCGACCGAGCATTTAGCCAAGTCCATCCACACGCATTGCTTTATTCCTAACGACCCGAATCCCCAAAGTTTCCTCACGCGCATTGATTTCTCACTCGACCGAGCAATATGCCAAGTCCACCCACACGCATTGCTTTTCTACTAGCGACCCGAATCCCCAAAGTTTCCTCACGCGCATTGCTTCCTCACTCGACCGAGCAATATTCCAAGTCCACCCACACGCATTGCTTTTCTCCTAGGGACCCGAGTCCCCAAAGTTATCTCATGCGCATTGCTTTCTCACTCTACCGAGCATTTAGCCAAGTCCACCCACACGCATTGCTTTACTCCTAGCAAACCGAATCCCCAAAGTTTCCTCACGCGCATTGCTTCCTCACTCGACCGTGCAATAGGCCAAGTACACCCACACGCATTGCTTTTCTCCTAGGGACCCGAGTCCCCAAAGTTATCTCATGCGCATTGCTTTCTCACTCTACCGAGCATTTACCCAAGTCCACCCACACGCATTGCTTTACTCCTAGCGACCCGAATCCCCAAAGTTTCCTCACGCGCATTGCTTTCTCACTCGACCGACCATTTAGCCAAGTCCACCCACACGCATTGCTTTCTCACTCGACCGAGCATTTAGCCAAGTCCACCCACACGCATTGCTTTTCTCCTAGGGATCCGAATCCCCAAAGTTTCCTCACGCACATTGCTTTCTCACTCGACCGTGCAATAACACAAGTCCACCCACACGCATTGCTTTCTCACTCGACCGAGCATTTAGCCAAGTTCACCCACACGCATTGCTTTTTTCCTAGGGATCCGAATCCCCAAAGTTTCCTCACGCGCATTGCTTTCTCAATCGACCGAGCATTTAGCCAAGTCCACCCACACGCATTACTTTCTCACTCGACCGAGCATTTAGCCAAGTCCACCCACACGCATTGCTTTTCTCCTAGGGATCCGAATCCCCAAAGTTTCCTCACGCACATTGCTTTCTCACTCGACCGTGCAATAACACAAGTCCACCCACACGCATTGCTTTCTCACTCGACCGAGCATTTAGCCAAGTTCACCCACACGCATTGCTTTTTTCCTAGGGATCCGAATCCCCAAAGTTTCCTCACGCGCATTGCTTTCTCACTCGACCGAGCAATATGCCAAGTCCACCCACACGCATTGCTTTTCTACTAGCGACCCGAATCCCCAAAGTTTCCTCACGCGCATTGCTTCCTCACTCGACCGAGCAATATTCCAAGTCCACCCACACGCATTGCTTTTCTCCTAGGGACCCGAGTCCCCAAAGTTATCTCATGCGCATTGCTTTCTCACTCTACCGAGCATTTAGCCAAGTTCACCCACACGCATTGCTTTACTCCTAGCAAACCGAATCCCCAAAGTTTCCTCACGCGCATTGCTTCCTCACTCGTCCGAGCAATATGCCAAGTTCACCCACACGCATTGCTTTTCTCCTAGGGACCCGAGTCCCCAAAGTTATCTCATGCGCATTGCTTTCTCACTCTACCGAGCATTTACCCAAGTCCACCCACACGCATTGCTTTACTCCTAGCGACCCGAATCCCCAAAGTTTCCTCACGCGCATTGCTTTCTCACTCGACCGTGCAATAGGCCAAGTACACCCACACGCATTGCTTTCTCACTCGACCGAGCATGTAGCCAAGTCCACCCACACGCATTGCTTTACTCCTAGCGACCCGAATCCCCAAAGTTTCCTCACGCGCATTGCTTTCTCACTCGACCGACCATTTAGCCAAGTCCACCCACACGCATTGCTTTCTCACTCGACCGAGCATTTAGCCAAGTCCACCCACACGCATTGCTTTTCTCCTAGGGATCCGAATCCCCAAAGTTTCCTCACGCACATTGCTTTCTCACTCGACCGTGCAATAACACAAGTCCACCCACACGCATTGCTTTCTCACTCGACCGAGCATTTAGCCAAGTCCATCCACACGCATTGCTTTATTCCTAACGACCCGAATCCCCAAAGTTTCCTCACGCGCATTGATTTCTCACTCGACCGAGCAATATGCCAAGTCCACCCACACGCATTGCTTTTCTCCTAGGGACCCGAGTCCCCAAAGTTATCTCATGCGCATTGCTTTCTCACTCTACCGAGCATTTAGCCAAGTCCACCCACACGCATTGCTTTACTCCTAGCAAACCGAATCCCCAAAGTTTCCTCACGCGCATTGATTTCTCACTCGACCGAGCAATATGCCAAGTCCACCCACACGCATTGCTTTTCTACTAGCGACCCGAATCCCCAAAGTTTCCTCACGCGCATTGCTTCCTCACTCGACCGAGCAATATTCCAAGTCCACCCACACGCATTGCTTTTCTCCTAGGGACCCGAGTCCCCAAAGTTATCTCATGCGCATTGCTTTCTCACTCTACCGAGCATGTAGCCAAGTCCACCCACACGCATTGCTTTACTCCTAGCGACCCGAATCCCCAAAGTTTCCTCACGCGCATTGCTTTCTCACTCGACCGACCATTTAGCCAAGTCCACCCACACGCATTGCTTTCTCACTCGACCGAGCATTTAGCCAAGTCCACCCACACGCATTGCTTTTCTCCTAGGGATCCGAATCCCCAAAGTTTCCTCACGCACATTGCTTTCTCACTCGACCGTGCAATAACACAAGTCCACCCACACGCATTGCTTTCTCACTCGACCGAGCATTTAGCCAAGTCCATCCACACGCATTGCTTTATTCCTAACGACCCGAATCCCCAAAGTTTCCTCACGCGCATTGATTTCTCACTCGACCGAGCAATATGCCAAGTCCACCCACACGCATTGCTTTTCTCCTAGGGACCCGAGTCCCCAAAGTTATCTCATGCGCATTGCTTTCTCACTCTACCGAGCATTTAGCCAAGTCCACCCACACGCATTGCTTTACTCCTAGCAAACCGAATCCCCAAAGTTTCCTCACGCGCATTGATTTCTCACTCGACCGAGCAATATGCCAAGTCCACCCACACGCATTGCTTTTCTACTAGCGACCCGAATCCCCAAAGTTTCCTCACGCGCATTGCTTCCTCACTCGACCGAGCAATATTCCAAGTCCACCCACACGCATTGCTTTTCTCCTAGGGACCCGAGTCCCCAAAGTTATCTCATGCGCATTGCTTTCTCACTCTACCGAGCATTTAGCCAAGTCCACCCACACGCATTGCTTTACTCCTAGCAAACCGAATCCCCAAAGTTTCCTCACGCGCATTGCTTTCTCACTCGACCGAGCAATATGCCAAGTTCACCCACACGCATTGCTTTCTCACTCGACCGAGCATTTAGCCAAGTCCACCCACACGCATTGCTTTTCTCCTAGGGATCCGAATCCCCAAAGTTTCCTCACGCACATTGCTTTCTCACTCGACCGTGCAATAACACAAGTCCACCCACACGCATTGCTTTCTCACTCGACCGAGCATTTAGCCAAGTTCACCCACACGCATTGCTTTTTTCCTAGGGATCCGAATCCCCAAAGTTTCCTCACGCGCATTGCTTTCTCAATCGACCGAGCATTTAGCCAAGTCCACCCACACGCATTACTTTCTCACTCGACCGAGCATTTAGCCAAGTCCACCCACACGCATTGCTTTTCTCCTAGGGATCCGAATCCCCAAAGTTTCCTCACGCACATTGCTTTCTCACTCGACCGTGCAATAACACAAGTCCACCCACACGCATTGCTTTCTCACTCGACCGAGCATTTAGCCAAGTTCACCCACACGCATTGCTTTTTTCCTAGGGATCCGAATCCCCAAAGTTTCCTCACGCGCATTGCTTTCTCACTCGACCGAGCAATATGCCAAGTCCACCCACACGCATTGCTTTTCTACTAGCGACCCGAATCCCCAAAGTTTCCTCACGCGCATTGCTTCCTCACACGACCGAGCAATATTCCAAGTTCACCCACACGCATTGCTTTTCTCCTAGGGACCCGAGTCCCCAAAGTTATCTCATGCGCATTGCTTTCTCACTCTACCGAGCATTTACCCAAGTCCACCCACACGCATTGCTTTACTCCTAGCGACCCGAATCCCCAAAGTTTCCTCACGCGCATTGCTTTCTCACTCGACCGTGCAATAGGCCAAGTACACCCACACGCATTGCTTTCTCACTCGACCGAGCATGTAGCCAAGTCCACCCACACGCATTGCTTTACTCCTAGCGACCCGAATCCCCAAAGTTTCCTCACGCGCATTGCTTTCTCACTCGACCGACCATTTAGCCAAGTCCACCCACACGCATTGCTTTCTCACTCGACCGAGCATTTAGCCAAGTCCACCCACACGCATTGCTTTTCTCCTAGGGATCCGAATCCCCAAAGTTTCCTCACGCACATTGCTATCTCACTCGACCGTGCAATAACACAAGTCCACCCACACGCATTGCTTTCTCACTCGACCGAGCATTTAGCCAAGTTCACCCACACGCATTGCTTTTTTCCTAGGGATCCGAATCCCCAAAGTTTCCTCACGCGCATTGCTTTCTCACTCGACCGAGCATTTAGCCAAGTCCACCCACACGCATTACTTTCTCACTCGACCGAGCATTTAGCCAAGTCCACCCACACGCATTGCTTTTTTCCTAGGGATCCGAATCCCCAATGTTTCCTCACGCGCATTGCTTTCTCACTCGACCGAGCAATATGCCAAGTCCACCCACACGCATTGCTTTTCTCCTAGGGACCCGAGTCCCCAAAGTTATCTCATGCGCATTGCTTTCTCAATCTACCGAGCATTTAGCCAAGTCCACCCACACGCATTGCTTTCTCACTCGACTGAGCATTTAGCCAAGTCCACCCACACGCATTGCTTTCTCACTCGACCGAGCATTTAGCCAAGTCCACCCACCCGCATTGCTTTACTCCTAACGACCCGAATCCCCAAAGTTTCCTCACGCGCATTGCTTTCTCACTCGACCGAGCAATATGCCAAGTCCACCCACACGCATTGCTTTTCTACTAGCGACCCGAATCCCCAAAGTTTCCGCACGCGCATTGCTTCCTCACTCGACCGAGCAATATGCCAAGTCCACCCACACGCATTGCTTTTCTCCTAGGGACCCGAGTCCCCAAAGTTATCTCATGCGCATTGCTTTCTCACTCTACCGAGCATTTAGCCAAGTCCACCCACACGCATTGCTTTACTCCTAGCAAACCGAATCCCCAAAGTTTCCTCACGCGCATTGCTTCCTCACTCGACCGAGCAATATGCCAAGTTCACCCACACGCATTGCTTTTCTCCTAGGGACCCGAGTCCCCAAAGTTATCTCATGCGCATTGCTTTCTCACTCTACCGAGCATTTAGCCAAGTCCACCCACACGCATTGCTTTACTCCTAGCAAATCGAATCCCCAAAGTTTCCTCACGCGCATTGCTTCCTCACTCGACCGAGCAATATGCCAAGTTCACCCATACGCATTGCTTTTCTCCTAGAAACCCGAATCCCCAAAGTTATCTCATGCGCATTGCTTTCTCACTCTACCGAGCATTTAGCCAAGTCCACCCACACGCATTGCTTTACTCCTAGCGACCCGAATCCCCAAAGTTTCCTCACGCGCATTGCTTTCTCACTCGACAGTGCAATAGGCCAAGTACACCCACACGCATTGCTTTCTCACTCGACCGAGCATTTAGCCAAGTCCACCCACACGCATTGCTTTACTCCTAGCGACCCGAATCCCCAAAGTTTCCTCACGCGCATTGCTTTCTCACTCGACCGAGCACTTAGCCAAGTCCACCCACACGCATTACTTTCTCACTCGACCGAGCATTTAGCCAAGTCCACCCACACGCATTGCTTTTTTCCTAGGGATCCGAATCCCCAAAGTTTCCTCACGCGCATTGCTTTCTCACTCGACCGAGCAATATGCCAAGTCCACCCACACGCATTGCTTTTCTCCTAGGGACCCGAGTCCCCAAAGTTATCTCATGCGCATTGCTTTCTCACTCGACCGAGCATTTAGCCAAGTCCACCCACACGCATTGCTTTCTCACTCGACCGAGCATTTAGCCAAGTCCACCCACCCGCATTGCTTTACACCTAGCGACCCGAATCCCCAAAGTTCCCTCACGCGCATTGCTTTCTCACTCGACCGAGCATATAGCTAAGTCCACCCACACGCATATCTTTACTCCTAGCGACCCGAATCCCCAATGATTCCTCACGCGCATTGCTTTGTCACTCGACCGAGCATTTAGCCAAGTCCACCCACACGCGTTGCTTTCTCACTCGACCGAGCATTTAGCCAAGTCCACCCACACGCATTGCTTTACTCCTAGCGACCCGAATCCCCAAAGTTTCCTCACGCGCATTGCTTTCTCACTCGACCGAGCATTTAGCCAAGTCCACCCACACGCATTGCTTTACTCCTAACGACCCGAATCCCCAAAGTTTCCTCACGCGCATTGCTTTCTCACTCGACCGAGCAATATGCCAAGTCCACCCACACGCATTGCTTTTCTCCTAGGGTCCCGAGTTTCCAAAGTTATCTCATGCGCATGGCTTTCTCACTCTACCGAGCATTTAGCCAAGTCCACCCACACGCATTGCTTTACTCCTAGCGACCCGAATCCCCAAAGTTTCCTCACGCGCATTGCTTTCTCACTCGACCGAGCAATATGCTAAGTCCACCCACACGCATTGCTTTTCTACTAGCGACCCGAATCCCCAAAGTTTCCTCACGCGCATTGCTTCCTCACTCGACCGAGCAATATGCCAAGTCCACCCACACGCATTGCTTTACTCCTAGCGACCGGAATCCCCAAAGTTTCCTCACGCGCATTGCTTTCTCACTCGACCGAGCATTTAGCCAAGTCCACCCACACGCATTGCTTTCTCACTCGACCGAGCATTTAGCCAAGTCCACCCACACGCATTGCTTTACTCCTAGCGACCCGAGTCCCCAAAGTTATCTCATGCGCATTGCTTTCTCACTCTACTGAGCTTTTAGCCAAGTCCACCCACACGCATTGCTTTACTCCTAGCGACCCGAATCCCCAAAGTTTCCTCACGCGCATTGCTTTCTCACTCGACCGAGCATTTAGCCAAGTCCACCCACACGCATTGCTTTACTCCTAACGACCCGAATCCCCAAAGTTTCCTCACGCGCATTGCTTTCTAACTCGACCGAGCAATATGCCAAGTCCACCCACACGGATTGCTTTTCTCCTAGGGACCCGAGTCCCCAAAGGTATCTCATGCGCATTGCTTTCTCACTCTACTGAGCTTTTAGCCAAGTCCACCCACACGCATTGCTTTACTCCTAGCGACCCGAATCCCCAAAGTTTCCTCACGCGCATTGCTTTCTCACTCGACCGAGCAGTAGGCCAAGTCCACCCACACGCATTGCTTTCTCACTCGACCGAGCATTTAGCCAAGTCCACCCACACGCATTGGTTTACTCCTAGCGACCCGAATCCCCAAAGTTTCCTCACGCGCATTGCTTTCTCACTCGACCGAGCATTTAGCCAAGTCCACCCACAAGCATTGCTTTACTCCTAGCGACCCGAATCCCTATAGTTTCCTCACGCGCATTGCTTTCTCACTCGACCGAGCACTATGCCAAGTCCACCCACACGCATTGCTTTTCTCCTAGGGACCCGAGTCCCCAAAGTTATCTCATGCGCATGGCTTTCTCACTCTACCGAGCATTTAGCCAAGTCCACCCACACGCATTGCTTTACTCCTAGCTACCCGAATCCCCAAAGTTTCCTCACGCGCATTGCTTTCTCACTCGACCGAGCATTTAGCCAAGTCCACCCACACGCATTGCTTTCTCACTCGACCGAGCATTTAGCCAAGTCCATCCACACGCATTGCTTTATTCCTAACGACCCGAATCCCCAAAGTTTCCTCACGCGCATTGATTTCTCACTCGACCGAGCAATATGCCAAGTCCACCCACACGCATTGCTTTTCTACTAGCGACCCGAATCCCCAAAGTTTCCTCACGCGCATTGCTTCCTCACTCGACCGAGCAATATTCCAAGTCCACCCACACGCATTGCTTTTCTCCTAGGGACCCGAGTCCCCAAAGTTATCTCATGCGCATTGCTTTCTCACTCTACCGAGCATTTAGCCAAGTCCACCCACACGCATTGCTTTACTCCTAGCAAACCGAATCCCCAAAGTTTCCTCACGCGCATTGCTTCCTCACTCGACCGAGCAATATGCCAAGTTCACCCACACGCATTGCTTTCTCACTCGACCGAGCATTTAGCCAAGTCCACCCACACGCATTGCTTTACTCCTAGCGACCCGAATCCCCAAAGTTTCCTCACGCGCATTGCTTTGTCACTCGACCGAGCATTTAGCCAAGTCCACCCACACGCGTTGCTTTCTCACTCGACCGAGCATTTAGCCAAGTCCACCCACACGCATTGCTTTACTCCTAGCGACCCGAATCCCCAAAGTTTCCTCACGCGCATTGCTTTCTCACTCGACCGAGCATTTAGCCAAGTCCACCCACAAGCATTGCTTTACTCCTAGCGACCCGAATCCCTATAGTTTCCTCACGCGCATTGCTTTCTCACTCGACCGAGCACTATGCCAAGTCCACCCACACGCATTGCTTTTCTCCTAGGGACCCGAGTCCCCAAAGTTATCTCATGCGCATGGCTTTCTCACTCTACCGAGCATTTAGCCAAGTCCACCCACACGCATTGCTTTACTCCTAGCTACCCGAATCCCCAAAGTTTCCTCACGCGCATTGCTTTCTCACTCGACCGAGCATTTAGCCAAGTCCACCCACACGCATTGCTTTCTCACTCGACCGAGCATTTAGCCAAGTCCATCCACACGCATTGCTTTATTCCTAACGACCCGAATCCCCAAAGTTTCCTCACGCGCATTGATTTCTCACTCGACCGAGCAATATGCCAAGTCCACCCACACGCATTGCTTTTCTACTAGCGACCCGAATCCCCAAAGTTTCCTCACGCGCATTGCTTCCTCACTCGACCGAGCAATATTCCAAGTCCACCCACACGCATTGCTTTTCTCCTAGGGACCCGAGTCCCCAAAGTTATCTCATGCGCATTGCTTTCTCACTCTACCGAGCATTTAGCCAAGTCCACCCACACGCATTGCTTTACTCCTAGCAAACCGAATCCCCAAAGTTTCCTCACGCGCATTGCTTCCTCACTCGACCGAGCAATATGCCAAGTTCACCCACACGCATTGCTTTTCTCCTAGGGACCCGAGTCCCCAAAGTTATCTCATGCGCATTGCTTTCTCACTCTACCGAGCATTTACCCAAGTCCACCCACACGCATTGCTTTACTCCTAGCGACCCGAATCCCCAAAGTTTCCTCACGCGCATTGCTTTCTCACTCGACCGACCATTTAGCCAAGTCCACCCACACGCATTGCTTTCTCACTCGACCGAGCATTTAGCCAAGTCCACCCACACGCATTGCTTTTCTCCTAGGGATCCGAATCCCCAAAGTTTCCTCACGCACATTGCTTTCTCACTCGACCGTGCAATAACACAAGTCCACCCACACGCATTGCTTTCTCACTCGACCGAGCATTTAGCCAAGTTCACCCACACGCATTGCTTTTTTCCTAGGGATCCGAATCCCCAAAGTTTCCTCACGCGCATTGCTTTCTCAATCGACCGAGCATTTAGCCAAGTCCACCCACACGCATTACTTTCTCACTCGACCGAGCATTTAGCCAAGTCCACCCACACGCATTGCTTTTCTCCTAGGGATCCGAATCCCCAAAGTTTCCTCACGCACATTGCTTTCTCACTCGACCGTGCAATAACACAAGTCCACCCACACGCATTGCTTTCTCACTCGACCGAGCATTTAGCCAAGTTCACCCACACGCATTGCTTTTTTCCTAGGGATCCGAATCCCCAAAGTTTCCTCACGCGCATTGCTTTCTCACTCGACCGAGCAATATGCCAAGTCCACCCACACGCATTGCTTTTCTACTAGCGACCCGAATCCCCAAAGTTTCCTCACGCGCATTGCTTCCTCACTCGACCGAGCAATATTCCAAGTCCACCCACACGCATTGCTTTTCTCCTAGGGACCCGAGTCCCCAAAGTTATCTCATGCGCATTGCTTTCTCACTCTACCGAGCATTTAGCCAAGTTCACCCACACGCATTGCTTTACTCCTAGCAAACCGAATCCCCAAAGTTTCCTCACGCGCATTGCTTCCTCACTCGTCCGAGCAATATGCCAAGTTCACCCACACGCATTGCTTTTCTCCTAGGGACCCGAGTCCCCAAAGTTATCTCATGCGCATTGCTTTCTCACTCTACCGAGCATTTACCCAAGTCCACCCACACGCATTGCTTTACTCCTAGCGACCCGAATCCCCAAAGTTTCCTCACGCGCATTGCTTTCTCACTCGACCGTGCAATAGGCCAAGTACACCCACACGCATTGCTTTCTCACTCGACCGAGCATGTAGCCAAGTCCACCCACACGCATTGCTTTACTCCTAGCGACCCGAATCCCCAAAGTTTCCTCACGCGCATTGCTTTCTCACTCGACCGACCATTTAGCCAAGTCCACCCACACGCATTGCTTTCTCACTCGACCGAGCATTTAGCCAAGTCCACCCACACGCATTGCTTTTCTCCTAGGGATCCGAATCCCCAAAGTTTCCTCACGCACATTGCTTTCTCACTCGACCGTGCAATAACACAAGTCCACCCACACGCATTGCTTTCTCACTCGACCGAGCATTTAGCCAAGTTCACCCACACGCATTCCTTTTTTCCTAGGGATCCGAATCCCCAAAGTTTCCTCACGCGCATTGCTTTCTCACTCGACCGAGCATTTAGCCAAGTCCACCCACACGCATTACTTTCTCACTCGACCGAGCATTTAGCCAAGTCCACCCACACGCATTGCTTTTTTCCTAGGGATCCGAATCCCCAAAGTTTCCTCACGCGCATTGCTTTCTCACTCGACCGAGCAATATGCCAAGTCCACCCACACGCATTGCTTTTCTCCTAGGGACCCGAGTCCCCAAAGTTATCTCATGCGCATTGCTTTCTCAATCTACCGAGCATTTAGCCAAGTCCACCCACACGCATTGCTTTCTCACTCGACTGAGCATTTAGCCAAGTCCACCCACACGCATTGCTTTCTCACTCGACCGAGCATTTAGCCAAGTCCACCCACCCGCATTGCTTTACACCTAGCGACCCGAATCCCCAAAGTTCCCTCACGCGCATTGCTTTCTCACTCGACTGAGCAATATGCCAAGTCCACCCACACGCATTGCTTTTCTCCTAGGGACCCGAGTCCCCAAAGTTATCTCACGCGCATTGCTTTCTCACTCGACCGAGCATTTAGCCAAGTCCACCCACACGCATTGCTTTACTCCTAACGACCCGAATCCCCAAAGTTTCCTTACGCGCATTGCTTCCTCACTCGACCGAGCATTTAGCCAAGTCCACCCACACGCATTGCTTTACTCCTAGCGAACCGAATCCCCAAAGTTTCCTCACGCGCATTGCTTTCTCACTCGACCGAGCAGTAGGCCAAGTCCACCCACACGCATTGCTTTCTCACTCGACCGAGCATTTAGCCAAGTCCACCCACACGCATTGCTTTACTCCTAGCGACCCGAATCCCCAAAGTTTCCTCACGCGCATTGCTTTCTCACTCGACCGACCATTTAGCCAAGTCCACCCACACGCATTGCTTTCTCACTCGACCGAGCATTTAGCCAAGTCCACCCACACGCATTGCTTTACTCCTAGCGACCCGAATCCCCAAAGTTTCCTCACGCGCATTGCTTTCTCACTCGACCGAGCATTTAGCCAAGTCCACCCACAAGCATTGCTTTACTCCTAGCGACCCGAATCCCTATAGTTTCCTCACGCGCATTGCTTTCTCACTCGACCGAGCAATATGCCAAGTCCACCCACACGCATTGCTTTTCTCCTAGGGACCCGAGTCCCCAAAGTTATCTCATGCGCATGGCTTTCTCACTCTACCGAGCATTTAGCCAAGTCCACCCACACGCATTGCTTTACTCCTAGCTACCCGAATCCCCAAAGTTTCCTCACGCGCATTGCTTTCTCACTCGACCGAGCATTTAGCCAAGTCCACCCACACGCATTGCTTTCTCACTCGACCGAGCATTTAGCCAAGTCCACCCACACGCATTGCTTTTCTACTAGCGACCCGAATCCCCAAAGTTTCCTCACGCGCATTGCTTCCTCACTCGACCGAGCAATATTCCAAGTCCACCCACACGTATTGCTTTTCTCCTAGGGACCCGAGTCCCCAAAGTTTCCTTACGCGCATTGCGTCCTCACTCGACCGAGCATTTAGCCAAGTCCACCCACACGCATTGCTTTACTCCTAGCGAACCGAATCCCCAAAGTTTCCTCACGCGCATTGCTTTCTCACTCGACCGAGCAGTAGGCCAAGTCCACCCACACGCATTGCTTTCTCACTCGACCGAGCATTTAGCCAAGTCCACCCACACGCATTGCTTTACTCCTAGCGAACCGAATCCCCAAAGTTTCCTCACGCGCATTGCTTTCTCACTCGACCGAGCAGTAGGCCAAGTCCACCCACACGCATTGCTTTCTCACTCGACCGAGCATTTAGCCAAGTCCACCCACACGCATTGCTTTACTCCTAGCGACCCGAATCCCCTAAGTTTCCTCACGCGCATTGCTTTCTCACTCGACCGACCATTTAGCCAAGTCCACCCACACGCATTGCTTTCTCACTCGACCGAGCATTTAGCCAAGTCCACCCACACGCATTGCTTTACTCCTAGCGACCCGAATCCCCAAAGTTTCCTCACGCGCATTGCTTTCTCACTCGACCGAGCATTTAGCCAAGTCCACCCACAAGCATTGCTTTACTCCTAGCGACCCGAATCCCTATAGTTTCCTCACGCGCATTGCTTTCTCACTCGACCGAGCAATATGCCAAGTCCACCCACACGCATTGCTTTTCTCCTAGGGACCCGAGTCCCCAAAGTTATCTCATGCGCATGGCTTTCTCACTCTACCGAGCATTTAGCCAAGTCCACCCACACGCATTGCTTTACTCCTAGCTACCCGAATCCCCAAAGTTTCCTCACGCGCATTGCTTTCTCACTCGACGGAGCATTTAGCCAAGTCCACCCACACGCATTGCTTTCTCACTCGACCGAGCATTTAGCCAAGTCCACCCACACGCATTGCTTTTCTACTAGCGACCCGAATCCCCAAAGTTTCCTCACGCGCATTGCTTCCTCACTCGACCGAGCAATATTCCAAGTCCACCCACACGTATTGCTTTTCTCCTAGGGACCCGAGTCCCCAAAGTTATCTCATGCGCATTGCTTTCTCACTCTACCGAGCATTTAGCCAAGTCCACCCACACGCATTGCTTTACTCCTAGCAAACCGAATCCCCAAAGTTTCCTCACGCGCATTGCTTCCTCACTCGACCGAGCAATATGCCAAGTTCACCCACACGCATTGCTTTTCTCCTAGGGACCCGAGTCCCCAAAGTTATCTCATGCGCATTGCTTTCTCACTCTACCGAGCATTTAGCCAAGTCCACCCACACGCATTGCTTTCTCACTCGACCGAGCATTTAGCCAAGTTCACCCACACGCATTGCTTTTTTCCTAGGGATCCGAATCCCCAAAGTTTCCTCACGCGCATTGCTTTCTCACTCGACCGAGCATTTAGCCAAGTCCACCCACACGCATTGCTTTCTCACTCGACCGAGCATTTAGCCAAGTTCACCCACACGCATTGCTTTTTTCCTAGGGATCCGAATCCCCAAAGTTTCCTCACGCGCATTGCTTTCTCACTCGACCGAGCAATATGCCAAGTCCACCCACACGCATTGCTTTTCTCCTAGGGACCCGAGTCCCCAAAGTTATCTCATGCGCATTGCTTTCTCAATCTACCGAGTATTTAGCCAAGTCCACCCACACGCATTGCTTTCTCACTCTACCGAGCATTTAGCCAAGTCCACCCACACGCATTGCTTTACTCCTAGCGACCCGAATCCCCAAAGTTTCCTCACGCGCATTGCTTTCTCACTCGACCGAGCATTTAGCCAAGTCCACCCACACGCATTACTTTCTCACTCGACCGAGCATTTAGCCAAGTCCACCCACACGCATTGCTTTCTCACTCTACCGAGCATTTAGCCAAGTCCACCCACACGCATTGCTTTTCTCCTAGGGACCCGAGTCCCCAAAGTTATCTCACGCGCATGGCTTTCTCACTCTACCGAGCATTTAGCCAAGTCCACCCACACGCATTGCTTTACTCCTAGCGACCCGAATCCCCAAAGTTTCCTCACGCGCATTGCTTTCTCACTCGACCGAGCATTTAGCCAAGTCCACCCACACGCATTGCTTTACTCCTAACGACCCGAATCCCCAAAGTTTCCTCACGCGCATTGCTTTCTAACTCGACCGAGCAATATGCCAAGTCCACCCACACGGATTGCTTTTCTCCTAGGGACCCGAGTCCCCAAAGGTATCTCATGCGCATTGCTTTCTCACTCTACTGAGCTTTTAGCCAAGTCCACCCACACGCATTGCTTTACTCCTAGCGACCCGAATCCCCAAAGTTTCCTCACGCGCATTGCTTTCTCACTCGACCGAGCAGTAGGCCAAGTCCACCCACACGCATTGCTTTCTCACTCGACCGAGCATTTAGCCAAGTCCACCCACACGCATTGGTTTACTCCTAGCGACCCGAATCCCCAAAGTTTCCTCACGCGCATTGCTTTCTCACTCGACCGAGCATTTAGCCAAGTCCACCCACAAGCATTGCTTTACTCCTAGCGACCCGAATCCCTATAGTTTCCTCACGCGCATTGCTTTCTCACTCGACCGAGCACTATGCCAAGTCCACCCACACGCATTGCTTTTCTCCTAGGGACCCGAGTCCCCAAAGTTATCTCATGCGCATGGCTTTCTCACTCTACCGAGCATTTAGCCAAGTCCACCCACACGCATTGCTTTACTCCTAGCTACCCGAATCCCCAAAGTTTCCTCACGCGCATTGCTTTCTCACTCGACCGAGCATTTAGCCAAGTCCACCCACACGCATTGCTTTCTCACTCGACCGAGCATTTAGCCAAGTCCATCCACACGCATTGCTTTATTCCTAACGACCCGAATCCCCAAAGTTTCCTCACGCGCATTGATTTCTCACTCGACCGAGCAATATGCCAAGTCCACCCACACGCATTGCTTTTCTACTAGCGACCCGAATCCCCAAAGTTTCCTCACGCGCATTGCTTCCTCACTCGACCGAGCAATATTCCAAGTCCACCCACACGCATTGCTTTTCTCCTAGGGACCCGAGTCCCCAAAGTTATCTCATGCGCATTGCTTTCTCACTCTACCGAGCATTTAGCCAAGTCCACCCACACGCATTGCTTTACTCCTAGCAAACCGAATCCCCAAAGTTTCCTCACGCGCATTGCTTCCTCACTCGACCGAGCAATATGCCAAGTTCACCCACACGCATTGCTTTCTCACTCGACCGAGCATTTAGCCAAGTCCACCCACACGCATTGCTTTACTCCTAGCGACCCGAATCCCCAAAGTTTCCTCACGCGCATTGCTTTGTCACTCGACCGAGCATTTAGCCAAGTCCACCCACACGCGTTGCTTTCTCACTCGACCGAGCATTTAGCCAAGTCCACCCACACGCATTGCTTTACTCCTAGCGACCCGAATCCCCAAAGTTTCCTCACGCGCATTGCTTTCTCACTCGACCGAGCATTTAGCCAAGTCCACCCACAAGCATTGCTTTACTCCTAGCGACCCGAATCCCTATAGTTTCCTCACGCGCATTGCTTTCTCACTCGACCGAGCACTATGCCAAGTCCACCCACACGCATTGCTTTTCTCCTAGGGACCCGAGTCCCCAAAGTTATCTCATGCGCATGGCTTTCTCACTCTACCGAGCATTTAGCCAAGTCCACCCACACGCATTGCTTTACTCCTAGCTACCCGAATCCCCAAAGTTTCCTCACGCGCATTGCTTTCTCACTCGACCGAGCATTTAGCCAAGTCCACCCACACGCATTGCTTTCTCACTCGACCGAGCATTTAGCCAAGTCCATCCACACGCATTGCTTTATTCCTAACAACCCGAATCCCCAAAGTTTCCTCACGCGCATTGATTTCTCACTCGACCGAGCAATATGCCAAGTCCACCCACACGCATTGCTTTTCTACTAGCGACCCGAATCCCCAAAGTTTCCTCACGCGCATTGCTTCCTCACTCGACCGAGCAATATTCCAAGTCCACCCACACGCATTGCTTTTCTCCTAGGGACCCGAGTCCCCAAAGTTATCTCATGCGCATTGCTTTCTCACTCTACCGAGCATTTAGCCAAGTCCACCCACACGCATTGCTTTACTCCTAGCAAACCGAATCCCCAAAGTTTCCTCACGCGCATTGCTTCCTCACTCGACCGAGCAATATGCCAAGTTCACCCACACGCATTGCTTTTCTCCTAGGGACCCGAGTCCCCAAAGTTATCTCATGCGCATTGCTTTCTCACTCGACCGTGCAATAACACAAGTCCACCCACACGCATTGCTTTCTCACTCGACCGAGCATTTAGCCAAGTTCACCCACACGCATTGCTTTTTTCCTAGGGATCCGAATCCCCAAAGTTTCCTCACGCGCATTGCTTTCTCAATCGACCGAGCATTTAGCCAAGTCCACCCACACGCATTACTTTCTCACTCGACCGAGCATTTAGCCAAGTCCACCCACACGCATTGCTTTTCTCCTAGGGATCCGAATCCCCAAAGTTTCCTCACGCACATTGCTTTCTCACTCGACCGTGCAATAACACAAGTCCACCCACACGCATTGCTTTCTCACTCGACCGAGCATTTAGCCAAGTTCACCCACACGCATTGCTTTTTTCCTAGGGATCCGAATCCCCAAAGTTTCCTCACGCGCATTGCTTTCTCAATCGACCGAGCATTTAGCCAAGTCCACCCACACGCATTACTTTCTCACTCGACCGAGCATTTAGCCAAGTCCACCCACACGCATTGCTTTTCTCCTAGGGATCCGAATCCCCAAAGTTTCCTCACGCACATTGCTTTCTCACTCGACCGTGCAATAACACAAGTCCACCCACACGCATTGCTTTCTCACTCGACCGAGCATTTAGCCAAGTTCACCCACACGCATTGCTTTTTTCCTAGGGATCCGAATCCCCAAAGTTTCCTCACGCGCATTGCTTTCTCACTTGACCGAGCAATATGCCAAGTCCACCCACACGCATTGCTTTTCTACTAGCGACCCGAATCCCCAAAGTTTCCTCACGCGCATTGCTTCCTCACTCGACCGAGCAATATTCCAAGTCCACCCACACGCATTGCTTTTCTCCTAGGGACCCGAGTCCCCAAAGTTATCTCATGCGCATTGCTTTCTCACTCTACCGAGCATTTAGCCAAGTTCACCCACACGCATTGCTTTACTCCTAGCAAACCGAATCCCCAAAGTTTCCTCACGCGCATTGCTTCCTCACTCGTCCGAGCAATATGCCAAGTTCACCCACACGCATTGCTTTTCTCCTAGGGACCCGAGTCCCCAAAGTTATCTCATGCGCATTGCTTTCTCACTCTACCGAGCATTTACCCAAGTCCACCCACACGCATTGCTTTACTCCTAGCGACCCGAATCCCCAAAGTTTCCTCACGCGCATTGCTTTCTCACTCGACCGTGCAATAGGCCAAGTACACCCACACGCATTGCTTTCTCACTCGACCGAGCATGTAGCCAAGTCCACCCACACGCATTGCTTTACTCCTAGCGACCCGAATCCCCAAAGTTTCCTCACGCGCATTGCTTTCTCACTCGACCGACCATTTAGCCAAGTCCACCCACACGCATTGCTTTCTCACTCGACCGAGCATTTAGCCAAGTCCACCCACACGCATTGCTTTTCTCCTAGGGATCCGAATCCCCAAAGTTTCCTCACGCACATTGCTTTCTCACTCGACCGTGCAATAACACAAGTCCACCCACACGCATTGCTTTCTCACTCGACCGAGCATTTAGCCAAGTTCACCCACACGCATTCCTTTTTTCCTAGGGATCCGAATCCCCAAAGTTTCCTCACGCGCATTGCTTTCTCACTCGACCGAGCATTTAGCCAAGTCCACCCACACGCATTACTTTCTCACTCGACCGAGCATTTAGCCAAGTCCACCCACACGCATTGCTTTTTTCCTAGGGATCCGAATCCCCAAAGTTTCCTCACGCGCATTGCTTTCTCACTCGACCGAGCAATATGCCAAGTCCACCCACACGCATTGCTTTTCTCCTAGGGACCCGAGTCCCCAAAGTTATCTCATGCGCATTGCTTTCTCAATCTACCGAGCATTTAGCCAAGTCCACCCACACGCATTGCTTTCTCACTCGACTGAGCATTTAGCCAAGTCCACCCACACGCATTGCTTTCTCACTCGACCGAGCATTTAGCCAAGTCCACCCACCCGCATTGCTTTACACCTAGCGACCCGAATCCCCAAAGTTCCCTCACGCGCATTGCTTTCTCACTCGACTGAGCAATATGCCAAGTCCACCCACACGCATTGCTTTTCTCCTAGGGACCCGAGTCCCCAAAGTTATCTCACGCGCATTGCTTTCTCACTCGACCGAGCATTTAGCCAAGTCCACCCACACGCATTGCTTTACTCCTAACGACCCGAATCCCCAAAGTTTCCTTACGCGCATTGCTTCCTCACTCGACCGAGCATTTAGCCAAGTCCACCCACACGCATTGCTTTACTCCTAGCGAACCGAATCCCCAAAGTTTCCTCACGCGCATTGCTTTCTCACTCGACCGAGCAGTAGGCCAAGTCCACCCACACGCATTGCTTTCTCACTCGACCGAGCATTTAGCCAAGTCCACCCACACGCATTGCTTTACTCCTAGCGACCCGAATCCCCAAAGTTTCCTCACGCGCATTGCTTTCTCACTCGACCGACCATTTAGCCAAGTCCACCCACACGCATTGCTTTCTCACTCGACCGAGCATTTAGCCAAGTCCACCCACACGCATTGCTTTACTCCTAGCGACCCGAATCCCCAAAGTTTCCTCACGCGCATTGCTTTCTCACTCGACCGAGCATTTAGCCAAGTCCACCCACAAGCATTGCTTTACTCCTAGCGACCCGAATCCCTATAGTTTCCTCACGCGCATTGCTTTCTCACTCGACCGAGCAATATGCCAAGTCCACCCACACGCATTGCTTTTCTCCTAGGGACCCGAGTCCCCAAAGTTATCTCATGCGCATGGCTTTCTCACTCTACCGAGCATTTAGCCAAGTCCACCCACACGCATTGCTTTACTCCTAGCTACCCGAATCCCCAAAGTTTCCTCACGCGCATTGCTTTCTCACTCGACCGAGCATTTAGCCAAGTCCACCCACACGCATTGCTTTCTCACTCGACCGAGCATTTAGCCAAGTCCACCCACACGCATTGCTTTTCTACTAGCGACCCGAATCCCCAAAGTTTCCTCACGCGCATTGCTTCCTCACTCGACCGAGCAATATTCCAAGTCCACCCACACGTATTGCTTTTCTCCTAGGGACCCGAGTCCCCAAAGTTTCCTTACGCGCATTGCGTCCTCACTCGACCGAGCATTTAGCCAAGTCCACCCACACGCATTGCTTTACTCCTAGCGAACCGAATCCCCAAAGTTTCCTCACGCGCATTGCTTTCTCACTCGACCGAGCAGTAGGCCAAGTCCACCCACACGCATTGCTTTCTCACTCGACCGAGCATTTAGCCAAGTCCACCCACACGCATTGCTTTACTCCTAGCGACCCGAATCCCCAAAGTTTCCTCACGCGCATTGCTTTCTCACTCGACCGACCATTTAGCCAAGTCCACCCACACGCATTGCTTTCTCACTCGACCGAGCATTTAGCCAAGTCCACCCACACGCATTGCTTTACTCCTAGCGACCCGAATCCCCAAAGTTTCCTCACGCGCATTGCTTTCTCACTCGACCGAGCATTTAGCCAAGTCCACCCACAAGCATTGCTTTACTCCTAGCGACCCGAATCCCTATAGTTTCCTCACGCGCATTGCTTTCTCACTCGACCGAGCAATATGCCAAGTCCACCCACACGCATTGCTTTTCTCTTAGGGACCCGAGTCCCCAAAGTTATCTCATGCGCATGGCTTTCTCACTCTACCGAGCATTTAGCCAAGTCCACCCACACGCATTGCTTTACTCCTAGCTACCCGAATCCCCAAAGTTTCCTCACGCGCATTGCTTTCTCACTCGACCGAGCATTTAGCCAAGTCCACCCACACGCATTGCTTTCTCACTCGACCGAGCATTTAGCCAAGTCCACCCACACGCATTGCTTTTCTACTAGCGACCCGAATCCCCAAAGTTTCCTCACGCGCATTGCTTCCTCACTCGACCGAGCAATATTCCAAGTCCACCCACACGTATTGCTTTTCTCCTAGGGACCCGAGTCCCCAAAGTTTCCTTACGCGCATTGCGTCCTCACTCGACCGAGCATTTAGCCAAGTCCACCCACACGCATTGCTTTACTCCTAGCGAACCGAATCCCCAAAGTTTCCTCACGCGCATTGCTTTCTCACTCGACCGAGCAGTAGGCCAAGTCCACCCACACGCATTGCTTTCTCACTCGACCGAGCATTTAGCCAAGTCCACCCACACGCATTGCTTTACTCCTAGCGAACCGAATCCCCAAAGTTTCCTCACGCGCATTGCTTTCTCACTCGACCGAGCAGTAGGCCAAGTCCACCCACACGCATTGCTTTCTCACTCGACCGAGCATTTAGCCAAGTCCACCCACACGCATTGCTTTACTCCTAGCGACCCGAATCCCCTAAGTTTCCTCACGCGCATTGCTTTCTCACTCGACCGACCATTTAGCCAAGTCCACCCACACGCATTGCTTTCTCACTCGACCGAGCATTTAGCCAAGTCCACCCACACGCATTGCTTTACTCCTAGCGACCCGAATCCCCAAAGTTTCCTCACGCGCATTGCTTTCTCACTCGACCGAGCATTTAGCCAAGTCCACCCACAAGCATTGCTTTACTCCTAGCGACCCGAATCCCTATAGTTTCCTCACGCGCATTGCTTTCTCACTCGACCGAGCAATATGCCAAGTCCACCCACACGCATTGCTTTTCTCCTAGGGACCCGAGTCCCCAAAGTTATCTCATGCGCATGGCTTTCTCACTCTACCGAGCATTTAGCCAAGTCCACCCACACGCATTGCTTTACTCCTAGCTACCCGAATCCCCAAAGTTTCCTCACGCGCATTGCTTTCTCACTCGACGGAGCATTTAGCCAAGTCCACCCACACGCATTGCTTTCTCACTCGACCGAGCATTTAGCCAAGTCCACCCACACGCATTGCTTTTCTACTAGCGACCCGAATCCCCAAAGTTTCCTCACGCGCATTGCTTCCTCACTCGACCGAGCAATATTCCAAGTCCACCCACACGTATTGCTTTTCTCCTAGGGACCCGAGTCCCCAAAGTTATCTCATGCGCATTGCTTTCTCACTCTACCGAGCATTTAGCCAAGTCCACCCACACGCATTGCTTTACTCCTAGCAAACCGAATCCCCAAAGTTTCCTCACGCGCATTGCTTCCTCACTCGACCGAGCAATATGCCAAGTTCACCCACACGCATTGCTTTTCTCCTAGGGACCCGAGTCCCCAAAGTTATCTCATGCGCATTGCTTTCTCACTCTACCGAGCATTTAGCCAAGTCCACCCACACGCATTGCTTTCTCACTCGACCGAGCATTTAGCCAAGTTCACCCACACGCATTGCTTTTTTCCTAGGGATCCGAATCCCCAAAGTTTCCTCACGCGCATTGCTTTCTCACTCGACCGAGCATTTAGCCAAGTCCACCCACACGCATTGCTTTCTCACTCGACCGAGCATTTAGCCAAGTTCACCCACACGCATTGCTTTTTTCCTAGGGATCCGAATCCCCAAAGTTTCCTCACGCGCATTGCTTTCTCACTCGACCGAGCAATATGCCAAGTCCACCCACACGCATTGCTTTTCTCCTAGGGACCCGAGTCCCCAAAGTTATCTCATGCGCATTGCTTTCTCAATCTACCGAGTATTTAGCCAAGTCCACCCACACGCATTGCTTTCTCACTCTACCGAGCATTTAGCCAAGTCCACCCACACGCATTGCTTTACTCCTAGCGACCCGAATCCCCAAAGTTTCCTCACGCGCATTGCTTTCTCACTCGACCGAGCATTTAGCCAAGTCCACCCACACGCATTACTTTCTCACTCGACCGAGCATTTAGCCAAGTCCACCCACACGCATTGCTTTCTCACTCTACCGAGCATTTAGCCAAGTCCACCCACACGCATTGCTTTTCTCCTAGGGACCCGAGTCCCCAAAGTTATCTCACGCGCATGGCTTTCTCACTCTACCGAGCATTTAGCCAAGTCCACCCACACGCATTGCTTTACTCCTAGCTACCCGAATCCCCAAAGTTTCCTCACGCGCATTGCTTTCTCACTCGACCGAGCATTTAGCCAAGTCCACCCACACGCATTGCTTTCTCACTCGACCGAGCATTTAGCCAAGTCCATCCACACGCATTGCTTTATTCCTAACGACCCGAATCCCCAAAGTTTCCTCACGCGCATTGATTTCTCACTCGACCGAGCAATATGCCAAGTCCACCCACACGCATTGCTTTTCTACTAGCGACCCGAATCCCCAAAGTTTCCTCACGCGCATTGCTTCCTCACTCGACCGAGCAATATTCCAAGTCCACCCACACGCATTGCTTTTCTCCTAGGGACCCGAGTCCCCAAAGTTATCTCATGCGCATTGCTTTCTCACTCTACCGAGCATTTAGCCAAGTCCACCCACACGCATTGCTTTACTCCTAGCAAACCGAATCCCCAAAGTTTCCTCACGCGCATTGCTTCCTCACTCGACCGAGCAATATGCCAAGTTCACCCACACGCATTGCTTTTCTCCTAGGGCCCGAGTCCCCAAAGTTATCTCATGCGCATTGCTTTCTCACTCTACCGAGCATTTAGCCAAGTCCACCCACAAGCATTGCTTTACTCCTAGCGATCCGAATCCCCAAAGTTTCCTCACGCGCATTGCTTTCTCACTCGACCGTGCAATAGGCCAAGTACACCCACACGCATTGCTTTCTCACTCGACCGAGCATTTAGCCAAGTCTACCCACACGCATTGCTTTACTCCTAGCGACCCGAATCCCCAAAGTTTCCTCACGCGCATTGCTTTCTCACTCGACCGACCATTTAGCCAAGTCCACCCACACGCATTGCTTTCTCACTCGACCGAGCATTTAGCCAAGTCCACCCACACGCATTGCTTTTCTCCTAGGGACCCGAGTCCCCAAAGTTATCTCATGCGCATTGCTTTCTCAATCTACCGAGTATTTAGCCAAGTCCACCCACACGCATTGCTTTCTCACTCTACCGAGCATTTAGCCAAGTCCACCCACACGCATTGCTTTACTCCTAGCGACCCGAATCCCCAAAGTTTCCTCACGCGCATTGCTTTCTCACTCGACCGAGCATTTAGCCAAGTCCACCCACACGCATTACTTTCTCACTCGACCGAGCATTTAGCCAAGTCCACCCACACGCATTGCTTTCTCACTCTACCGAGCATTTAGCCAAGTCCACCCACACGCATTGCTTTTCTCCTAGGGACCCGAGTCCCCAAAGTTATCTCACGCGCATGGCTTTCTCACTCTACCGAGCATTTAGCCAAGTCCACCCACACGCATTGCTTTACTCCTAGCTACCCGAATCCCCAAAGTTTCCTCACGCGCATTGCTTTCTCACTCGACCGAGCATTTAGCCAAGTCCACCCACACGCATTGCTTTCTCACTCGACCGAGCATTTAGCCAAGTCCATCCACACGCATTGCTTTATTCCTAACGACCCGAATCCCCAAAGTTTCCTCACGCGCATTGATTTCTCACTCGACCGAGCAATATGCCAAGTCCACCCACACGCATTGCTTTTCTACTAGCGACCCGAATCCCCAAAGTTTCCTCACGCGCATTGCTTCCTCACTCGACCGAGCAATATTCCAAGTCCACCCACACGCATTGCTTTTCTCCTAGGGACCCGAGTCCCCAAAGTTATCTCATGCGCATTGCTTTCTCACTCTACCGAGCATTTAGCCAAGTCCACCCACACGCATTGCTTTACTCCTAGCAAACCGAATCCCCAAAGTTTCCTCACGCGCATTGCTTCCTCACTCGACCGAGCAATATGCCAAGTTCACCCACACGCATTGCTTTTCTCCTAGGGCCCGAGTCCCCAAAGTTATCTCATGCGCATTGCTTTCTCACTCTACCGAGCATTTAGCCAAGTCCACCCACAAGCATTGCTTTACTCCTAGCGATCCGAATCCCCAAAGTTTCCTCACGCGCATTGCTTTCTCACTCGACCGTGCAATAGGCCAAGTACACCCACACGCATTGCTTTCTCACTCGACCGAGCATTTAGCCAAGTCCACCCACACGCATTGCTTTACTCCTAGCGACCCGAATCCCCAAAGTTTCCTCACGCGCATTGCTTTCTCACTCGACCGACCATTTAGCCAAGTCCACCCACACGCATTGCTTTCTCACTCGACCGAGCATTTAGCCAAGTCCACCCACACGCATTGCTTTTCTCCTAGGGATCCGAATCCCCAAAGTTTCCTCACGCACATTGCTTTCTCACTCGACCGTGCAATAACACAAGTCCACCCACACGCATTGCTTTCTCACTCGACCGAGCATTTAGCCAAGTTCACCCACACGCATTGCTTTTTTCCTAGGGATCCGAATCCCCAAAGTTTCCTCACGCGCATTGCTTTCTCACTCGACCGAGCATTTAGCCAAGTCCACCCACACGCATTACTTACTCACTCGACCGAGCATTTAGCCAAGTCCACCCACACGCATTGCTTTTCTCCTAGGGATCCGAATCCCCAAAGTTTCCTCACGCACATTGCTTTCTCACTCGACCGTGCAATAACACAAGTCCACCCACACGCATTGCTTTCTCACTCGACCGAGCATTTAGCCAAGTTCACCCACACGCATTGCTTTTTTCCTAGGGATCCGAATCCCCAAAGTTTCCTCACGCGCATTGCTTTCTCACTCGACCGAGCAATATGCCAAGTCCACCCACACGCATTGCTTTCTCACTCTACCGAGCATTTAGCCAAGTCCACCCACACGCATTGCTTTTCTCCTAGGGACCCGAGTCCCCAAAGTTATCTCACGCGCATGGCTTTCTCACTCTACCGAGCATTTAGCCAAGTCCACCCACACGCATTGCTTTACTCCTAGCTACCCGAATCCCCAAAGTTTCCTCACGCGCATTGCTTTCTCACTCGACCGAGCATTTAGCCAAGTCCACCCACACGCATTGCTTTCTCACTCGACCGAGCATTTAGCCAAGTCCATCCACACGCATTGCTTTATTCCTAACGACCCGAATCCCCAAAGTTTCCTCACGCGCATTGATTTCTCACTCGACCGAGCAATATGCCAAGTCCACCCACACGCATTGCTTTTCTACTAGCGACCCGAATCCCCAAAGTTTCCTCACGCGCATTGCTTTCTCACTCTACCGAGCATTTAGCCAAGTCCACCCACACGCATTGCTTTACTCCTAGCAAACCGAATCCCCAAAGTTTCCTCACGCGCATTGCTTCCTCACTCGACCGAGCAATATGCCAAGTTCACCCACACGCATTGCTTTTCTCCTAGGGCCCGAGTCCCCAAAGTTATCTCATGCGCATTGCTTTCTCACTCTACCGAGCATTTAGCCAAGTCCACCCACAAGCATTGCTTTACTCCTAGCGATCCGAATCCCCAAAGTTTCCTCACGCGCATTGCTTTCTCACTCGACCGTGCAATAGGCCAAGTACACCCACACGCATTGCTTTCTCACTCGACCGAGCATTTAGCCAAGTCCACCCACACGCATTGCTTTACTCCTAGCGACCCGAATCCCCAAAGTTTCCTCACGCGCATTGCTTTCTCACTCGACCGACCATTTAGCCAAGTCCACCCACACGCATTGCTTTCTCACTCGACCGAGCATTTAGCCAAGTCCACCCACACGCATTGCTTTTCTCCTAGGGATCAGAATCCCCAAAGTTTCCTCACGCACATTGCTTTCTCACTCGACCGTGCAATAACACAAGTCCACCCACACGCATTGCTTTCTCACTCGACCGAGCATTTAGCCAAGTTCACCCACACGCATTGCTTTTTTCCTAGGGATCCGAATCCCCAAAGTTTCCTCACGCGCATTGCTTTCTCACTCGACCGAGCATTTAGCCAAGTCCACCCACACGCATTACTTTCTCACTCGACCGAGCATTTAGCCAAGTCCACCCACACGCATTGCTTTTCTCCTAGGGATCCGAATCCCCAAAGTTTCCTCACGCACATTGCTTTCTCACTCGACCGTGCAATAACACAAGTCCACCCACACGCATTGCTTTCTCACTCGACCGAGCATTTAGCCAAGTTCACCCACACGCATTGCTTTTTTCCTAGGGATCCGAATCCCCAAAGTTTCCTCACGCGCATTGCTTTCTCACTCGACCGAGCATTTAGCCAAGTCCACCCACACGCATTACTTTCTCACTCGACCGAGCATTTAGCCAAGTCCACCCACACGCATTGCTTTTCTCCTAGGGATCCGAATCCCCAAAGTTTCCTCACGCACATTGCTTTCTCACTCGACCGTGCAATAACACAAGTCCACCCACACGCATTGCTTTCTCACTCGACCGAGCATTTAGCCAAGTTCACCCACACGCATTGCTTTTTTCCTAGGGATCCGAATCCCCAAAGTTTCCTCACGCGCATTGCTTTCTCACTCGACCGAGCAATATGCCAAGTCCACCCACACGCATTGCTTTTCTCCTAGGGACCCGAGTCCCCAAAGTTATCTCATGCGCATTGCTTTCTCAATCTACCGAGCATTTAGCCAAGTCCACCCACACGCATTGCTTTCTCACTCTACCGAGCATTTAGCCAAGTCCACCCACACGCATTGCTTTACTCCTAGCGACCCGAATCCCCAAAGTTTCCTCACGCGCATTGCTTTCTCACTCGACCGTGCAATAACACAAGTCCACCCACACGCATTGCTTTCTCACTCGACCGAGCATTTAGCCAAGTTCACCCACACGCATTGCTTTTTTCCTAGGGATCCGAATCCCCAAAGTTTCCTCACGCGCATTGCTTTCTCACTCGACCGAGCAATATGCCAAGTCCACCCACACGCATTGCTTTTCTCCTAGGGACCCGAGTCCCCAAAGTTATCTCATGCGCATTGCTTTCTCAATCTACCGAGCATTTAGCCAAGTCCACCCACACGCATTGCTTTCTCACTCGACTGAGCAATATGCCAAGTCCACCCACACGCATTGCTTTACTCCTAGCGACCCGAATCCCCAAAGTTTCCTCACGCGCATTGCTTTCTCACTCGACCGAGCATTTAGCCAAGTCCACCCACACGCATTGCTTTACTCCTAGCGACCCGAATCCCCAAAGTTTCCTCACGCGCATTGCATTCTCACTCGACCGAGCATTTAGCCAAGTCCACCCACACGCATTGCTTTTCTCCTAGGGATCCGAATCCCCAAAGTTTCCTCACGCGCACTGCTTTCTCACTCGACCGAGCATTTAGCCAAGTCCACCCACACGCATTGCTTTACTCCTAACGACCCGAATCCCCAAAGTTTCCTCACGCGCATTGCTTTCTCACTCGACTGAGCAATATGCCAAGTCCACCCACACGCATTGCTTTTCTACTAGCGACCCGAATCCCCAAAGTTTCCTCACGCTCATTGCTTTCTCACTCGACCGAGCAGTAGGCCAAGTCCACCCACACGCATTGCTCTCTCACTCGACCGAGCATTTAGCCAAGTCCACCCACACGCATTGCTTTTCTCCTAGGGACCCGAGTCCCCAAAGTTATCTCATGCGCATTGCTTTCTCACTCTACTGAGCATTTAGCCAAGTCCACCCACACGCATTGCTTTACTCCTAGCGACCCGAATCCCCAAAGTTTCCTCACGCGCATTGCTTTCTCACTCGACCGAGCAATATGCCAAGTCCACCCACACGCATTGCTTTTCTACTAGCGACCCGAATCCCCAAAGTTTCCTCACGCGCATTGCTTCCTCACTCGACCGAGCAATATGCCAAGTCCACCCACACGCATTGCTTTTCTACTAGCGACCCGAATCCCCAAAGTTTCCTCACGCGCATTGCTTCCTCACTCGACCGTGCAATATGCCAAGTCCACCCACACGCATTGCTTTTCTCCTAGGGACCCGAGTCCCCAAAGTTATCTCATGCGCATTGCTTTCTCACTCTACCGAGCATTTAGCCAAGTCCACCCACACGCATTGCTTTACTCCTAGCAAACCGAATCCCCAAAGTTTCCTCACGCGCATTGCTTCCTCACTCGACCGAGCAATATGCCAAGTTCACCCACACGCATTGCTTTTCTCCTAGGGACCCGAGTCCCCAAAGTTATCTCATGCGCATTGCTTTCTCACTCTACCGAGCATTTACCCAAGTCCACCCACACGCATTGCTTTACTCCTAGCGACCCGAATCCCCAAAGTTTCCTCACGCGCATTGCTTTCTCACTCGACCGTGCAATAGGCCAAGTACACCCACACGCATTGCTTTCTCACTCGACCGAGCATGTAGCCAAGTCCACCCACACGCATTGCTTTACTCCTAGCGACCCGAATCCCCAAAGTTTCCTCACGCGCATTGCTTTCTCACTCGACCGACCATTTAGCCAAGTCCACCCACACGCATTGCTTTCTCACTCGACCGAGCATTTAGCCAAGTCCACCCACACGCATTGCTTTTCTCCTAGGGATCCGAATCCCCAAAGTTTCCTCACGCACATTGCTTTCTCACTCGACCGTGCAATAACACAAGTCCACCCACACGCATTGCTTTCTCACTCGACCGAGCATTTAGCCAAGTCCACCCACACGCATTGCTTTCTCACTCGACCGAGCATTTAGCCAAGTCCACCCACCCGCATTGCTTTACTCCTAACGACCCGAATCCCCAAAGTTTCCTCACGCGCATTGCTTTCTCACTCGACCGAGCAATATGCCAAGTCCACCCACACGCATTGCTTTTCTCCTAGGGACCCGAGTCCCCAAAGTTATCTCATGCGCATTGCTTTCTCAATCTACCGAGCATTTAGCCAAGTCCACCCACACGCATTGCTTTCTCACTCGACTGAGCATTTAGCCAAGTCCACCCACACGCATTGCTTTCTCACTCGACCGAGCATTTAGCCAAGTCCACCCACCCGCATTGCTTTACTCCTAACGACCCGAATCCCCAAAGTTTCCTCACGCGCATTGCTTTCTCACTCGACCGAGCAATATGCCAAGTCCACCCACACGCATTGCTTTTCTACTAGCGACCCGAATCCCCAAAGTTTCCTCACGCGCATTGCTTCCTCACTCGACCGAGCAATATGCCAAGTCCACCCACACGCATTGCTTTTCTACTAGCGACCCGAATCCCCAAAGTTTCCTCACGCGCATTGCTTCCTCACTCGACCGAGCAATATGCCAAGTCCACCCACACGCATTGCTTTTCTCCTAGGGACCCGAGTCCCCAAAGTTATCTCATGCGCATTGCTTTCTCACTCTACCGAGCATTTAGCCAAGTCCACCCACACGCATTGCTTTACTCCTAGCAAACCGAATCCCCAAAGTTTCCTCACGCGCATTGCTTCCTCACTCGACCGAGCAATATGCCAAGTTCACCCACACGCATTGCTTTTCTCCTAGGGACCCGAGTCCCCAAAGTTATCTCATGCGCATTGCTTTCTCACTCTACCGAGCATTTACCCAAGTCCACCCACACGCATTGCTTTACTCCTAGCGACCCGAATCCCCAAAGTTTCCTCACGCGCATTGCTTTCTCACTCGACCGTGCAATAGGCCAAGTACACCCACACGCATTGCTTTCTCACTCGACCGAGCATGTAGCCAAGTCCACCCACACGCATTGCTTTACTCCTAGCGACCCGAATCCCCAAAGTTTCCTCACGCGCATTGCTTTCTCACTCGACCGACCATTTAGCCAAGTCCACCCACACGCATTGCTTTTCTCCTAGGGATCCGAATCCCCAAAGTTTCCTCACGCACATTGCTTTCTCACTCGACCGTGCAATAACACAAGTCCACCCACACGCATTGCTTTCTCACTCGACCGAGCATTTAGCCAAGTTCACCCACACGCATTGCTTTTTTCCTAGGGATCCGAATCCCCAAAGTTTCCTCACGCGCATTGCTTTCTCACTCGACCGAGCATTTAGCCAAGTCCACCCACACGCATTACTTTCTCACTCGACCGAGCATTTAGCCAAGTCCACCCACACGCATTGCTTTTTTCCTAGGGATCCGAATCCCCAATGTTTCCTCACGCGCATTGCTTTCTCACTCGACCGAGCAATATGCCAAGTCCACCCACACGCATTGCTTTTCTCCTAGGGACCCGAGTCCCCAAAGTTATCTCATGCGCATTGCTTTCTCAATCTACCGAGCATTTAGCCAAGTCCACCCACACGCATTGCTTTCTCACTCGACTGAGCATTTAGCCAAGTCCACCCACACGCATTGCTTTCTCACTCGACCGAGCATTTAGCCAAGTCCACCCACCCGCATTGCTTTACTCCTAACGACCCGAATCCCCAAAGTTTCCTCACGCGCATTGCTTTCTCACTCGACCGAGCAATATGCCAAGTCCACCCACACGCATTGCTTTTCTACTAGCGACCCGAATCCCCAAAGTTTCCTCACGCGCATTGCTTCCTCACTCGACCGAGCAATATGCCAAGTCCACCCACACGCATTGCTTTTCTCCTAGGGACCCGAGTCCCCAAAGTTATCTCATGCGCATTGCTTTCTCACTCTACCGAGCATTTAGCCAAGTCCACCCACACGCATTGCTTTACTCCTAGCGACCCGAATCCCCAAAGTTTCCTCACGCGCATTGCTTTCTCACTCGACAGTGCAATAGGCCAAGTACACCCACACGCATTGCTTTCTCACTCGACCGAGCATTTAGCCAAGTCCACCCACACGCATTGCTTTACTCCTAGCGACCCGAATCCCCAAAGTTTCCTCACGCGCATTGCTTTCTCACTCGACCGAGCACTTAGCCAAGTCCACCCACACGCATTACTTTCTCACTCGACCGAGCATTTAGCCAAGTCCACCCACACGCATTGCTTTTTTCCTAGGGATCCGAATCCCCAAAGTTTCCTCACGCGCATTGCTTTCTCACTCGACCGAGCAATATGCCAAGTCCACCCACACGCATTGCTTTTCTCCTAGGGACCCGAGTCCCCAAAGTTTCCTCACGCGCATTGCTTTCTCACTCGACCGTGCAATAGGCCAAGTACACCCACACGCATTGCTTTCTCACTCGACCGAGCATGTAGCCAAGTCCACCCACACGCATTGCTTTACTCCTAGCGACCCGAATCCCCAAAGTTTCCTCACGCGCATTGCTTTCTCACTCGACCGACCATTTAGCCAAGTCCACCCACATGCATTGCTTTCTCACTCGACCGAGCATTTAGCCAAGTCCACCCGCACGCATTGCTTTTCTCCTAGGGATCCGAATCCCCAAAGTTTCCTCACGCACATTGCTTTCTCACTCGACCGTGCAATAACACAAGTCCACCCACACGCATTGCTTTCTCACTCGACCGAGCATTTAGCCAAGTTCACCCACACGCATTGCTTTTTTCCTAGGGATCCGAATCCCCAAAGTTTCCTCACGCGCATTGCTTTCTCACTCGACCGAGCATTTAGCCAAGTCCACCCACACGCATTACTTTCTCACTCGACCGAGCATTTAGCCAAGTCCACCCACACGCATTGCTTTTTTCCTAGGGATCCGAATCCCCAATGTTTCCTCACGCGCATTGCTTTCTCACTCGACCGAGCAATATGCCAAGTCCACCCACACGCATTGCTTTTCTCCTAGGGACCCGAGTCCCCAAAGTTATCTCATGCGCATTGCTTTCTCAATCTACCGAGCATTTAGCCAAGTCCACCCACACGCATTGCTTTCTCACTCGACTGAGCATTTAGCCAAGTCCACCCACACGCATTGCTTTCTCACTCGACCGAGCATTTAGCCAAGTCCACCCACCCGCATTGCTTTACTCCTAACGACCCGAATCCCCAAAGTTTCCTCACGCGCATTGCTTTCTCACTCGACCGAGCAATATGCCAAGTCCACCCACACGCATTGCTTTTCTACTAGCGACCCGAATCCCCAAAGTTTCCTCACGCGCATTGCTTCCTCACTCGACCGAGCAATATGCCAAGTCCACCCACACGCATTGCTTTTCTCCTAGGGACCCGAGTCCCCAAAGTTATCTCATGCGCATTGCTTTCTCACTCTACCGAGCATTTAGCCAAGTCCACCCACACGCATTGCTTTACTCCTAGCGACCCGAATCCCCAAAGTTTCCTCACGCGCATTGCTTTCTCACTCGACAGTGCAATAGGCCAAGTACACCCACACGCATTGCTTTCTCACTCGACCGAGCATTTAGCCAAGTCCACCCACACGCATTGCTTTACTCCTAGCGACCCGAATCCCCAAAGTTTCCTCACGCGCATTGCTTTCTCACTCGACCGAGCACTTAGCCAAGTCCACCCACACGCATTACTTTCTCACTCGACCGAGCATTTAGCCAAGTCCACCCACACGCATTGCTTTTTTCCTAGGGATCCGAATCCCCAAAGTTTCCTCACGCGCATTGCTTTCTCACTCGACCGAGCAATATGCCAAGTCCACCCACACGCATTGCTTTTCTCCTAGGGACCCGAGTCCCCAAAGTTATCTCATGCGCATTGCTTTCTCACTCGACCGAGCATTTAGCCAAGTCCACCCACACGCATTGCTTTCTCACTCGACCGAGCATTTAGCCAAGTCCACCCACCCGCATTGCTTTACACCTAGCGACCCGAATCCCCAAAGTTCCCTCACGCGCATTGCTTTCTCACTCGACCGAGCATATAGCTAAGTCCACCCACACGCATATCTTTACTCCTAGCGACCCGAATCCCCAATGATTCCTCACGCGCATTGCTTTGTCACTCGACCGAGCATTTAGCCAAGTCCACCCACACGCGTTGCTTTCTCACTCGACCGAGCATTTAGCCAAGTCCACCCACACGCATTGCTTTACTCCTAGCGACCCGAATCCCCAAAGTTTCCTCACGCGTATTGCTTTCTCACTCGACCGAGCATTTAGCCAAGTCCACCCACACGCATTGCTTTACTCCTAGCGACCCGAATCCCCAAAGTTATCTCATGCGCATTGCTTTCTCACTCTACCGAGCATTTAGCCAAGTCCACCCACACGCATTGCTTTACTCCTAGCGACCCGAATCCCCAAAGTTTCCTCACGCGCATTGCTTTCTCACTCGACCGAGCATTTAGCCAAGTCCACCCACACGCATTGCTTTACTCCTAACGACCCGAATCCCCAAAGTTTCCTCACGCGCATTGCTTTCTCACTCGACCGAGCAATATGCCAAGTCCACCCACACGCATTGCTTTTCTCCTAGGGTCCCGAGTTTCCAAAGTTATCTCATGCGCATGGCTTTCTCACTCTACCGAGCATTTAGCCAAGTCCACCCACACGCATTGCTTTACTCCTAGCGACCCGAATCCCCAAAGTTTCCTCACGCGCATTGCTTTCTCACTCGACCGAGCAATATGCCAAGTCCACCCACACGCATTGCTTTACTCCTAGCGACCGGAATCCCCAAAGTTTCCTCACGCGCATTGCTTTCTCACTCGACCGAGCATTTAGCCAAGTCCACCCACACGCATTGCTTTCTCACTCGACCGAGCATTTAGCCAAGTCCACCCACACGCATTGCTTTACTCCTAGCGACCCGAGTCCCCAAAGTTATCTCATGCGCATTGCTTTCTCACTCTACTGAGCTTTTAGCCAAGTCCACCCACACGCATTGCTTTACTCCTAGCGACCCGAATCCCCAAAGTTTCCTCACGCGCATTGCTTTCTCACTCGACCGAGCAGTAGGCCAAGTCCACCCACACGCATTGCTTTCTCACTCGACCGAGCATTTAGCCAAGTCCACCCACACGCATTGCTTTACTCCTAACGACCCGAATCCCCAAAGTTTCCTCACGCGCATTGCTTTCTAACTCGACCGAGCAATATGCCAAGTCCACCCACACGGATTGCTTTTCTCCTAGGGACCCGAGTCCCCAAAGTTATCTCATGCGCATTGCTTTCTCACTCTACTGAGCTTTTAGCCAAGTCCACCCACACGCATTGCTTTACTCCTAGCGACCCGAATCCCCAAAGTTTCCTCACGCGCATTGCTTTCTCACTCGACCGAGCAGTAGGCCAAGTCCACCCACACGCATTGCTTTCTCACTCGACCGAGCATTTAGCCAAGTCCACCCACACGCATTGCTTTACTCCTAGCGACCCGAATCCCCAAAGTTTCCTCACGCGCATTGCTTTCTCACTCGACCGAGCATTTAGCCAAGTCCACCCACAAGCATTGCTTTACTCCTAGCGACCCGAATCCCTATAGTTTCCTCACGCGCATTGCTTTCTCACTCGACCGAGCAATATGCCAAGTCCACCCACACGCATTGCTTTTCTCCTAGGGACCCGAGTCCCCAAAGTTATCTCATGCGCATGGCTTTCTCACTCTACCGAGCATTTAGCCAAGTCCACCCACACGCATTGCTTTACTCCTAGCTACCCGAATCCCCAAAGTTTCCTCACGCGCATTGCTTTCTCACTCGACCGAGCATTTAGCCAAGTCCACCCACACGCATTGCTTTCTCACTCGACCGAGCATTTAGCCAAGTCCATCCACACGCATTGCTTTATTCCTAACGACCCGAATCCCCAAAGTTTCCTCACGCGCATTGATTTCTCACTCGACCGAGCAATATGCCAAGTCCACCCACACGCATTGCTTTTCTACTAGCGACCCGAATCCCCAAAGTTTCCTCACGCGCATTGCTTCCTCACTCGACCGAGCAATATTCCAAGTCCACCCACACGCATTGCTTTTCTCCTAGGGACCCGAGTCCCCAAAGTTATCTCATGCGCATTGCTTTCTCACTCTACCGAGCATTTAGCCAAGTCCACCCACACGCATTGCTTTACTCCTAGCAAACCGAATCCCCAAAGTTTCCTCACGCGCATTGCTTCCTCACTCGACCGAGCAATATGCCAAGTTCACCCACACGCATTGCTTTTCTCCTAGGGACCCGAGTCCCCAAAGTTATCTCATGCGCATTGCTTTCTCACTCTACCGAGCATTTACCCAAGTCCACCCACACGCATTGCTTTACTCCTAGCGACCCGAATCCCCAAAGTTTCCTCACGCGCATTGCTTTCTCACTCGACCGACCATTTAGCCAAGTCCACCCACACGCATTGCTTTCTCACTCGACCGAGCATTTAGCCAAGTCCACCCACACGCATTGCTTTTCTCCTAGGGATCCGAATCCCCAAAGTTTCCTCACGCACATTGCTTTCTCACTCGACCGTGCAATAACACAAGTCCACCAACACGCATTGCTTTCTCACTCGACCGAGCATTTAGCCAAGTTCACCCACACGCATTGCTTTTTTCCTAGGGATCCGAATCCCCAAAGTTTCCTCACGCGCATTGCTTTCTCAATCGACCGAGCATTTAGCCAAGTCCACCCACACGCATTACTTTCTCACTCGACCGAGCATTTAGCCAAGTCCACCCACACGCATTGCTTTTCTCCTAGGGATCCGAATCCCCAAAGTTTCCTCACGCACATTGCTTTCTCACTCGACCGTGCAATAACACAAGTCCACCCACACGCATTGCTTTCTCACTCGACCGAGCATTTAGCCAAGTTCACCCACACGCATTGCTTTTTTCCTAGGGATCCGAATCCCCAAAGTTTCCTCACGCGCATTGCTTTCTCACTCGACCGAGCAATATGCCAAGTCCACCCACACGCATTGCTTTTCTACTAGCGACCCGAATCCCCAAAGTTTCCTCACGCGCATTGCTTCCTCACTCGACCGAGCAATATTCCAAGTCCACCCACACGCATTGCTTTTCTCCTAGGGACCCGAGTCCCCAAAGTTATCTCATGCGCATTGCTTTCTCACTCTACCGAGCATTTAGCCAAGTCCACCCACACGCATTGCTTTACTCCTAGCGACCCGAATCCCCAAAGTTTCCTCACGCGCATTGCTTCCTCACTCGACCGAGCAATATGCCAAGTTCACCCACACGCATTGCTTTTCTCCTAGGGACCCGAGTCCCCAAAGTTATCTCATGCGCATTGCTTTCTCACTCTACCGAGCATTTACCCAAGTCCACCCACACGCATTGCTTTACTCCTAGCGACCCGAATCCCCAAAGTTTCCTCACGCGCATTGCTTTCTCACTCGACCGTGCAATAGGCCAAGTACACCCACACGCATTGCTTTCTCACTCGACCGAGCATGTAGCCAAGTCCACCCACACGCATTGCTTTCTCACTCGACTGAGCATTTAGCCAAGTCCACCCACACGCATTGCTTTCTCACTCGACCGAGCATTTAGCCAAGTCCACCCAACCGCATTGCTTTACACCTAGCGACCCGAATCCCCAAAGTTCCCTCACGCGCATTGCTTTCTCACTCGACTGAGCAATATGCCAAGTCCACCCACACGCATTGCTTTTCTACTAGCTACCCGAATCCCCAAAGTTTCCTCACGCGCATTGCTTTCTCACTCGACCGAGCAGTAGGCCAAGTCCACCCACACTCATTGCTCTCTCACTCGACCGAGCATTTAGCCAAGTCCACCCACACGCATTGCTTTTCTCCTAGGGACCCGAGTCCCCAAAGTTATCTCATGCGCATTGCTTTCTCACTCGACCGAGCATTTAGCCAAGTCCACCCACACGCATTGCTTTACTCCTAACGACCCGAATCCCCAAAGTTTCCTTACGCGCATTGCTTCCTCACTCGACCGAGCATTTAGCCAAGTCCACCCACACGCATTGCTTTACTCCTAGCGAACCGAATCCCCAAAGTTTCCTCACGCGCATTGCTTCCTCACTCGACCGAGCAATATTCCAAGTCCACCCACACGCATTGCTTTTCTCCTAGGGACCCGAGTCCCCAAAGTTATCTCATGCGCATTGCTTTCTCACTCTACCGAGCATTTACCCAAGTCCACCCACACGCATTGCTTTACTCCTAGCGACCCGAATCCCCAAAGTTTCCTCACGCGCATTGCTTTCTCACTCGACCGTGCAATAGGCCAAGTACACCCACACGCATTGCTTTCTCACTCGACCGAGCATGTAGCCAAGTCCACCCACACGCATTGCTTTACTCCTAGCGACCCGAATCCCCAAAGTTTCCTCACGCGCATTGCTTTCTCACTCGACCGACCATTTAGCCAAGTCCACCCACACGCATTGCTTTCTCACTCGACCGAGCATTTAGCCAAGTCCACCCACACGCATTGCTTTTCTCCTAGGGATCCGAATCCCCAAAGTTTCCTCACGCACATTGCTTTCTCACTCGACCGTGCAATAACACAAGTCCACCCACACGCATTGCTTTCTCACTCGACCGAGCATTTAGCCAAGTTCACCCACACGCATTGCTTTTTTCCTAGGGATCCGAATCCCCAAAGTTTCCTCACGCGCATTGCTTTCTCAATCGACCGAGCATTTAGCCAAGTCCACCCACAAGCATTGCTTTACTCCTAGCGACCCGAATCCCTATAGTTTCCTCACGCGCATTGCTTTCTCACTCGACCGAGCAATATGCCAAGTCCACCCACACGCATTGCTTTTCTCCTAGGGACCCGAGTCCCCAAAGTTATCTCATGCGCATGGCTTTCTCACTCTACCGAGCATTTAGCCAAGTCCACCCACACGCATTGCTTTACTCCTAGCTACCCGAATCCCCAAAGTTTCCTCACGCGCATTGCTTTCTCACTCGACCGAGCATTTAGCCAAGTCCACCCACACGCATTGCTTTCTCACTCGACCGAGCATTTAGCCAAGTCCACCCACACGCATTGCTTTACTCCTAGCAAACCGAATCCCCAAAGTTTCCTCACGCGCATTGCTTCCTCACTCGACCGAGCAATATGCCAAGTTCACCCACACGCATTGCTTTTCTCCTAGGGACCCGAGTCCCCAAAGTTATCTCATGCGCATTGCTTTCTCACTCTACCGAGCATTTAGCCAAGTCCACCCACACGCATTGCTTTACTCCTAGCGACCCGAATCCCCAAAGTTTCCTCACGCGCATTGCTTTCTCACTCGACCGTACAATAGGCCAAGTACACCCACACGCATTGCTTTCTCACTCGACCGAGCATTTAGCCAAGTCCACCCACACGCATTGCTTTACTCCTAGCGACCCGAATCCCCAAAGTTTCCTCACGCGCATTGCTTTCTCACTCGACCGACCATTTAGCCAAGTCCACCCACACGCATTGCTTTCTCACTCGACCGAGCATTTATCCAAGTCCACCCACACGCATTGCTTTTCTCCTAGGGATCCGAATCCCCAAAGTTTCCTCACGCACATTGCTTTCTCACTCGACCGTGCATTTAGCCAAGTCCACCCACACGCATTGCTTTCTCACTCGACCGAGCATTTAGCCAAGTTCACCCACACGCATTGCTTTTTTCCTAGGGATCCGATTCCCCAAAGTTTCCTCACGCGCATTGCTTTCTCACTCGACCGAGCAATATGCCAAGTCCACCCACACGCATTGCTTTTCTCCTAGGGACCCGAGTCCCCAAAGTTATCTCATGCACATTGCTTTCTCAATCTACCGAGTATTTAGCCAAGTCCACCCACACGCATTGCTTTCTCACTCTACCGAGCATTTAGCCAAGTCCACCCACACGCATTGCTTTACTCCTAGCGACCCGAATCCCCAAAGTTTCCTCACGCGCATTGCTTTCTCACTCGACCGAGCATTTAGCCAAGTCCACCCACACGCATTACTTTCTCACTCGACCGAGCATTTAGCCAAGTCCACCCACACGCATTGCTTTCTCACTCTACCGAGCATTTAGCCAAGTCCACCCACACGCATTGCTTTTCTCCTAGGGACCCGAGTCCCCAAAGTTATCTCACGCGCATGGCTTTCTCACTCTACCGAGCATTTAGCCAAGTCCACCCACACGCATTGCTTTACTCCTAGCTACCCGAATCCCCAAAGTTTCCTCACGCGCATTGCTTTCTCACTCGACCGAGCATTTAGCCAAGTCCACCCACACGCATTGCTTTCTCACTCGACCGAGCATTTAGCCAAGTCCATCCACACGCATTGCTTTATTCCTAACGACCCGAATCCCCAAAGTTTCCTCACGCGCATTGATTTCTCACTCGACCGAGCAATATGCCAAGTCCACCCACACGCATTGCTTTTCTACTAGCGACCCGAATCCCCAAAGTTTCCTCACGCGCATTGCTTCCTCACTCGACCGAGCAATATTCCAAGTCCACCCACACGCATTGCTTTTCTCCTAGGGACCCGAGTCCCCAAAGTTATCTCATGCGCATTGCTTTCTCACTCTACCGAGCATTTAGCCAAGTCCACCCACACGCATTGCTTTACTCCTAGCAAACCGAATCCCCAAAGTTTCCTCACGCGCATTGCTTCCTCACTCGACCGAGCAATATGCCAAGTTCACCCACACGCATTGCTTTTCTCCTAGGGCCCGAGTCCCCAAAGTTATCTCATGCGCATTGCTTTCTCACTCTACCGAGCATTTAGCCAAGTCCACCCACAAGCATTGCTTTACTCCTAGCGATCCGAATCCCCAAAGTTTCCTCACGCGCATTGCTTTCTCACTCGACCGTGCAATAGGCCAAGTACACCCACACGCATTGCTTTCTCACTCGACCGAGCATTTAGCCAAGTCCACCCACACGCATTGCTTTACTCCTAGCGACCCGAATCCCCAAAGTTTCCTCACGCGCATTGCTTTCTCACTCGACCGACCATTTAGCCAAGTCCACCCACACGCATTGCTTTCTCACTCGACCGAGCATTTAGCCAAGTCCACCCACACGCATTGCTTTTCTCCTAGGGATCCGAATCCCCAAAGTTTCCTCACGCACATTGCTTTCTCACTCGACCGTGCAATAACACAAGTCCACCCACACGCATTGCTTTCTCACTCGACCGAGCATTTAGCCAAGTTCACCCACACGCATTGCTTTTTTCCTAGGGATCCGAATCCCCAAAGTTTCCTCACGCGCATTGCTTTCTCACTCGACCGAGCATTTAGCCAAGTCCACCCACACGCATTACTTTCTCACTCGACCGAGCATTTAGCCAAGTCCACCCACACGCATTGCTTTTCTCCTAGGGATCCGAATCCCCAAAGTTTCCTCACGCACATTGCTTTCTCACTCGACCGTGCAATAACACAAGTCCACCCACACGCATTGCTTTCTCACTCGACCGAGCATTTAGCCAAGTTCACCCACACGCATTGCTTTTTTCCTAGGGATCCGAATCCCCAAAGTTTCCTCACGCGCATTGCTTTCTCACTCGACCGAGCATTTAGCCAAGTCCACCCACACGCATTGCTTTTCTCCTAGGGACCCGAGTCCCCAAAGTTATCTCATGCGCATTGCTTTCTCAATCTACCGAGCATTTAGCCAAGTCCACCCACACGCATTGCTTTCTCACTCTACCGAGCATTTAGCCAAGTGAACCCACACGCATTGCTTTACTCCTAGCGACCCGAATCCCCAAAGTTTCCTCACGCGCATTGCTTTCTCACTCGACCGAGCATTTAGCCAAGTCCACCCACACGCATTACTTTCTCACTCGACCGAGCATTTAGCCAAGTCCACCCACACGCATTGCTTTCTCACTCTACCGAGCATTTAGCCAAGTCCACCCACACGCATTGCTTTACTCCTAGCGACCCGAATCCCCAAAGTTTCCTCACGCGCATTGCTTTCTCACTCGACCGAGCATTTAGCCAAGTCCACCCACACGCATTACTTTCTCACTCGACCGAGCATTTAGCCAAGTCCACCCACACGCATTGCTTTTCTCCTAGGGATCCGAATCCCCAAAGTTTCCTCACGCACATTGCTTTCTCACTCGACCGTGCAATAACACAAGTCCACCCACACGCATTGCTTTCTCACTCGACCGAGCATTTAGCCAAGTTCACCCACACGCATTGCTTTTTTCCTAGGGATCCGAATCCCCAAAGTTTCCTCACGCGCATTGCTTTCTCACTCGACCGAGCAATATGCCAAGTCCACCCACACGCATTGCTTTTCTCCTAGGGACCCGAGTCCCCAAAGTTATCTCATGCGCATTGCTTTCTCAATCTACCGAGCATTTAGCCAAGTCCACCCACACGCATTGCTTTCTCACTCGACTGAGCAATATGCCAAGTCCACCCACACGCATTGCTTTACTCCTAGCGACCCGAATCCCCAAAGTTTCCTCACGCGCATTGCTTTCTCACTCGACCGAGCATTTAGCCAAGTCCACCCACACGCATTGCTTTACTCCTAGCGACCCGAATCCCCAAAGTTTCCTCACGCGCATTGCATTCTCACTCGACCGAGCATTTAGCCAAGTCCACTCACACGCATTGCTTTTCTCCTAGGGATCCGAATCCCCAAAGTTTCCTCACGCGCACTGCTTTCTCACTCGACCGAGCATTTAGCCAAGTCCACCCACACGCATTGCTTTACTCCTAACGACCCGAATCCCCAAAGTTTCCTCACGCGCATTGCTTTCTCACTCGACTGAGCAATATGCCAAGTCCACCCACACGCATTGCTTTTCTACTAGCGACCCGAATCCCCAAAGTTTCCTCACGCTCATTGCTTTCTCACTCGACCGAGCAGTAGGCCAAGTCCACCCACACGCATTGCTCTCTCACTCGACCGAGCATTTAGCCAAGTCCACCCACACGCATTGCTTTTCTCCTAGGGACCCGAGTCCCCAAAGTTATCTCATGCGCATTGCTTTCTCACTCTACTGAGCATTTAGCCAAGTCCACCCACACGCATTGCTTTACTCCTAGCGACCCGAATCCCCAAAGTTTCCTCACGCGCATTGCTTTCTCACTCGACCGAGCAGTAGGCCAAGTCCACCCACACGCATTGCTCTCTCACTCGACCGAGCATTTAGCCAAGTCCACCCACACGCATTGCTTTTCTCCTAGGGATCCGAATCCCCAAAGTTTCCTCACGCGCATTGCTTTCTCACTCGACCGAGCATTTAGCCAAGTCCATCCACACGCATTGCTTTACTCCTAACGACCCGAATCCCCAAAGTTTCCTCACGCGCATTGCTTTCTCACTCGACCGAGCAATATGCCAAGTCCACCCACACGCATTGCTTTTCTACTAGCGACCCGAATCCCCAAAGTTTCCTCACGCGCATTGCTTCCTCACTCGACCGAGCAATATGCCAAGTCCACCCACACGCATTGCTTTCTCACTCGACCGAGCATTTAGCCAAGTCCATCCACACGCATTGCTTTACTCCTAACGACCCGAATCCCCAAAGTTTCCTCACGCGCATTGCTTTCTCACTCGACCGAGCAATATTCCAAGTCCACCCACACGCATTGCTTTTCTACTAGCGACCCGAATCCCCAAAGTTTCCTCACGCGCATTGCTTCCTCACTCGACCGAGCAATATACCAAGTCCATCCACACGCATTGCTTTACTCCTAACGACCCGAATCCCCAAAGTTTCCTCACGCGCATTGCTTTCTCACTCGACCGAGCAATATGCCAAGTCCACCCACACGCATTGCTTTTCTACTAGCGACCCGAATCCCCAAAGTTTCCTCACGCGCATTGCTTCCTCACTCGACCGAGCAATATGCCAAGTCCACCCACACGCATTGCTTTCTCACTCGACCGAGCATTTAGCCAAGTCCATCCACACGCATTGCTTTACTCCTAACGACCCGAATCCCCAAAGTTTCCTCACTCGACCGAGCAATATTCCAAGTCCACCCACACGCATTGCTTTTCTACTAGCGACCCGAATCCCCAAAGTTTCCTCACGCGCATTGCTTCCTCACTCGACCGAGCAATATGCCAAGTCCACCCACACGCATTGCTTTTCTACTAGCGACCCGAATCCCCAAAGTTTCCTCACGCGCATTGCTTCCTCACTCGACCGAGCAATATGCCAAGTCCACCCACACGCATTGCTTTTCTACTAGCGACCCGAATCCCCAAAGTTTCCTCACGCGCATTGCTTCCTCACTCGACCGAGCAATATGCCAAGTCCACCCACACGCATTGCTTTCTCACTCGACCGAGCATTTAGCCAAGTCCATCCACACGCATTGCTTTACTCCTAACGACCCGAATCCTCAAAGTTTCCTCACGCGCATTGCTTTCTCACTCGACCGAGCAATATTCCAAGTCCACCCACACGCATTGCTTTTCTACTAGCGACCCGAATCCCCAAAGTTTCCTCACGCGCATTGCTTCCTCACTCGACCGAGCAATATGCCAAGTCCACCCACACGCATTGCTTTTCTACTAGCGACCCGAATCCCCAAAGTTTCCTCACGCGCATTGCTTCCTCACTCGACCGAGCAATATGCCAAGTCCACCCACACGCATTGCTTTCTCACTCGACCGAGCATTTAGCCAAGTCCATCCACACGCATTGCTTTACTCCTAACGACCCGAATCCCCAAAGTTTCCTCACGCGCATTGCTTTCTCACTCGACCGAGCAATATTCCAAGTCCACCCACACGCATTGCTTTTCTACTAGCGACCCGAATCCCCAAAGTTTCCTCACGCGCATTGCTTTCTCACTCGACCGAGCAATATGCCCAGTCCACCCACACGCATTGCTTTACTCCTAGCGACCCGAATCCCCAAAGTTTCCTCACGCGCATTGCTTCCTCACTTGACCGAGCAATATGTCAAGTCCATCGACACGGATTGCTTTTCTCCTAGAGACCCGAATCCCCAAAGATTCCTCACGCGCATTGCTTATTCAGTTAACCGACCAATAATCCTAGTACACCCACAGGCATTGCTTTTCTTCTAAGGGCCCGAATCCCCTAAGTTTCCTCACGCGCATTGCTTTCTCACTCGACCGAGCAATATGTCCAGTCCACCCACACGTATTGCTTAACTCCTAGCGACCCGAATCCCCAAAGATTCCTCACGCGCATTGCTTATTCAGTTAACCGACCAATAATCCAAGTACACCAAAACGCATTGGTTTTCTTCTAAGGGCCCGAATCCCCTAAGTTTCCTCACGCGCATTGCTTTCTTACTCAACCGAGCAATATGCCAAGTCCACCAGCACGCATTGCTTTTCTCCTAGGGACCCGAGTCCCCAAAGATTCCTCACGCGCATTGCTTTCTCACTCGACCGAGCAATATGCCAAGTCTATCGACACGGGTTGCTTTTCTCCTAGGGACCCCAATCCCCAAAGATTCCTTACGCGCATTGCTTATTCAGTTAACCGACCAATAATCCAAGTACACTAACACGCATTGGTTTTCTTCTAAGGGCCCGAATCCCCTAAGTTTCCTCACGCGCATTGCTTTCTCACTCGACCGAGCAATATGCCCAGTCCACCCACACGCATTGCTTTACTCCTAGCGACCCGAATCCCCAAAGTTTCCTCACGCGCATTGCTTCCTCACTTGACCGAGCAATATGCCAAGTCCATCGACACGGATTGCTTTTCTCCTAGGGACCCGAATCCCCAAAGATTCCTCACGCGCATTGCTTATTCAGTTAACCGACCAATAATCCTAGTACACCAACACGCATTACTTTTCTTCTAAGGGCCCGAATCCCCTAAGTTTCCTCACGCGCATTACTTTCTCACTCGACCAAGCAATATGCCCAGTCCACCCACACGCATTGCTTTACTCCTAGCGACCCGAATCCCCAGTTTCCTCACGCGCATTGCTTTCTCACTCGACCGAGCAATATGCCAAGTCCATCGACACGGATTGCTTTTCTCCTAGGGACCCCAATCCCCAAAGATTCCTCACGCGAATTGCTTATTCAGTTAACCGACCAATAATCCAAGTACACTAACACGCATTGGTTTTCTTCTAAGGGCCCGAATCCCCTAAGTTTCCTCACCCGCATTACTTTCTCACTGGACCGAGCAATATGCCCAGTCCACCCACACGCATTGCTTTACTCCTAGCGACCCGAATCCCCAAAGATTCCTCACGCGCATTGCTTATTCAGTTAACCGACCAATAATCCAAGTACACCAAAACGCATTGGTTTTCTTCTAAGGGCCCGAATCCCCTAAGTTTCCTCACGCGCATTGCTTTCTTACTCAACCGAGCAATATGCCAAGTCCACCAGCACGCATTGCTTTTCTCCTAGGGACCCGAGTCCCCAAAGATTCCTCACGCGCATTGCTTTCTCACTCGACCGAGCAATATGCCAAGTCTATCGACACGGATTGCTTTTCTCCTAGGGATCCCAATCCCCAAAGATTCCTTACGCGCATTGCTTATTCAGTTAACCGACCAATAATCCAAGTACACTAACACGCATTGGTTTTCTTCTAAGGGCCCGAATCCCCCAAGTTTCCTCACGCGCATTGCTTTCTCACTCGACCTAGCAATATGCCCAGTCCATCGACACGGATTGCTTTTCTCCTAGGGACCCGAGTCCCCAAAGATTCCTCACGCGCATTGCTTATTCAGCTAACCGACCAATAATCAAAGTCCACCCACACGCATTGCTTTTCTCCTAGGGATCCGAGTCCCCAAAGATTCCTCACGCGCATTGCTTATTCAGTTAACCGACCAATAATCCAAGTACACCAACACGCATTGGTTTTCTTCTAAGGACCCGAATCCCCAGTTTCCTCACGCGCATTGCTTTCTCACTCGACCGAGCAATATGCCAAGTCCATCGACACGGATTGCTTTTCTCCTAGGGACCCGGGTCCCCAAAGATTCCTCACGCGCATTACTTATTCAGTTAACCGACCAATAATCCAAGTACACTAACACGCATTGGTTTTCTTCTAAGGGCCCGAATCCCCCAAGTTTCCTCACGCGCATTGCTTTCTCACTCGACCTAGCAATATGCCCAGTCCATCGACACGGATTGCTTTTCTCCTAGGGACCCGAGTCCCCAAAGATTCCTCACGCGCATTGCTTATTCAGCTAACCGACCAATAATCAAAGTCTACCCACACGCATTGCTTTTCTCCTAGGGGTCCGAGTCCCCAAAGATTCCTCACGCGCATTGCTTATTCAGTTAACCGACCAATAATCCAAGTACACCAACACGCATTGGTTTTCTTCTAAGGGCCCGAATCCCCCAAGTTTCCTCACGCGCATTGCTTTCTCACTCGACCTAGCAATATGCCCAGTCCACCCACACGCATTGCTTTACTACTAGCGACCCGAATCCCCAGTTTCCTCACGCGCATTGCTTTCTCACTCGACCGAGCAATATGCCAAGTCCATCGACACGGATTGCTTTTCTCCTAGGGACACGAATCCCCAAAGATTCCTCACGCGCATTGCTTATTCAGTTAACCGACCAATAATCCAAGTACACCCACACGCATTGGTTTTCTTCTAAGGGCCCGAATCCGCAAAGTTTCCTCACGCGCATTGCTTTCTCACTCGACCGAGCAATATGCCCAGTCCACCCACACGCATTGCTTTACTCCTAGCGACCCGAATCCCCAAAGATTCCTCACGCGCATTGCTTATTCAGTTAGCGACCAATAATTTAAGTACACCAACACGCATTACTTTTCTTCTAAGGACCCGAATCCCCAGTTTCCTCACGCGCATTGCTTTCTCACTCGACCGAGCAATATGCCAAGTCCATCGACACGGATTGCTTTTCTCCTAGGGACCCGAGTCCCCAAAGATTCCTCACGCGCATTGCTTATTCAGCTAACCGACCAATAATCAAAGTCCACCCACACGCATTGCTTTTTCCTAGGGACCCGAGTCCCCAAAGATTCCTCACGCGCATTGCTTATTCAGTTAACCGACCAATAATCCAAGTACACCAACACGCATTGGTTTTCTTCTAAGGGCCCGAATCCCTAAAGTTTCCTCACGCGCATTGCTTTCTCACTAGACCGAGCAATATGGCAAGTCCACCCACACGCATTGCTTTTCTCCTAGGGACCCGAGTCCCCAAAGATTCCTCACGCGCATTACTTATTCAGTTAACCGACCAATAATCAAAGTACACCAACACGCATTGGTTTTCTTCTGAGGGCCCGAATCCCCCAAGTTTCCTCACGCGCATTGCTTTCTCACTCGACCTAGCAATATGCCCAGTCCACCCACACGCATTGCTTTACTACTAGCGACCCGAATCCCCAGTTTTCTCACGCGCATTGCTTTCTCACTCGACCGAGCAATATGCCAAGTCCATCGACACGGATTGCTTTTCTCCTAGGGACACGAATCCCCAAGGATTCCTCACGCGCATTGCTTATTCAGTTAGCGACCAATAATTCAAGGACACCAACACGCATTACTTTTCTTCTTAGGGCCCGAATCCCCAGTTTCCTCACGCGCATTGCTTTCTCACTCGACCGAGCAATATGCCAAGTCTATCGACACGGATTGCTTTTCTCCTAGGGACCCCAATCCCCAAAGATTCCTCACGCGCATTGCTTATTCAGTTAACCGACCAATATTCGAAGTACACCCACACGCATTGCTTTTATCCTAGGGACCCGAGTCCCCAAAGATTCCTCACGCGCATTGCTTATTCAGTTAACCGACCAATAATCAAAGTACACTAACACGCATTGGTTTTCTTCTAAGGGCCCGAATCCCCTAAGTTTCCTCACGCGCATTGCTTTCTCACTTGACCGAGCAATATGCCCAGTCCACCCACACGCATTGCTCTACTCCTAGCGAACCGAATCCCCAAAGTTTCCTCACGCGCATTGCTTTCTCACTCGACCGAGCAATATGCCAAGTCCATCGACACGGAGTGCTTTTCTCCTAGGGACCCCGATCCCCAAAGATTCCTCACGCGCATTGCTTATTCAGTTAACCGACCAATAATCCAAGTACACCAACACGCATTGGTTTTCTTCTAAGGGCCCGAATCCCCTAAGTTTCCTCACGCGCATTGCTTTCTCACTCGACCGAGCAATATGCCCAGTCCACCCACACGCATTGCTTTACTCCTAGCGACCCGTATCCCCAAAGTTTCCTCACGCGCATTGCTTTCTCACTCGACCGAGCAATTTGCCAAGTCCACCCACACGCATTGCTTTTACACTTTACACAGAATCGCTGTAACACACACTTCCCCCCCTCCTGCATCTGGGGTCACGTCTATCCGACAAGACGAATACCCAAGCCAAGGACTGAGTCTCAGCACATCGCAACGTGGTAACTGCTCTACCGAGTGCAACACCCTTCCAGGTACCTAAGTCGTCTACAAACGATTCCGAGTCTCTACATCAAACTTGGTATACCCATGATCGACCGTTAATGAAGCCAGGCCTGCTCTCGGTAAGATCCCGAATCTGGATCCGTGACCCCATACGGCAATTAGCGCCCGTGCGATGGCCGACCCGTGGTTCGGCCACCTAGTAGTGTCACATTGTTTTGAGCCTTCCGACTCACGAGTTTCCTAGAGATTTCGTTGCCTCCTTTGACTAGAAAGGATACGGCCTTAGAGGCGTTCAGGCATAATCCCAGGGATGGTAGCTTCGCACCACCGGCTGCTCGACGGAGTGCGTGAACCAAATGTCCGAACCTGCGGTTCCTCTCGCACTGAGCAGGATTACTATCGCAACGACGAGTCATCAGTAGGGTAAAACTAACCTGTCTCACGACGGTCTAAACCCAGCTCACGTTCCCTGTTGGCTGGTGAACAATCCGACGCTTGGCGAATTCTGCTTCGCAATGATAGGAAGAGCCGACATTGAAGGTTCAAAAAGCGACGTCGCTATGAACGCTCGGCCGCCACAAGCCAGTTATCGCTGTGGTAACTTTTCTGACACCTCTTGCTGAAAACTCTTCAAGCCAAAAGGATCGATAGGCCGTGCTTTCGCAGCCTCTATGCGTACTGAACATCGAGATCAAGCCAGTTTTCGCCCTTTTGCTCTACGCGAGGTTTCTGTCTTCGCTGAGCTGGCCTTAGGACACCTGCGTTATTCTTTGACAGATGTACCGCCCCAGTTAAACTCTCCGCCTGGCAGTGTCCTCGAATCGGATCACGCGGGAGTATTAACGACGATCGGCCGAAGCCTCACGCCACTCTAACACGCTTGGCTCTAGAACACCGTGACAGCCGGGACGAAAATCCGCGGCGCACGCGCTCCGCCTAACCGAGTAAGTAAAGATATGATGAAAGTAATGGTATTTCACCGGCGATGTTGCCATCTCCCACTTATGCTACACTTCTCATGTCTCCTTACCGTGCCAGACTAGAGTCAAGCTCAACAGGGTCTTTTTTCCCCGCTAATTTTTCCAAGCCCGTTCCCTTGGCAGTGGTTTCGCTAGACGGTAGATAGGGAGTAGTGACTCATACGGCTTGTATCACCTGCGAGTTTTTCATACCATACGCTTCCTTCCGCCAGAGGGGACCGAGAATGGGAAAAATTTCGTGCCAGCTGTCACCTCCTATCCACAGAAGCTTGGCAACCAACTTAGACGTCCAAAAAGATGGGCGGTGGTACTTAGGTCCATTCCTCTAGACTGGCCCGAAGGGATATCTCTCCGCTTATGCTGGGAGAACCAGTTCAGCCGCTGTGGGATAACCTCTTCGGTTTTGCCCTAGCTCCCGCGGGGAACCACGTGGAGGCCTGGTCTCTAAGTCCCGCCTGGACTTACACTTAGGAAGACCCAATGGGCAGTTTTAGTAATCCTAAAAGTGGTATTATGGTGATGATAAACCCCACTTTCCAGAGGCTAATTTGGGAAGACTAATTTTGAGACTAATTGTGCTTCTCGATATATTTGAGATAAAGAGATGAGAGATGATCTGAGTGTGCAGTGCACAGGATCAGATTGAATATTTGTGCCCTTGGTGGCTTACATTGTTCCACTTGCGGGGCCAGTGATGACAATCTCCTTATGAGATAGTTAGAGGTAGTTTATTGATGGGGTTCTTGATTGATGTTTAAGGGGACATGATCTCGAAGTTTGTGAGATGTGAGATAAGAAACTAATTGAAGTTGGGTTTCTAGATGGATGTTTGAGGGGTCGTTATCACGAAATTTTTGTGAGACTTAGGACCCTTGATTGGTCACCGGGAAGGACACAATGGGCTGTTTTAGTTATCCTAAAAGTGGTATTATGGTGATGATACACCTCACTTTCCGGAGGCTTGTCGGGGGAATTGTTGTGTGATGTGGCATCCAGGTTGGTGAGGAGTATAGGGATGTTTAATTTATTCGGTGAGTTTTCGAGGAGAGTGTTAGAGAGGAGGTCAGGAATCGGGTTGGCAGTGAGTAGGAGAGATGAGGGTTAGATGTGATTTAGATGCTGAGTCAGGTAAATTAGAGGGGCGAGTTTGAGGAAGCATATTTAGAAGAGAGTGGTTTCAGACCCTTCTTGCCATCAGAGAAATACAGCTTGACCGTGTGAAGTACCCCCAGTGCAAAGTTACTTCCAGGTAGTGCATCAGCAAAGCCGCATAGCGGGACCCGGCCGATACCCCGGATTTTCACTTTCCCCGGGGGCTAGCGTCATTGACGGACCGCATCTGTTTTCTCCGGAAACAAGCAAGAGACCTGTGCGTGTGTGTGTGTGTGTGTGTGTGTGTGTGTGTGTGTGTGTGTGTGTGTTTGCCTTGGGAAAAAGTGGGGGAACGTGAAAGTTTTGTCGAGTCAGACGCTACTTGCCATCAGAGAAATACCGCTTGACCGTGTGAAGTACCCTTGGTGCAAAGTTACTTCCAAGTAGTGCATAGCCGGACCCAGCCGATACCCCGGATTTTCGCTTTCCTCGGGGGCTAGCGTCATTGACGGACCGCATCTTTTTCTCCGGAAACAAGCAAGAGGCCTGTGCGTGTGTGTGTGTGTGTGTGTTTGCCTTGGGAAAAAGTGGGGGAACGTGAAAGTTTTGTGGAGTCAGACGCTACTTGCCATCAGAGAAATACCGCTTGACCGTGTGAAGTACCCTTGGTGCAAAGTTACTTCCAAGTAGTGCATCAGCAAAGCCGCATAACGGGACCCGGCCGATACCCCGGATTTTCATTTTGCCCGGGGGCTAGCGTCATTGACGGACCGCAGCTGTTTTCTCCGGAAACAAGCAGGAGGCCTGTGCGTGTGCGTTGGCATATGTGGTTGTAAGAAATGAGAGATTGTGTGGGTAGGGAATGAAGTTATCTAATTGGGAGAAGGGTAGGATAAGCTTTGTGGAGAGAGCAAAGATGCATTGTGTATTTGGAAAGAGAGAGAGATAGAGAGAGAGACGGAGGGAGACGGAGAGAGACAGAGAGAGACAGAGAGAGATAGAGAGAGATGGAGAGAGACAGAAAGATATAGAGAGAGATAGAAAGAGACAGAGAGAGATAAAGAGAGGTAGAGAGAGGTAGAGAGAGATAGAGAGAGTTAGGGAGAGATAGAGAGAGATAGAGAGAGAGATAGAAAGAGATGGAGAGAGATGTATAGAGATGGATGGAGATATCGGGAGATAGAGAGATAGGCGGGGAAATTGTGTTGTAGGGAGAGAGAGCAAGAAAGTGACAGATTTTATACTGTCAGAATTATGATGAGAGTGCGTAATTGTGTGATTGTGTAGGGGCCCGCCATTAAATTAAATTGGTTACCTAATTTGCTGCGCCAACTCGAGATTGAAGGGATACAGAGCTGGACGGAGAATAGAGAGAAAGCGCGCCAAAAATATGCACGCGAAGAAGAATTTGTACCACAGGCGGCAGGCCACGCCCCGCCCCACCGACCCCAGTGCATGATGTCGGAGACAAATATTAAACATTGCCGAAAATGGCATTATTATTATTATTATTATTTATTTAATTTGGGACACCACAAATGGGGCCCAGAGGATCTGTTATATTTTGGCTCGACTGCAACTGATTGAGTCGGTAAAGTGGGCGCGGCCTATTATCATACCTGTAGCAGGGTATGTTATAATTTAGAAGGATAGAATTTAATTTAATTTAAGCATGTGCAAACTTTATTGCTCTTAGTGAAAGGTGCATCCACGCCGCGACACGGGATACCCCCGGCCATCCTTCCCCGGTCTAGAGCGTTAGTACGAAGCGAAAGATAGAGAGTAAGCGCGCCAAAACCAGCAAGGCATAACGCGGACCTGGGATAGTTAGAGAGGCAAAATAGTTAGATGAACTAAATTAAATAACAGATATTCGAACGTGATGCTCTTGCTCCTCGGAGAGGCTCAGTCAGCGATGATGGGTCGTGGATTATTCCAGGTCCAGACAGTAGACAGCAACATCCATCAGGAGACCAGCAGGTGCAGTAGGACACAGCATGGTGCAGCATGGTGCAGCAGGATGCAGCAGGATGCAGCAAACACTTTCACTCGCGCACATATTATCACAGGCGATCACTATGCCGCGCCCCTACGCCGGAGTGGGGAGGGCGGCATCAAGCCAGCATCGTAGTTACCAACGCGCGAAGCAAGCACTTTCAAACGCGCACATAGTATCACGCGTATACTAGGCCGCACTCCTTCGCCGGAGTGGGGAGGGCGGCGTCACGCTCACGCCGTAGTTACCAACGCGCAGTAGCTAGGCTGCGCCCCAGCGCCGGAGTGGGGAGAACAGCGCTAGCAGGAGCTCCCGAAAACACGTCCGCTCATCTCGGCAGCCCGAAGCGGACGGTAAATAGAGACATTGAATCCGTTTGTTTAACGTGTGGGCTATGCTTGGAGCTTCCCCATACGGCCCCCATGGGGCGCGGTACCGAGATATGCTCGGCCAACGCGTCACGGTTACACCTCGTGCAAGGCTTAAGGAGGAATGCGCAAGGCTTTTCACCTCAAATCACACCCTTGGTTTCACCACAACTACCGATTCTCCCTTTGGCTGGCAAGGCCAAATGGAACCCTCGGTGGGGGCCGGGACCCATCCAATCCCTAACGTCTAAGCAGGCCGCTCCCCGAGTTGAGACCGCAACAGCGAAGAGAGAAGAGTTCCAGACTCCGATGGTATAGAGTACCCAAAGAGCATTTCACTCAACTCCAGCCTCTAGCCCTAAGCGATCTGGGCTACAACCACTGCCACCACGAGTCCAAACCCAGTGACCTGGGCGGGGAGGACGTAGTCCCCCCCGCGGGCCTCCCGGTCGCCCGTGGTACCATTTATCCTCTGGTATGAGGGTTGGTTGAGGTCTTGCCACCTCGGCACCGGCAAGCCAGCTCGGGTTCGTGGGTTCGCCATGCCCAAAGGTTACCCTCCCTGCGATAAATTAACAATCAGCTTTCCAAACATAACAACTTTAACAATAAACATCATAACATAGCAACGCAACGGGCAGTAAATAATATAAAAGCAGCTTTAACAATAATCAAATGCAATCATTCATCGCGTACACATTCAAGCTTCATTCATATAATCTTCATTCATATATTCTTCATTCATCGCTGCTTCGTCCAATCTCGCCTTCATCGAATCTCTCATCCTATACGCACGTTCAATAAACTCACACAGAGAATCATAGTTGGTTTTATCTTTTAAAACCCCACTCACATCCCATTTATTCCCATCCCAAACAATACCCATACCATCTAAATTTGTAAACCCAGAATACATATCACACTCACACAACAGATGCAACCAATCCTCTCTTGCAGCTCCACACATACATTCGGGTGTCTCATGCAGGTTCCTCTGGTGGAGGAACACATTGAGACTCCCGTGCCCAGTCAACACATAGCAGACCCTCAAGTCAGGCTCGAAATAATCTCTCCTCGCCGAGAGTCGCACATCTTTTATCCATTCATACGTCACTCGTCCATTCACACTCGCATTCCATCTTCTCTGCCATTCCTCATAAGCCGCATCCTCAACTCTCTGGTTTCTCGCAAAAACATCCATACCTTCCAATTCATCATTCGTTACTAAATCATTCTTATTCATGCTTAGACCCTTACGCACTTTATAGCAGGCACTCTGCTTCAAGCATTCCAGGTGGAGACCGTCTTGCACACTTTCACACTTGCATAAAACACACACCTTTGACATATATTCAATTCCTCACGCACCCTTTTCTTTCGCAGTTCTCCATTCCACACACTCGCTCCATACATAACAATCGTCACAATCATTCCAGTTACATACGCTCTCACCGCCCTCTTTTTCATTTCCCAGTCTTTCCTCATCACTCACCTCATCGTACCTATCTCCTTCCATACACGTTCTCTCAACCTATCCACATGCACCTGAAAATTCATACCGACACTCATGTTCACTCCCAAATACTTCACTTCATTCACAAATCTTAACGCTCCTACTTCTCATCCATCCACATGCACACGTACCACTCTCTGCATCATATTCAACCCACTTTTTAGCATCATACATACTGTTTTCTTTTCGGACACATCCATACCAGACCTACTTCCCCATTTATAAACTATATTCATCGCTTCACTCATTCTACTCTCAATCATAGCTCTTACATTCCGCTCAATTAACATTAATAAATCATCCGCATACGCAACCACTTCCATATTCATTCCTTCTAACTCATTTAACAACTCATTTATACACAGGTTCCACAGGGTTAGTCCTGAGATCGACCCCTGTGGACATCCCCTGCTCACATTTTTCCAAATAACATTCATTCCATTACAAATACACAACCTTCTATCCCTAAAATAACTTCTCCATACTTTCATTTCTACTTCCGTACACCCATACACAGCCAGCCTTTCCAAGATCTCACGCCACAACAACTAATCAAACGCACCCTTAAAATCTACAAACACTCCTGCAACATACTTAGATTCGCTCACGAACACACACTCTTTCACTCGTTCCCATGCATCCTCTGTACATTTATTCTTCACAAATCCAAACTGGCATTCATTCCATTTTCCATGCATACGCACCATCATTCTCGCAACAAGCATCCTCTCTAGGATCTTACCCAGGCCACTTAGCAGACAAATAGGTCTGTATGACCTGGGCTCTGTCCTATCCTTTCCCGACCATTTCAATAATACAACCACATTGGCCTCCTTCCACTGTTGTGGAAAGAGGCCCTCACTCAAACAGCAATCAAACACACATTTCACATATTCAGGGATCACTCTACACACACATCTAATCATCTCATTTGTAACACTATCCATACCTAGCGCCTTTCGTACACTCATCAATCTCACCGCACTCACAAATTCATTCATACTAAATTCATTTTCATTAAACTCATCCACGGCCCCCTCATTTCCACCCCTTACCTCGACAGGTATCCCGTCGTCGAGGGGGGAAAACGCATTTAACAATACATTCACACTTTCACTTCAGTCCTTCGTCCATTCATCACCAACTTTCAAAGCATTCAGAGACTCATTCTTCTTTTTACCCATGCACACACTAATCACCTTCCACACGTCCTCTCTACTCTTATTTCCCACAAACTCCCTCCAATTTTTCTCTTTTGCTTCATTCATCATTTCTTTATACTCACTCACACTTTCCTTCCACTCAGTCTATTTTTCTCTCACATTCACGCCCTCTCTTCTCTTCTCCTTCTGGTATTTTTTCTTTTTCCTCGCAACTTCCCGCTTTTTCTCCTTTAGCTCCTCATTCCACCAAACTAATCCCTTCCTAATCAATCCTCTTTTAAGCCTGATCATGCATTCATCGTTCGCTCATTCCATCCATTCATACAACATGTTTATCCTATCCTCCACAGAGAGATTACGGAAATGTTCAATTCCACAGTCCTCCGCGGAGGACAGGACCATTCCCTCATACACGTTCCCAGTTACACTTCCTTGCATTCCATCTTTTACACACACTATCATTCATTTCTGCTTCTCCGGCCATCGCCCGTATTCTAATAAGAATCGGGTTGTGGTCGGAGATTCCCCATTCGCTTCTTATCATCCAGTCCGATACGTACTGCCCTCCCTTGAGGAGAGTGACATCTATGTTACTCTCTCCTCGGGCTCCACTAAATGTGAAGTCCTGGGAGGGCACATTCAAGATATCCACTCTCGCATTCATCACCCATTCTTCCATTATTTCACCTCTTTTCATATTATTCCACACCCGACTAATGGCCTTACTATGCCACAAGCCGGACGTGGCATTTACATCCATACCAATTAACACACACTTTCCATTCATACATCTAATCAATCTATCCAATTACTCTACACATTCATTCATAATGCCACTCGGTCGACAATATAACGATACAACATACATTTCACACACACTATTTTTAAACCATACACACACAACATCATCAAACTTACACTCTTCTACTAACATACACTCACATTCACTATCGGGGACAATTACACATGCTAATCCAGATACACTTTTAAACAGGCGCATCCATGAGCGCAAGCCACACACGCGATCATTCCGAACATACGGCTCCTGGAGAAGACCCAATTGGATCCCCTCCCGGAGCAACCATTCACCCAGATCATACATCACACCACTCGATTTTTGACAATTATACTGCACAACATTCACAATCGGACACACACTTACATTCACATCGTTATTGTCTACATTTATACTAGCCATTCACACGTTTTCTTAACACATTCAATAGACATACATGCTCAGGACACTCAGCCCAGAAGGAGGAGTGATCCGCAGGTCGGCCCCTGCGTTTGCAGTTTACGCAGACCTCGGGGCTCCGACACTCCCGGGCATGATGTCCCACCACACCACATCTGTAGCACACTTTCCCATTCTTACAATCATTCACACGATGGTCAAATAACATACACCCATGGTACCTCAACACTTTCTCATACACTCTTACTTTATAAGACATCCATCCAACATACACTCTTCCATTCTTCAACAATTTCTCTTTCCATTCAATCGGCAACTCCACAAACACATTCTCTACTCTAGCATCATTACCTCTCTTCTCCCTCCTCACAATTTTCGCCTTCTCTTTTATTCCCTCTGTTTCTGTTAAACCATCCAGATTCTTGCGGGCCAGTTCATCAAGGAGGTTGGCGTCGGTCACCGACGAGGGGAGATCATATATGATCACCCTAGGATCAAACCTTTTTGGTGCAGCAGCACGCAGACCGGTGTCTCCCAGGGGGCACTGGACCAGTCGCTGCCGATCCTCCTCCGTCGCAGCCTCCACCAACAGTCCTCCGCCTTTCATCAATCTCATGCCCTTGACTTTCACATTCTCTCCTCTCCAACACTCTCTACCATTCGTCTCTTTATTTGCATACTTTTTAATTTCTCCTTATCCCTTTTAACAATCAAAGCATAACTCTTTTCCGGGGCTAGGGTCGTTTTGCCAGCCCCGGGTTGAGCACGCTCCATCACATCATTTAAATTCATATCCCCACACACTTGCTCCATTACACTCCCACACATATTAACCATCCTCTTCTAAACATTATCCAATATCCCCTTTATCCCATCATTCATTCCAAATTCCATTTTCTGCATTCTATTCTCCATTTCCTTCATTCTTCTATCCATAGCCTTCTCTTGTTCACTTAACCTCATCTCCAATCTTTCATTCTCTACACTCATCCTACTTATAATCTTCTCATACCTCCCCATACACCTATACAATTTGGCCGCCTCTTCTTTTGGTACCTTCTTGGTATTCACCAGGATCTTCTTTACCCGTTCCCTTACATTTCCCAATTCTCTGTCCAAATTGTCATAGTTCACAACCATCATTTCCTCTTCATCATCTTCGTCATCCTGTGTGTTCAGCACCAGTCCCCCCTTTCTATCACCGCTCATGTCTTTTTCATCCTTTCCTCGCAGTAACGCTCTATTTTCTGCCTTTGCTCTCTCATTTTTTTGAATCTCTCTCTTATCCTCAGCTTCCTTTAATGCTCTCATTTCCTTTTCCTCTTCTTTTTTCATTCTTCTCTTCCTCTATTCCTTCTTTGTCGATACTTCATCCTGTACTTCCTTCTTTCGCTCCTTCATATATCGCTTTTTTAAATCATCATTTCCATAACCTTCATTCACTACATCCGGCTTCCTTTTTCCCAACTTCAACTCACCCATTTCTATTTTTTCGACACTCACCACTACATCAGTTGTAGTATTCAGCGCCCCCCTTCTTTCTTTCCCTTTTTCTTATCTATCTCGAATCCCGATCCTTTACTCCTATCCGAGTCCTTTCCCGATGTCTCACCCGATTCCTTACCCAATTCATTCCTTGGTACTTTCCTTAATCCCCCCTGTTCCACCTTTCTTTCCCCAGCTTTCTTCTTCTTTTGAGCTGTACCTCTTAGGCGACATCTATGTGGAACCATGAGCCAGAGATCCTCATCTCCGCGTTCCCATACTTCTTAGGGTCTCCTTTCCGCTTGCGCAGACCGGTTCCTGAGAGTAGGTTCGGCTAGCCGAAGCTGCAGAGCCTCCACTATTTCCTGGGTTTGGATCACTTTGGCGGAACAGGAGCATGCTTTCGCAAACTCCTGAACCGTGAGGGGGGTAGATAGGGACAGTGGGAATCTCGTTAATCCATTCATGCGCGTCACTAATTATATGACGAGGCATTTGGCTATTTTATTTATTTATTTTTTTTTTATCTATATGTTCATAGACATTGTGCCTGATCCGAGTGGTAAACAGATTACCCTCATAAGTGAGGGGATCCCAAGTCCACCATCCTTGACAGCCGCCTGAAAGTAGGCTGATGGTGTATCATTTTGGAGGTCTAGCCACTTCTTTACTCTAGTCCTTATTTTCTTGTCCATCTTGCGAAGTAGGCTAATATTTGCACTCCCTAGGACTAGTAGATGGTATAAACTTGTATTACGACACACCTTAAGCCAAACAATATGTGCTGAGGCCTTAGGGGCGCCTTAGTGAGTGTTTCCATTGATGTCATCAAGTTGAGGAGGGGGTTACCCGTCCATTTTCCTTCCGGCGTGAAAGGAATACCTAAATATTTCCATTCACTTGACCTACTTACGGCCGGAAGAATCCTACCTAGACACCTAAATTTCATCGCTGGATCAATCACAGTCTTCTTTTCTTTAGGTACTGTATGTACGGACACCGTCATGCATTTTCCAGCATTCACTTTCAGGCCACACTTTAAAAGATACTCCGCTGACTTGTTAATTGCTTCCAGAAGACCACTTGGAGAGCTTGCCACCAGTACGAAATCATCCGCGAATGCAAATGCATTAGTTTTGATCCCGTCTACCTCCACTCCCACTTCTGGGGGTAGAACTTTGAAAAGCCGGTCCATTACAAGATTAAAAATAATCGGTGACAACGGGTCTCCTTGTTTCACTCCGCATGTAGGATGGATTCCATGGGAGATCCAATCGCCACAAGTCAGCTCAGTCGTGCTATGAGCATAGATATCCATGACATACTCCACCATAATACCGGGCACTCCTGCTCCTTCCAAGATGTCTCTAATGGTATTGTGCGTAACCGAATCGAATGCTTTTGCCATATCCATAGACGCCATGTGCATCGGCTTCGCCCGATGTTGTCTTAGGATCAAATCCATAAGAAATATGTTCTCTGCACAGCCATCAACGTCTCTGAAAGCTTTCTGCCTGTCATCTAATTCCACGAGATTCAGCATGCGTGTTGCTAGTATCTTATTTAGCGCTCTTGCTATAACCGAAGAAACCGTAATCGATCTAAAATCACTAGCCTCATATGCTTGTTCCTTCTTCGGGATCATCGTGGTCCTTGACTTCAGCAGGTATCTGGGCAGTTTGCCACACCAGAGCAAGATGTTATATACTCTCAGTAGGATGTTCATTGGTGTGCTTTTAAGCTGTCCAGCTGTAACTCCATCAGGCCCAGGAGAGGTGGAATTCTCGGGCATAGACTCCCTGATCTCTCGGGAGTTAATCGGGTCCCATAGTTTTGCAATGACTGGCTTCCTGGTCGCAATTCCAGGGCTCACATTAGATTTTTGGGTCATTACTGTTTCCCAAAAGGGGACCATAAGATCTTTTGATGGTGTTACCACATTCTCAACGTCTTTAAGCAGATATCTAAGAAATTTATTAGGATTCTTCCTCCATAAATCCTGCGATTTGGCATATTCCTGCCTGCGCATTTGTCGTTTCTTTAAAACGCGATTAGGGCCAGATGACCTTCGCCCCGTTTCCTTAGAACCCTTAAATGTCTCAGATAGGTACAGAGTCATCTCCTCGAGTACCTGGCCCCTGGGCGTTGAACTTACCAAGCCACATATCCTGCTCAACTGACTACCATGGTACTGATTTGATTCCAGAGCCTCGAAGACCGAGATGGTCGCCTTTAGTTTCTCAAGAATCTCATCGTCTGCCGAAGCAGGCTGAGGTTCCTCTATAACATCATCCGTTCTTTCCCGTTTTAATCTTTCCTTGTGGGCTTCGACTAATCTCCTATAACCAAGCTGTTTCCGTTTCCCTTTTATGCCCTCCAGGGTTCGAGTGGGAAACGCTTCTACAAGGCCATCATACAAATCTTTATGTGCCTTTTGATGGTGAAGGCCCCTTCCTTGCACCGTGCGAAAATTTCTATCACAGCCTGGAAATTCGCACCTGAATTCGCCCAGACTTGGATCTGGTTGAGTCTGAGCTATTTACCGGGGCGCGCGAGCCAGTGGGCTCACCGCTTGTTATAATATTCCTTGTGTTTCTACTTGAGCCGGTATAGATCTGCATCGGGTGGGCTGGCAATCCCCCCGACCGTTTTGCCAGTGCCTAATATTCGCCGTTCGAAAACGTTGCCCGACTCTCACTACGAGGAGGTTGTAGGATAGACTTAAGAGAGTCATAGTTACTCCCGCCGTTTACCTGCGCTTGCTTGAATTTCTTCACGTTGACATTCAGAGCACTGGGCAGAAATCACATTGCGTCATCACCCGCGAGGGCCATCGCAATGCTTTGTTTTAATTAGACAGTCGGATTCCCCTACTCCGTGCTAGTTCTGAGCTGAGCGTTGAATGGCGGCCGAAGAGAACGATCGGGACGGCGTAACCGCCCCAAAAGCCTCGCAGCAAGGAAGATCAGCGGGAGGCCAAGGCACGGTACCGAGCTCGGATCCCGACCCTCCCGTGAAGAAGGGTCATTCACCTCGCCCAGGCCAGGCATGTCAGCCAGACCCACTTCCCGACCAAGCCCGACGCGCCCCGCTCCTCAGAGCCAATCCTTATTCCGAAGTTACGGATCCAATTTGCCGACTTCCCTTACCTACATTAGTCTATCGACTAGAGGCTCTTTACCTTGGAGACCTGCTGCGGATATGGGTACGAACCGGCGCGACACCTCCACGTGGCCCTCTCCTGGATTTTCAAGGTCCGAGGGGAAGATCCGGACACCGCCGCAACTGCGGTGCTCTTCGCGTTCGAAACCCTATCTCCCTGCTAGAGGTTTCCAGGGAACTCGATCGCTTATACAGAAAAGAAAACTCTTCCCGGATCTCCCGACGGCGTCTCCAGGTCACTTTGGGTTACCCCGAGGAAATGGCTATACGGACATGTCCCGTGTAACGTACGTGTAAAATAATAAAGGCTCCGTAAGAGTTTGGGGGCTCCGTAAAGATCCGTAAGGCTCCATAAGGCTCCGTAAGAGTACATGGGAGCTCTGTAAGGATCCGTAAGGCTCCGTGATATTCCGTAAGGCTCCGTAAGAGTATGTGGGAGCTCTGTAAGGATCCGTAGAGGCGCCGTAAGATTCCGTAAGGCTCCGTAAGAGTACATGGGAGCTATGTAAGGATCCGTAGAGGCGCCGTAAGATTCCGTAAGGATCCGTAAGGCTCCGTGATATTCCGTAAGGCTCCGTAAGAGTACGTGGGGGCTCTGTTAGGCTCTGTGTAGGCTCCGTAGGCTTCCGTAGAGGCACTGTAAGGATCCGTAAGACTCCGTAAGAGTTTGGTGGCTCCGTAAAGATCCGCAAGGCTCCGTAAGGCTCCGTAAGAGTACGTGGGGGCTCTGTTAGGATCTGTGTAGGCTCCGTAGGCTTCAGTAGAGGCACCGTAAGATTCCGTAAGGCTCCATAAGATTCCGTAAGGCTCCGTAAGAGTACATGGGAGCTCTGTAAGGATCCGTAGAGGCGCCGTAAGATTCCGTAAGGATCCGTAAGATTCCGTAAGGCTCCGTAAGAGTATGTGGGAGCTCTCTAAGGATCCGTAGAGGCGCCGTAAGATTCCGTAAGGATCCGTAAGGCTCCATGATATTCCGTAAGGCTCCGTAAGTGTACGTGGGGGCTCTGTTAGGATCTGTGGAGGCTCCGTAGGCTTCCGTAGAGGCACCGTAAGATTCCGTAGAGGCACCGTAAGATTCCGTAAGGCTCCATAAGATTCCGTAAGGATCCGTAAGGATCCGTAGAGGTGCCGTAAGATTCCGTAAATGCACCGTAAGATTCCGTAAATGCACCGTAAGGATCTGTAACACTCCATAGGCTTCCGTAGAGGCACCGTAAGATTCCGTAGAGGCACCGTAAGATTCCGTAAAGGCACCGTAAGATTCCGTAAGGCTCCGTAAGGATCCGTAGAGTCGACGTAAGATTCCGTAGAGGCACCGTAAGAATCTGTAAGGCTCCGTAACAGTGTAGCCAAAAGGGACAGAATAAAAGGTGGGAAAAATAAAAATTTAAAATCCAAGAAAAATAAATATAGTCGAAAAAATATTTAAAATGTTGGACAATTATTTATGGTTGAATATAAGAAAAGTTACTGTAAAAAATTAATTTTTATGCATCAATTAACATTGTTATAAATAATCAAAATTTTACGTATATTTCGCAATAAAAGCTGTGAAAAACTTTAATTTGAGCAATGGAGGTATTTACTATCGCTTAGATAATGAATAATATAATACGTATCAATGATTTGAACAAGATAGAAGTATAAAATATGTTTTAAAACAATATAAATTGCAAAAAGGGGGATTAAGGCGCTTTCCCACTATCGGCCGAAAGTATGTCATTTCACAGGGAACAGAAATGAAGGGTAATCACGCAGGCAATGTGTGTACCTATAGGTTTTTAGGTTCATTTTTTTAGCAATTCGCTTTTGCAATACTTTGCATATTATTAAAATATATTATTTTACAAAACCGAAATCATATTTGCGTTCAGCTACCCCAAAACCTCCGAGCGATCATTACTTTCGACGTGCTATTCGTTTTTGAAATAATTTGCATAAACAAAGTTGTTTAAACAAATTTTTTTGCAAATTTGAAATCATATTTGCAATCAGCGAACCTAAAAACCTATAGGTACATACATAGCTTGCGTGATTACACTTCATTTCTGTTCCCTGTGAAATGACATACTTTCGGCCGATAGTGGGAAAGCGCCTTAATGCCCATTTTTGCAATTTATATTCTTTTAAAACATATTTTATACTTCCATCTTGTTCAAATCATTGATACGTATTATATTATTCATTATCTAAGCGATAGTAAATACCTCCATTGCTCAAATTAAAGTTTTTCACAGCTTTTACTGCGAAATATACGTAAAACTTTGATTATTTATAACAATGTTAATTGATGCATAAAAATTAATTTTTTACAGTAACTTTTCTTATATTCAACCATAAATAATTGTCCAATATTTTAAATATTTTTTCGACTATATTTATTTTTCTTGGATTTTAAATTTTTATTTTTCCCTCGTTCTATTCTGTCCCTTTTGGCTAGACTGCTCCGTAAGAGTTTGTGAAGGCTCCATAAATTCCCGTAGAGGCTCCGTAAGGATCCTTTGGGTTCCGTAAGCCTACGTGAGAGATTCGTAAGTACCCGTAGAGGGTCCGTACGATCCCGTAGTAGCTCCGTATTGCTCCGTCTGTATCTGGACTGTATGGTATGTCGATACCCGGTCTCGCAGGGCGCCTTCATCGTAAACTTAGCTTTTAGTTTGCCTATGCGATCAGAAGCCTGCCTACAATGATTTGCATTCCGTACGAAACTAATGTTGTGACATCCTTATTTTTCCTTACTCAAACATTAGTTCCATATGCCACGGAATATGTACATGTAACGGGAACATGTAGGGGAAATAAAACTTCACGCTATTTAAGTATAGAGATGCTCAATCTGTATTTCGCTCAATCCTCTAATTTTTATTAATTCTGAACTAAATTTCTAACTAGATTGAATGAAGATTATAAATAAAACATCCTTAATTCAACTTATTATTGAAATAATATATTACAAATTTTTTTAATACGGCGAGCGAGGGTCTCTACTTTTATTGCGTGCAGTTGCCGATGTACCCAGTACACCACAAATCACACATCGATTGAACGCTCTGAAGTGCCGTCCATTATGGCACTCTTGGGTCTCAACTCGATTAAGGAAGAAAATAACACTGTACAGATAGCGCTTGTGCGCAACCCCGCTTTCGCTTTCTACCGCAGTCTGTTGTATATGGTTCATGAATTTTTAACGCAAGGAGGTTATTTTGCGCAAGGTTAACCTGTGAACTATTTTTGGATAATATTAATAATCTGCTTAAAACAGTCAATAATATCAGATAAGTTTATTCATATTTTCATTTATTTAATCTATACTTTTTTAATTTAATAAGGATTATGACTCTCTGTGTAATAAGTTTATATTTATTTTTAGGTAATTTAACTCTATTACATGTACAAGAGGCTATTGGGAGATGTGCTTGCAGAAGGTATGTGGAAGATCAATAGTCAATCACCGTTACACGAGGTAGAAAGTTTATTATAACATACAAGGCATACATTGAAACATTTATTACATTGTGAAAACCTAGAATTTTATTTACGTTACTGAGAGTTGGTAAAATTTAAGCTACTTTCAGCATGGCAAATAGATATAAATATATATAACTGCAAATAATTGTTAATATGTTGTATGCAGTGTAATACAACATTTTTTGAATCAACGTTCCTTATCTCCAGGTGCGCTATAGGAGCTAAATGTTTATTTAAGGCTCATTATCTTAGCTAACATCATATAAATCAAAAGAGAGAAAATTAATTTTATTGATTCATTTACTGATTCAGACAAGTACAAACAATCAGATCATCTGCCAAACATGAGTCAAAGCAAGCGGAAAAGCAACGCGTCTTCGGCCTGGCAAGAATTGGGATTGCGTTACCATTCAGCACAACAGGATTACTTACAAAGTTAATAAAACACATTTTCTATTTAAACCTATTGATTTTTTATTCATTCATTGCAGTAAGCTAAAATGATGTTTGACACAATTTTTTCAGAAATAAACTCACGAGAAGATGAACTAAACAGACTACTGGCTTAATGAATCCACAAGTAGTGAACCTATTTCAAGTATGTGGCAAGGTCAGAAACATCAAGATCATGTTCTTCTCCAACTCGACGATGTAGAATAAGATATTAGAATAGCGGTTGAAAGGGAAGATAAGGTAGAAAATATTGTGAACAGTATTTCTGAACTTGAAAACGTGTTTAAGGTGGGTTGTTCTTCACACTTGACAAAATGTTAGCAAAAAAGGGCGGTAAAAAATAACCCTTATAAACTTGCTTTTCAAATTATGTCCTTAGGAACTCACGGTTATGGTGCAAGATCAAGGAACTGTTTTAGCTAGGATTGATTATAATATGGAACAAACACAAGTTCAAGTACATGAAGGACGTCAACAATTGAAGAAAGCAGAGTCATATAATAAAAGTAATCGAAAAATGTGCATTTGGATACTCTTAGGATCGATATTTTCATTAATATTCTTTTATGTCATATTCAAATCTTACTCATGGTATTGTTGTATTATCTCTGTATATTTTTGGAACTTAAACTTATGTTCTTTAGTCAAAGTCACTCAAACTAAAAGAATCATAGACTTTTTTTAATGCAACAGAGAAGTTAAATGCTTTTTTTATTGAACGTTCAAGCTGAAAACTAGATTTTTTAGGATTTACAATTCCGCAAAGGATCTCGCATTAATTTTATATTGTCTACAGTGAAAATGTATTTTGGTGCATGCATACATTATAATTCCAAATGTAGAGTAAATAATACTGTGATAGGTAAGGTTCTTTAAAATTAATTGATAAATGTATGTATTGTCTAATTTGCATCTGTTGCATGTGAAACTTTAGAGCACGTAATAGATTGAGAAACCAACAGCTATGACGTTGTGAAATTGATTTTAAGGTTTTCCCATAGAAAAGGTACTTTTAATGGCAATGTCAATAAGTTTATCGTACAAAAATATAGACTTGTGTGCATATAACAAACACCAAAGGCTTGTATACTTTCTTGCGTGTAAATATTTTTGGACCTTATTTGTTTTATGGGTAAATTTTGGGAAATAAGCATATCAGAAATAATTAAAATTTCATATTTATGATTTAGTTACTGAGACCAACATTGTACTTTATTAATAATTATCAAACATTATTATTACAAATTATTATGTAAAAGTCTCAATGCTACACTTAATCAAAAAGTATCTTATTTTTAAAAAGTTGACATGATTATAAAACCTCTGTTGATATTTTGAGAAATAAAAGACGTGCTTAAATACATTACATTTTTTAATTTTGATTTATGTTACATTGAATTATATATTTTTACGTAGATAATCTGTTTAGCTTTACTGTAGAAATGAAATTACTTTAAAAAAATTATTAGAATATGTTTATTATTTAGTGTTGTTTATTGAACATTTGAGAAAAAATTGCAATCCTGTTCAGTACAAAACCAATCTTCTTTGGGTTCTGTATCGATGCCTACGCATTCATAATGGTACCACTTGAGGCATGCCTCGCATAGAACGGAAGAATCTTTTTCTTCCCCTTTGTTTCATTTTGAACATATCCATTGCAAGTCACATTTTGTTTTTATACTTTTATTAAGATGTTTATACGTTTCATTCGAAAAATGGTTCTTCAAGAGAGCCAAATCATTCTCAGAAATCATTGTAAATGATTCTGTTGGATCATTTAAATCTGAAGTTTGTATCAAATATTCCTGTTTCAAGCTATTTTCAATTGCAATTGTTAATATTTTGAGCCATTCCATCATTTTTTTCTTTTTGTTATACCTATTTAAATCAGAAAAGGCCGTTTTCGCAATTGCTTACAAAGTAATTTTTTGTAAATTGTTTTCCTATATAAAAAAGTCATGACCGGATGTTGTGAAGCCAAGATAGACGTTATGTGATTAGATCGTGTAGTGCGCATGCGTCTAGGCTTCTAAGTTAGTGCGCGCAACGCGCGCTGTTTAAAATCTAGTTTTTTAAATTCAGAGATGATATTTCAATTCTGCAAAGTAAAGTAAGATTTTATTAATGTCATATATAAAATATTTAGTATACAACTAATAATAGTAATTATAGTTACTAGTTTACTATTATTTTTAGTTATTACAACTATGACTTTGAACTTACTTTGAATTTAAATTATGTGATTCATCTGAAGTTGGATCCAGTAGTTTATTACGATATTTATTTCTAAAAATAAATTTTTTATTTAAAAATTATTGTAAATGAATTTATAGAAATTAAAGTGAAAAAAACTTACATGATGGTATCACAATCCTCATTTGATACTTGTTTTAATTTTTTTCTTTTGCACTTCCAGCTTAGAAAATACTTTTTTTGCTTTTTCAATCTTTTTAGGTTTTACCTTTTCTACGGTAGGTGAATACATTTTCTTAACTTTGATCACACGTTTACATTTTAAATTAGCTTTAATTGTTGAGGGTTCTTTGCTCGATTTAGTTAAATTTTTTCTAAAATAAAATACACCAAATTATTTAAATAATTAATGCATATGTTGAGCTGATTTTCATTATGTGTCTTATTCAAGTAAATTTGTGTCATGTTTTGAAGACTTACTGAGGCAACGCATTGCTTTTCAAGAGTAGAGATTTAGTTTTCTCGAATTCACTATCGCTTGAACTGAAAGCTAAATCATCCATCGAAACACTCTTGTCAATTTCAGTATTAGCATTATCAACTTAGTTTCACATGATTTCATGCTGGTAATAACTGTTTCTCTGAAAGAAGTTACAAGATAAGTCAGTAAATCTTATAATAAGAAATATTCAGATATGGGTTTATAAAATGATGTTACAAAATGTATATCAAAGAATGACATCAGACTTTCTATTGATATACAAGCTATTCATTTACCGTATATTATGAAAGTATTTACAAGAAAGTATTTACAAGAATTTTGATCCTTATTTGTAGATCCGATATTCTTATTTACCGGATCTTCATTGATATCCTTCGTTAAAATTTCAGATTTTCCAGATAATTGTTCTTCAACTTTCTTCATTGGTAGAGACGTATTATATGTAAATATTGTTTTAACGTGCACAAGGGGTGATGCTTCTGTACTTGTGGCCATGTCATTCTGAATTACAGAGCTCAATAATTCTAATTTTCTTGTGAAGTCATCGTCCTCAGCTTCCAACAGTATTGTAGCTAATTTGGATGTAACGGCTTCCATAATCTTATATCTTTCATATCGTTCTTCATTCGTTGCAATCTAGACAAAATGTTGCAGAATTATTGAAATAAAACAAAAATATTATAAATATTTTTAATGATCTTACTTGTTGTATATCATGGTTGTGCTCCATATCGTAAGCAGTCATTTTAAGTATAGTAAAATTGTCACGCGGAGTCAGATTAATTTGGGATGGACATTCTTTAACCTCACTGAAACAGTTTAGATTCTTTTCCTATTAAATTTTCTTTTAGTTATAACAATTTATATGTATAACCTTACTGAAACATACCCCGTCACTGGATTTATTCCTTTTCCTTTGCATTGTACGTGATATTCACTAAAAATTATGTCTGGACTGAAAGTTTTATTTTTTAACCTCCTATCAGTAGTGCGATATTTTGTAGATCTATGTTTGTAGTCCAAATTATATATATTCTTAAGTTCTTGAAATTTTTTATTAAATTCTGCAAATTGTGTAAATTCTTGATTTAACTTAAGAAGTGGAAAGTTAATTGTGTTCATTTTGCACATATATCAAAGAAACTACAATATATATGTAAATAAATTATTCTTCTAGCTGTTTTTTGAACCGTTCGCACAAAGGACTAAATCAATGTGAGGCTCTTTCGTTTCCATGCAGCAATACGCGTTTTAACAAGTTGAATTCCCGAAAATACCGCTTACGAACTTGACTGAACTTTATCACATAGAAAGTGGCGCCAACGGGCGCCACGGACAAATTGTGAACTCGTTGTTCCGCGCAAAGCAGTGTACAAAGCGTGTGATTTAGAATAAGTATCTCTTATACTCGAAAAAAGAAAAAAAATTAATAAAAATAAAAAATGAATAGCAACGTACCTCGAGTAGGCATGAGTTTTAAAAGTTATGAGGAGGCAGAGAATTTTATAAATAATTCGGGAAAATCAAGTAATCAAGTATTTATTAAACACAGCACCACGATATGTGGTAAGAATTGTCAAATTAAACAAAAAATTAAAAAGGAAATTATTTATCACGACGTGAATTTTGAATGCAAACATGGGAAAAGCCATCATAAAAGTACGGGCAGAATTAGGAAAAAAAGGTATTTTTTTATACACACAAATCCTTATAAAAAAAAAGTGATAGCTGCTCGAAGCAGGTTAAAACTAGATGTAATTGGCTGCCTGAATTTTGTTTAGTCCATATAAAAACAATTTAATTTATTTTATGTATTATTATTTGTGTACAGATCTTTTAAAGTCAATTGTCCTGCGAGAATAAGATTGCAGGCTTCTCGTAATGGACGATTATTGCAGATTAGTCACGTCAGCTTAAATCATGAGAACCATCTGGATACAAAGGTAACATTTGATTTCAATATTTGCTAAAAAAATGATGCAGTTACTAGCTAAAATAACTCATCTAAGTAACACGTGACACTCCAATCTAAAAATCTTGTCGAGGCAATCACATTTTATTCAATTATGGTCACTGTAGTACATTGTATTTTTTTTATTTCAAAGTATACCTCGCTTTGGTACTTGGATGATAGTCAAGACTCACAGTTAGTAATTTTTGTTCTCAGTGTATATGTATTTTATAAAATTATGGTGTTATTTTAAATATTTACTTAATAACTTAAAAATATTAAAATATTTTACAGTTAGATCCTGTTCCAGAGAGCATAAAAATGAGTAAAGAAATATTTGAGTTTGTTCTTAATGCTATAAACTTAAAGAGCAACAGAGCATGCATAATTCAATTGCTTAAAGAAAAATTTAACGTCACTGTTATTCCTAAAGATTTAAAAAATATTCAACTGAAGCTTCGAGTATAAGAAGTGGATCAACTTTCAGCAACAATAGAATTTTTGCAAAAGAAAGGTACTTCATTTTTATTTGAATTCAAAAATTCCATCACTTCTAAACAATTGATTGTATTTTCCAATGCTACATTTATTTCTCTATTAAGTTATAATTTAAATATTCTAAACACTTGCTAATTGATCTGTTTTATTTTCTCATAACTCAGAATTTGATTTGCAGGAGCTGTAATAGATATTCTAAAAGAACAAAATACGTTTCAAGGATTATTTTTCACAACACCTGACATGATAGCATCATTGAAGGCATGGGGTGAAACAATTTATTTCGACGGAACTTATAAATTGATAATGCACAGTCTTATTGTACTTATATTTTTGGTTGAGGATGGTACTTTTTTAACAAAAATTGTAGGTGTAGGTATTGTACGGAGAGAGGATCAGGCTACCATGGACTGGATAATGAGTTCCTTTAAAAAGCATCACCACAATAATATTCAAATCATAAAATATTTTATGAGTGATAAAAATCAAACCCAGAGGCAAGCAGTTAAAAAAATATGTCCTAATATAGTATTGCTTATTTGTTTGTACCATACTATTCAGATTTGGAAACGTCAACTTTCAAAAATGAACTTAAGTTCAAAACAAAAAGAGTTTTATTTGTATGAATTAAAGAAATTGGCTTATGCAGAAAATATTAACATCTATGAATATCGATTGCGAGAAATGGTTAAAGAATGTCAAGAGTGTATTCTGTCATACTTTTTTCAAAATTGGGATGACATCAAACTGCAGTGGACGTGTTATAATGAGCATCATGGTACTTTTTATAATAGGACGAACAATAGAACTGAATCTATAAACCAAAAATTAAAACAAGTCATGGATAAAATGAGTAAGCTTCTACAAGCTGTAACTCACTTTTTTACTTGGAAAAATTTCCACGACAATGAAAATAAAAGGAAAATCATGCGAAATTTTGGATCTGTATTACAAAGAGAACAGTCTGAAGATGAAAAAAAATATATGAATTACCTCATGGATGGATCAGATGAAATTGTTCTGAACGAAATGAAAAATAAAAATTATATAACTTTTGACAACGACAGTCAAAACAATACGATTTTTACAATAGCTAAATCAAAGAGAAACGACATACAAAGAATGCAATTGCACTATTTCGATAGCCTATAAACTACCATGTCGTCATATATTTGCTGCAAGAAGTATAATGCAATTGCCATTATACGACGAGACATTAGTCTGTAAACGTTGGACAAAAGAATTCTGTTTAAATTCACTATGATTCAATATGATTGAATTAAAAATTATTAAAATCGATGAAATTATTTCAGATATTGTAAATTTTTATAGCTGCAGCTGTGGTGTAAAATTTTACAATCAAATTCTTATTCTCCAAAAATTAATAGAAATATGGAACAACAAACCAAATGTGTACGTAACTGTAACGTCGCCCTCTATTTTTAAAAAATTTTTAAACAATTTTTGAAAATTCTTAGAAAAATATATAAAGGAAAAAATAGTAAATATTTAATCTAAGAGATACGTATGTCTGAAAAATATTCTGTAGAACTCTCGAGATTAGAAGTAAGATAATAAATACAAACAGAGATGCCTACTCTGCTGCAACGCGTTGGGAATTTTTTCCGATACAATATCCACGCACTTGAACGACAAACATCCTGAAGTTGTAAAAACCGCCCAAAAATTAGAAAATAACCAAATGCAGGCTAAGATTGTCGCTGCGTTTTTCTCGAGAGAGAAAGCGAAGACAGCCAGCTGCAGGCAATAAAAGTGCGAGATAACATACCCTATCTGGATTTTATGGCCTGTCGCGCCTAGGATTTTGGAGTGCGTATAATCTCCTATGTAGAAAAAAAACATAGACATGCGTCCGGAAAAAGTCTCCAGCTACGCTGTGGGAAAATGCGCCTATGCCCTTATACATATATATATATATAATGCTTTAGGACCTTTATTATCTTTTAAAAATTTAATAATTATTTTAGTTAAAATATTGCATAATGCCTATAAATTATGCATAATCAATATATAGTATATACGAATTTTTATTTAAGGAAAAATAGTGTTAAATTATGATAAAATCTTATTAGTTTATAAGTTATTAATAAATTTAGCAGACTGATGCGTATATAGGAAAAATATACAGTTGCACACTAAAAACATACATTTAAGATCAATAGTATATACATAAATAGTTTAAATAAAATCATTTAAGAGCGATAACAAAACATAATAATAAGATGTAATGTTATAAGAGTATTGTTTAGTATGATTAGAGTGTTCAAACATTAATAGTATTATATTTTTCATGTCAAATAAACAAGTTTTAAAAATCAATACAATCTGCTTTTATACAATTGACTATTTTAACATATATACAAAAATATAGCTATAATCGTTTTGTTATAAATAAACTTGTTTATTTAACGAAAAATCGTACTAATAATAAGTATCTATATATATGTATTTTTGGTGAATGTAGTAGAGAATTTATAATTTAGCAGAACATTTTGCATGAGTATGAATATTTATATATATGTAAGGTTCTGATTTACTATGCTGAACCGCGCAGTAATTCTATATACAAATAATTATTTATTTGAGTATAGGTGAACTAGCCTTGACTCGAGAGTCTTCTGTTACTATTAAGTAGGTTATGATTCTAATAAACTGTCTCTTTATGGTACTTCTTTGTTATGACTTTATTTAGACGAAGGCCCAATGCTTTGATACAGATGTTACACAGATGTTTTAATCTAATCTTTATGTTTGTTCTTAATGTTACGTATTTACTTATTTCTATATTGGTTCGACTTACAATCCCGTTCGGATACTACTAGTAGATTGCACGGTCGATGACTGGGCGGTGTTTAGTATTATCCTACACGGATGGTTCCGTGGCGTGTTGAGACTAAGTTCCTTAACTAAGCTGCCGAAGCTAACGCCAGATAGGTTGACGGTCCTTAAGCCTCGTACTGTACCAACTCACGTCCAGAGTATGAAGAATTCCACCGGTTAGCTTCCACGGAGTTTGAGTGGTTTCTAAGCACCCAATAGACGACGCGAAGGACTAAACGGCACTCGTATTCACACACCAGGTCCAGCAGGTACAACACTCGTTGTCCTTGTAAAAAGAGACTTCACTAAAGGCAATATGAGGACTGAGTGCGGTGCTTATAAGGCTTGGCGGATGATCTCAATGTTAGGGTAATAACCAATCACTGATCGCCACCGAAAGTGTCTTACAATATAGGTTGGTGATGGTGCAGAATAAGTAGGTTTTGGGATTGCTGACTCGGGGGTCAGTTGGTTTAATTAGTAGGACGCGTTTGATGTCGTAAACGCGGTTGCGGAAATGCTTACATTGTGATTATTGTCGTATACCTGCGCCTGTACACATACACGCCGTCATACATCATTCTGTATGCAGTATATTCATACATATAATTATCTTTTATGAACATGGGACGTTACACCTCCCCCCCCAGAGTATTGCTGTCCCCAGCAATGGGTGCTGGTGCAAAAAGAAAAAAAAACGTGCGATGTTCATTCACAATATGTTGTTACATAAGTATGTTGTTTAAGAACTTTTCATAAAGTTAATAATATAATGCTGACATATGCATTATTTCGGAAGATTAATAAGTGATGAAAAAGAAATTTTCGGTATTTTGATCTCTAATCCTAGTTGTAAAATTTTTGTTTTGATCCGATCATAATTGCGATTTTTCGTACTTTATTTACAGGATAACAATGTAAATATAAACAATTTGTCTAACTTTTATTACATTATTAGTTCGGAGACTCTTAATTGCAAAATTACAAAAAGGTTTGATTCAAATCCGACCATAATTTTTTTTTTTTTTTTTTTTTTTTTAATGTTATTACTGTTTTTTTTTTTTTTTTTCTCATAGGTTGATAGAGTATCCTTAATTAACAATTTAGGTACAAAAATAACAATTTTCGTACTGTAATTTTTCGAGTTACAGGCCTATAAACATTTGATTGTTGCTACTCATTTTTGGGTGTATTTTGACTTCCTAAGGTGCGGTCGAGTGCTAAAAGTCCGAAATTATTATTATTTTGTTAGGTAATGCCAATTGTTGCTAAATTGTTTATTCTGCATGTTTAGTATTTGTATAATATGAACCCTTATGTGGTCTTATTGTAAGTCCGCTAGATTGGAAAGTGCATGTGTGTAGGTATAAGCCTGTATGCAAGTATAACTGGTCTTATGTATACTTATATATATACTCTTACCCGTCTTTATGTACACTGATATATATACTCGCATGTCCATACGTTATGTTCATTTATATATATACTCGCTACATATATATAAGTATAGTATTGACTGCGAGTGTGACGTACTGCATTCCTGGGTGGGTCGCATTCCTGGATGGGTCTTTTTGATTCTTCAAGTATCCGCTCGGTGGCAGGAGTTACCGCGCTTTGGCGCGAACTCGTGCTTTCGTCACGCCTACATATACGCGCGTGCTGTGTAAGTTCCGGCGCGAGCTGACAACACGTGAGCGCGAGTGCATTGGCTTCGGATGGTAGTAGCCGCAATGCTAAGTTCGCTGACAATAGGTAGAGATAGACAATAGGCCGAAAATGAACTACTTATTTTCTTGTTTTGTTTGCCTAATCTTAAGTATTTGTTGTTACGTTTTATTGAACCCACGATCCTATGCTGCTTCCTTTTGCGTAAAAATTAATTACTACCAAAATCATTTAGTCGAAAGAAGGAGAATAATTTGGACATCGGTAAGTTTAAAATACCGTGTCTTGAATTTGTAGTGGTCTTGTCTGGTCTACTCAGCGATAAAATTTCTCTAACTTATCTTTATGCTTTACTATAAGTTTTCCATTAGATGATTCTACTATGACATTACTATTGTCTTTAATTTCCTTTACAAAAAATTTTCCATTATAAAATTTATCTAATTTCCCATATCTGGGTTCCTTTAATACTCTCACTTCGTCTCCGACAGAAATCTGTAAAGGTCTTGCCTTTTTATCATAGTACTCCTTGTTCTTATGTTTTGATTGTATGAGATTATTCCTGGCTACTGTTTGTGCATCTCTCAAACATTCAGTTAGTTCTTGTATGTAATCGTTGTAAGTTTCTAATTCGAATTCGTTCGGCAAACGATTGGGTGTACGGGCTGGTTTGCCGTATACTAATTCATGAGGAGTGTAACCCGTTGATGTATGTACGGATGTATTATACTCATGAATAGCAAAGGGAATTACTTTATCCCAATCTTGTTTGCTTGATGATTTATTTCTTAGAAAGTCTGCTAAGACAGCGTGACTTCTTTCTAAGGATCCATTAGACTGTGGATGGTATGCAGTCGTAGTATTTAATTTAAAATTATAAATTTCGGATAACTGTGACAATAGATTGTTTTGAAAACTGCGTCCTCGGTCGCTTAGAATTATTCTAGGTACTCCAAAATGTACAAAAAGGTGTCGGGTCAAAGCGTCTGCGATTGTAACTGCTTTGATGTTGGGCACTGTTACTGCTATACACAATTTTGAAAACTGACACTGCATAGTTAGTATATGCACGTTACCTTGCGTAGATTTGCATAAAGGTCCAACTGTATCTATGGCTACTTTATAGAAAACTTCACTTGGTGTATCCGTTATTACCATTGGTTCTCTTGTCTTTACTCTAACCAGCTTTTGTTCTTGGCAGATTTCACATTTGCGTACGAAATCATGTATATCTTCTTTCATTCCTTTCCAATAGTATCGTTCTCTTATTCTTCTATAGGTTTTTCCCATACCACGATGTCCTCCAAACAAACTATTATGGTAATCGTTCAGAACTACTAACTTGTATTCAGGGGCTAGTATCTTACACTCACCGTAACATATCGTTACTGCTATTTGTAAATTTTTCAGTTTTTCCTTAATTTTATTTAATAATACCCCTCGTGGAAGAGTGTCAGTTAGCTCTCCGCTTCTAGCTAATCTAAAAGACTTTAACTTTTTATTCCTAATTTCGTTTGCTAATGTATTTAAACATTTCGATAAATTATCTGGTATAATTTCGTCTTTTTCTTTATCTGAAATAACTAAACTGAAAATGAATCTTTTTCTATTTTGGGTAACTATTACATCACCGATGGTTATCTTGGCCTTCGATAATTCATCGCGATAAATAGCTTCTACGTCAATAAGTAATTTGTTAGTTCCATATGATAAACTTAAATCTTTTGAAATAAAATGTACTATATTATCTTTTAGATATGTTATACATTCTCTAGTTTTTAAAAATTTTAATGATTCACTCGAGTTCACATCTGAATCTACATAGTCGAAAAATACACATGTTGATGTGTTTCCAAATCTTGGAGCTGTACTGTCTTCCTTCGGTTTACTATTTATATAAAAAGTATTATGGTTGTTGGTAAGTGTTCCGCTTGTGGGTGTTATTATTGTTTTTGTCGTTTTAGGTGGATTATTTTGTTTTTTGGGTTTAGATAATTTTTTTCTTAATTCTTCGTTAATCTCGTCCTCCGATTCTTCTTCACTATCCTCTTGTTCTATTGTGGAGAGGTGATGCCAATTGGTGTTTTCGGCCATCTCTTCAGTCCAAGCAGTAGAAGATGCTCTAGGTTGTTTTATGGGTGACTTGGAACGAATCGGATTAGACTGACTATCTGCGTATTCTAGCATCCATTCTCTCACAGTGCTGCTGGGGACTACTGCCTGTGAAGCTTCTCCTAGTAACGTAGGTGGTTCTGAACTCGCTTTCTCTCCTTGTTGTAAGGGTGATGAGCTTTCAATATCTTTCATGAGGTCCCAGTTCTCAGTTGGAGTTTCATGATAGAGCTCTAAGAAATTATCCCAGCACATCGAGAGTGGTTGGTTATTTGTAGTCTCGCTTGGGTTTCCATTAGGATTAATCTCTTTTTCCCTTGCACTTTTGTTTAATTCAATGCTAGATAATTCTTGTAGTTCTGAATTATCCATGAGTTGACCTGGCATTGATCGTCTCATAGTAGATTGTAATTTTGGGTTTATTAACTCTTTGTCATCACTTGATGATGAAGAATCTCTAAATTTTGTTTCAATTTCCGGACTAGTTTGTCTAGAATTAGTATTCTTTTTGTTGTCGGGATTTTTACTCTTGTTCTTGTGGGGTTTATTCAATATTATTTCATCAAATTCACTTTCACCTGGATCCACGTTTGACTTGGCCATAGTAGAATCAGTTTCCTCTTCTGACTCTGTATCTTGATTCAACAGGCTAGGAAGCAAAGATTTGTTGCTTAGTGGTATTGGTGGAGCATCGGAAGATTCTGCAATACTACTCTCGATTGAGTTGGTTATTTCTGAGTTATCTGTTTCACTCATTGATGGTGGTTCGGAAACTATGGGTTCTGCAAAAACTACTGTTTTCTTTTCTGTAGTGGCTGGTTCGTTCTTCCTCATTCTAAGTCTCTTCGCGATTGTACTTGCTTCTAGGTCGGCTTGCCCTCCCTCCATACCTAAAGGGATAGTGGGGTTATCAAGCTTGATTCCTTCCTTACGACCCGGTTTCTTTCGATGTTTAACTCCTTCTTTAGAAGTTTCGTTTTCGCTTTGTAGTTGAGTACGATTCTGTCTGGCTAAAGAAGTTTTAGTCGGCTTAGGTAGGATAGGCAGTACTCGTACCTCCCCCCCCCTGTTCTTGTTCATCTTCTTTAATTAGTTGGTCTCTATCAACTGGATTGCGGGAAAGGGCGTCTGCGTTAACATTTAGACGACCAGGTTTATACTTGAAAGTATAGTAATAACCTCGTAATCTCATTCTCCAACGATTTAACCTACTGACTGGATCTTTTAATGATTCAATCCATGTCAATGGTTCGTGATCTCCGTAGACGGTGAAATGCTTACCGTAAAGGTAGTGGCTAAAATACTCTATGGCATCTACTACGGCTAAACATTCTTTTTCTGTGGTAGAATAATTACGTTCGCATTTGTTGAGAGATCTGAACATATAGGCGATTGGATGTTCTTGACCTGGTTCACCTTGACTTAGGACTGCACCTATAGCTCCATCACTTGCATCCGTAGTTAGAATGAAAGGCTTACTCTCATCCACTGTTGTTAGTACAGGGGCTTCACAAAGTGCTTCTTTTAAGATCTTAAAACTTTGTTCTTGTTCTAATTCCCACTTCCATTTTACGTTTTTGGCTAATAGGGCATTGATGGGCCCTGCTTTCTCTGAGAAGTTTTCAATAAACCTTCTGTAATAACCAGCTAATCCTAAGAACTGTCGGATTTCAGTTTGGTTAGTCGGCCGCGGGTAGTTTTTAACGGTTTCTAACTTCTTAGGGTCCGGTCTTACTCCATTACTGTCGATGATATGACCTAAATAATTAATTTCTGGTACAAGGAATTGGCATTTATCCATTTGTAGTCTTAAACCTACCGCTGACAACCTTTCAAACAATTTAGCGATTTTCTCCTCATGTTCTTCGAGAGAATTTGCATAAATCACTATATCATCTAAAAAGACATACATTTCTGATCCTTGCAGACCTGTTAGGACGCAATCCATGGGCCTTTGGAAGGTTGCAGGCGCTTTGGTAAGGCCGAAGGGCATACATAGGTACTCAAAATGGCCGTATTTGGTGTTAAAGGCAGTTTTCTCAACATCCCCAGGGTCAATCTCTATTTGATGGAAGCCCATGGCGAGGTCAAAAACTGAGAAATATTTTGCTCTTCCAATCTGCTCAAGGATTTCCATGATGTTAGGTAGTGGATATGCGTCCTTGATGGTTTTCGCGTTTAACTTTCGGTAGTCAATTACCAACCTGTACTTTTTCTTTCCGTCTGGTCCTGGTTTCTTAGATACGATTCGAATAGGACTGCAAGATGGGCTCTTTGAATGCCTGATTATACCGGCTTCCAAAAGTTTTTGTATTTGGTTAAAAAGCTCATCATCTAGTCCTGTTGGTCCTCTCTTGTACTTAACTTTGACGGGTTCTTCATCGGTTGTCCTAATCTTATGCTTAACACATGATGTTCTTGGTGGCGGATCTCCTGGCAAATAAAACAGATGAGAATATTCTTTTACCATTTTCTTAATCTGCGTTCTTTCTGGTCTTGTGTGATAGTTGGTTAAAACTTTTTCCAGGATTGTTTTTATGCGGTCTTCTTCGTCTTTAGGTGGTTCCCCTTCTAACGGAAACTCGTAGTCATCCTCCAAGTCATCGTAAAAGTCAAATGCTTCCAATGGCTGTGGAGTAATTTCTATTTCAACTGGGTCAGGTAGAGTATTAGGGGCCATTACATAACAGTAGCCTTTGTTATTTTTAACGGCGGCTTCTCCTATAAAAACTCCTGGGACGGTATTTATTCGTCTTAAGTAGGCTTGGCCCTTAGCTGAATGTTTAATTGCGGGAATTCTTATAGGAACTTTTGCTCTGGCCGGTAACTTAAATACAGTTTTACCATTGGATTTAAAACCTTTAGAATTAAAATTCCAATTTACTGTATCTATAGATTCCGGTTCTATCTCGCGTTCGGCATATGGAAATTCAAACTCAGGTTCAATCTGAACTCTTTTTACTTCCGTGTTTCGATATGCTTCCTCTGGATGTTTATCTTCACTAGTTTCTGGTATTAGTTTATGAACGAAGGGAACGGGTGTTATCGGATGACTTTCCGTTACTAGTACTCCCTCTCCAAACATGATGTTTACTTTTTCTACAAGTAGAAAAGGGTTACCCAATATAAGTTCCTCTGATAGTGGCGTGCTAGATGGTAACACGTGGAATAAATGGTCCTTTCCTAAGATTTTTAATTTTACAGTTCCTAGAGTCCTTACCTCCTGTGGAGAAATACCTAGTATAGAGATCACGTCATTTTGGTCTACTATAGCATTAGGACCCAATGCATTTTCTTTTACTGCATTGATTTGGGCTCCGGTATCCACAACACATAAGGCTTCTGGAACTGCTAGTTGTTCTATTTTTAATTTTATTGTGGGCGAGGATTCGACTCTTGACGTGAGTCGAATAACTTGGGCTGGTTTCCCGACTTGGCTGTGGGGCCGGGACTGGTTGAACGCTGTGGAGTCGTCCCGCTCACTGGTGCGTTCTTCCAGTGAGCGTTGTCCCAGTTTAAATGATTTTTATTTCCACTGCGAAACGGGATTGGCGACTTCGGCTTTTCTCCGTAATAGTCTTGATTTCTGTTAATTGCGGATTCTTGATGGTGACATGGTTCCTGCATTGGGACTGGTCTGTGCGTACACGTTGGTGGATTTTGATGTTGGTAGCCTCCATTTTGAGGTGGGTACCAATATCCGGCTCTCTGTTGATTTTGAAAGTATATATAACATGCAGCACAGTTACAGGGTCTGTAATCCAGATATAATGGTGCCTCTGGTGGTATAACATGTCTTTGTACTGGTGGTCTTACTGGCACCATAGTATTTTCGGTATATTCCCTCTGGAGTATACTTGGATGTTTGATAGGCTCGGGTACTGGCTTTTTATAACTCAATTGTGGTGGTGCGTGTATCTTGCCTCCTTCAAAAGTCATTTTTGGGAAATAGGTGTCATCCCGGTCTATTGAATAAGAAATCTCATTTCTATTATGCGTAGAATCATGAAAATTCACTCTTCTTTGCCCTCCTCTATCTCCTTCCTCATTATTCAATGTTCTTACTTGATGTATACTTTCAAATATTTCTCCTGAACCGTGGGGTGAATCCCGTGAACCATGTGGACTTCGATCTTGTGTATGACTTACTTGATGAATACGTGGATTGGAGTAATGATTATTATACATGGTTACTTTACCCCGTTCATATTTCGATGCTAACGCGAACGCGTCATCCAGTTTTTCTGGTGCTAACTCGATAATACGGGTTCTCCAACCATCTGGTAATCCATTAATAAATGATTCTAAGGCGATGATTTCGATCTGAGGTTTTAAATGATCTCGCTGTACGTTATTTCCCAGTACTTCCAACGCGGCGTTAATTGCGGGATTAACTAGCGCGTTTATTCGACCGTAAAACTGTCGAATATTCTCTCCCTGCCTCATGGAAGATGATTGAATTTCGTGTAAGTAATAACTATATGTGCGGGGCGGTGCAAAGCAGTCTTTTAAATGCGATTTTAAATCATTCCAAGGTTTAAATGTGCTACCTTCCAAGGCTTGTCTGGCTTTACCCCTTAATTTTGATATAACGATTCTTAAAAAGTGTGCTTCTGAATCTGTAGAAATCATGGTAAAGCAGTTATCAACATCATGTAAGAATTCTTTTAGATTCATGTTCGTTCCATCGTAATCTGCAAGATGTTGAGTTGCTCTTTCCACTGCCCGAAAATTATTTGACTCTAATATACTACGTGAAAATTCTATTAATTGTTCTTCTCTTTTTGCCTCTTTAAATCTATAAAATTGATCTAAAGCATTGATTCTTTGTTCTAAGTTGGGTAATCTTAAGATTTCCTCTCTAGTCTGATTAAACGCCATTATGATTTATTTCGTCTAAAAGTTTCCTAAATTTCTTCTTAATAATAAAAATTCTAAACGAGACAGTTGGTACTTTAGTAACAATGGCTTCGTTCCCCACAAGGGATGCCATTTGTAAGGTTCTGATTTACTATGCTGAACCGCGCAGTAATTCTATATACAAATAATTATTTATTTGAGTATAGGTGAACTAGCCTTGACTCGAGAGTCTTCTGTTACTATTAAGTAAGTTATGATTCTAATAAACTGTCTCTTTATGGTACTTCTTTGTTATGACTTTATTTAGACGAAGGCCCAATGCTTTGATACAGATGTTACACAGATGTTTTAATCTAATCTTTATGTTTGTTCTTAATGTTTACGTATTTACTTATTTCTATATTGGTTCGACTTACAATCCCGTTCGGATACTACTAGTAGATTGCACGGTCGATGACTGGGCGGTGTTTAGTATTATCCTACACGGATATTTCCGTGGCGTGTTGAGAGTAAGTTCCTTAACTAAGCTGCCGAAGCTAACGCCAGATATGTTGACGGTCCTTAAGCCTCGTACTGTACCAACTAACGTCCAGAGTATGAAGAATTCCACCGGTTAGCTTCCACGGAGTTTGAGTGGTTTCTAAGCACCCAATAGACGACGCAAAGGACTAAACGGCACTCGTATTCACACACCAGGTCCAGCAGGTACAACACTCGTTGTCCTTGTAAAAAGAGACTTCACTAAAGGCAATATGAGGACTGAGTGCGGGGCTTAGAAGGCTTGGCGGATGATCTCAATGTTAGGGTAATAACCAATCACTGATCGCCATCGAAAGAGTCTTACAATATAGGTTGGTGATGGTGCAGAATAAGTAGGTTTTGGGATTGCTGACTCGGGGGTCTGTTGGTTTAATTAGTGGGACGCGTTTGATGTCGTAAACGCAGTTGCGGAAATTCTTACATTGTGATTATCGTCGTATACCTGCGCCTGTACACATACACGCCGTTATGACGTTACCATTCTGTATACAGTATATCCATACATATAATTATCTTTTATGAACATGGGACGTTACATGCGAGCAGTAGTGCATTATGTGCGAGCGGTAGTGAGTTATGTGCGAGCATTTGCACCTTATGTGCGAGCAGTTGTAAGTTATATGCGAGCAGTAGTGAGTTATGTGCGAGCAGTATTGAGTTATGTGCGAGCATTAGTAAGTTATGGTCGCGCAGTACTGAGTTATGTTCGAGCAATTGTGGCTTATGTACGAGCGATTGTAAGTTATGTGCGAGCAATAGCTAGTTATGTGCGAGCATTTGTGAGTTATGTGCGAGGAGAAGTGAGTTATGTGCGAGCGGTAGTGAGTTATGTGCGAGCAGTTGCGAGTTATGTGCGAGAAATTTTGCGTTATTAGCGAGCGATAGCTAGTTATATGCGAGATATGAGATATATGGGCGAGAAGATACGATTATGCGCGAGTGGTAGTCAGTAATATGCGAAGCCAAAAGTGGTCATGCGCGAGATAGACAACGATATATGTGTGAGAGCAACGAGCATATGCGCGAGCAATACTGAGTTATGCGCGAGGACAAAGTCCACAAGTCCACCCACACGCATTGCTTTTCTCCTATCGACCCGAATCCCCAAAGTTTCCTCACGCGCATTGCTTCCGCACTCGACCGAGCAATATGCCAAATCCACCCACACGCATTACTTTCGCATTCGACCGAGCAATAAGCCAAGTCCACCCACGCGCATTGCTTTCTCACTCGACCGTGCAATAAGTCAAGTCCACCCACACGCATTGCTTTTCTCCTAGGGAACCGAATCCCCAGTTTCCTCACGCGCATTGCTTTCTCACTCGACCGAGCAATAAGTCAAGTCCACCCACACGCATTGCTTTCTCACTCGACCGTGCAATAAGCAAAGTCCACCCACGCGCATTGCTTTCTCACTCGACCGTCCAATAAGTCAAGTCCACCCACACGCATTGCTTTACTCCTAGCGACCAGAATCCCCAAAGTTTCCTCACGCGCATTGCTTTCTCACTCGACCGTGCAATATGTCAAATCCACCCACACGCATTGCTTTCGTACTCGACCGAGCAATAAGCCAAGTCCATACACGTGCATTGCTTTCTCACTCGACCGAGCAATAAGTCAAGTCCACCCACACGCATTGCTTTACTCCTAGCGACCCGAATCCCCAGTTTCCTCACGCGCATTGCTTTCTCACTCGACCGTGCAATATGTCAAGTCCACCCACGTGCATTGCTTTCTCACTCGACCGTCCAATAAGTCAAGTCCACCCACACGCATTGCTTTACTCCTAGCGACCCGAATCCCCAAATATTCCTCACGCGCATTGCTTTCTCACTCGACCGTGCAATATGTCAAGTCCACCCACACGCATTGCTTTCGCACTCGACCGAGCAATAAGCCAAGTCCACCCACACGCATTGCCTTTCCCCTAGGGACCCGAATCCCCAAAGTTTCCTCACGCGCATTCCTTTCTCACTCGACCGTGCAATATGTCAAGTCCACCCACGCGCATTGCTTTCTCACTCGACCGGGCAATATGTCAAGTCCACCCACACGCATTGCTTTCGTACTCGACCGAGCAATAAGCCAAGTCCACCCACGTGCATTGCTTTCTCACTCGACCGAGCAATAAGTCAAGTCCACCCACACGCATTGCTTTACTCCTAGCGACCCGAATCCCCAGTTTCCTCACGCGCATTGCTTTCTCACTCGACCGAGCAATAAGTCAAGTCCACCCACACGCATTGCTTTCTCACTCGACCGTGCAATAAGCAAAGTCCACCCACGCGCATTGCTTTCTCACTCGACCGTCCAATAAGTCAAGTCCACCCACACGCATTGCTTTACTCCTAGCGACCCGAATCCCCAAAGTATCCTCACGCGCATTGCTTCCGCACTCGACCGAGCAATAAGCCAAGTCCATCCACACGCATTGCCTTTCCCCTAGGGACCCGAATCCCCAAAGTTTCCTCACGCGCATTGCTTTCTCACTCGACCGTGCAATATGTCAAGTCCAGCCACACGCATTGCTTTCGCACTCGACCGAGCAATAAGACAAGTCCACCCACGCGCATTGCTTTCTCACTCGACCGGGCAATAAGTAAAGTCCACCCACATCCATTGCTTTTCTCCTAGGGACCCGAATCCCCAGTTTCCTCACGCGCATTGCTTTCTCACTCGACCGGGCAATATGTCAAGTCCACCCACACGCATTGCTTTCGTACTCGACCGAGCAATAAGCCAAGTCCACCCACGTGCATTGCTTTCTCACTCGACCGAGCAATAAGTCAAGTCCACCCACACGCATTGCTTTACTCCTAGCGACCCGAATCCCCAGTTTCCTCACGCGCATTGCTTTCTCACTCGACCGAGCAATAAGTCAAGTCCACCCACACGCATTGCTTTCTCACTCGACCGTGCAATAAGCAAAGTCCACCCACGCGCATTGCTTTCTCACTCGACCGTCCAATAAGTCAAGTCCACCCACACGCATTGCTTTACTCCTAGCGACCAGAATCCCCAAAGTTTCCTCACGCGCATTGCTTTCTCACTCGACCGTGCAATATGTCAAATCCACCCACACGCATTGCTTTCGTACTCGACCGAGCAATAAGCCAAGTCCATACACGTGCATTGCTTTCTCACTCGACCGAGCAATAAGTCAAGTCCACCCACACGCATTGCTTTACTCCTAGCGACCCGAATCCCCAGTTTCCTCACGCGCATTGCTTTCTCACTCGACCGTGCAATATGTCAAGTCCACCCACGTGCATTGCTTTCTCACTCGACCGTCCAATAAGTCAAGTCGACCCACACGCATTGCTTTACTCCTATCGACCCGAATCCCCAAAGATTCCTCACGCGCATTGCTTTCTCACTCGACCGTGCAATATGTCAAATCCACCCACACGCATTGCTTTCGTACTCGACCGAGCAATAAGCCAAGTCCATACACGTGCATTGCTTTCTCACTCGACCGAGCAATAAGTCAAGTCCACCCACACGCATTGCTTTACTCCTAGCGACCCGAATCCCCAGTTTCCTCACGCGCATTGCTTTCTCACTCGACCGTGCAATATGTCAAGTCCACCCACGTGCATTGCTTTCTCACTCGACCGTCCAATAAGTCAAGTCCACCCACACGCATTGCTTTACTCCTAGCGACCCGAATCCCCAGTTTCCTCACGCGCATTGCTTTCTCACTCGACCGAGCAATAAGTCAAGTCCACCCACACGCATTGCTTTCTCACTCGACCGTGCAATAAGCAAAGTCCACCCATGCGCATTGCTTTCTCACTCGACCGTCCAATAAGTCAAGTCCACCCACACGCATTGCTTTACTCCTAGCGACCCGAATCCCCAGTTTCCTCACGCGCATTGCTTTCTCACTCGACCGAGCAATAAGTCAAGTCCACCCACACGCATTGCTTTCTCACTCGACCGTGCAATAAGCAAAGTCCACCCATGCGCATTGCTTTCTCACTCGACCGTCCAATAAGTCAAGTCCACCCACACGCATTGCTTTACTCCTAGCGACCCGAATCCCCAGTTTCCTCACGCGCATTGCTTTCTCACTCGACCGTGCAATATGTCAAGTCCACCGACGCGCATTGCTTTCTCACTCGACCGTCCAATAAGTCAAGTCCACCCTCACGCATTGCTTTCGTACTCGACCGTGCAATAAGCCAAGTCCACCCACGTGCATTGCTTTCTCACTCGACCGACTAATAAGTCAAGTCCACCCACACGCATTGCTTTACTCCTAGCGACCCGAATCCCCAGTTTCCTCACGCGCATTGCTTTCTCACTCGACAGAGCAATAAGTCAAGTCCACCCACACGCATTGCTTTCTCACTCGACCGTGCAATAAGCCAACTCCATCCACACGCATTGCCTTTCCCCTAGGGACCCGAATCCCCAAAGTTTCCTCACGCGCATTGCTTTCTCACTCGACCGTGCAATATGTCAAGTCCAGCCACACGCATTGCTTTCGCACTCGACCGAGCAATAAGTCAAGTCCACCGACGCGCATTGCTTTCTCACTCGACCGTCCAATAAGTCAAGTCCACCCACACGCATTGCTTTACTCCTAGTGACCCGAATCCCCAAAGTTTCCTCACTCGCATTGCTTCCGCACTCGACAGTCAAATAAGTCAAGTCGACCCACACGCATTGCTTTACTCCTATCGACCCGAATCCCCAAAGATTCCTCACGCGCATTGCTTTCTCACTCGACCGTGCAATATGTCAAGTCCACCCACGCGCATTGCTTTCTCACTCGACCGTCCAATAAGTCAAGTCCACCCACACGCATTGCTTTACTCCTAGTGACCCGAATCCCCAAAGTTTCCTCACGCGCATTGCTTCCGCACTCGACAGTCAAATAAGTCAAGTCGACCCACACGCATTGCTTTACTCCTATCGACCCGAATCCCCAAAGATTCCTCACGCGCATTGCTTTCTCACTCGACCGTGCAATATGTCAAATCCACCCACACGCATTGCTTTCGTACTCGACCGAGCAATAAGCCAAGTCCATCCACGTGCATTGCTTTCTCACTCGACCGAGCAATAAGTCAAGTCCACCCACACGCATTGCTTTACTCCTAGCGACCCGAATCCCCAGTTTCCTCACGCGCATTGCTTTCTCACTCGACCGAGCAATAAGTCAAGTCCACCCACAAGCATTGCTTTCTCACTCGACCGTGCAATAAGCAAAGTCCACCCACGCGCATTGCTTTCTCACTCGACCGTCCAATAAGTCAAGTCCACCCACACGCATTGCTTTACTCCTAGCGACCCGAATCCCCAAAGTTTCCTCACGCACATTGCTTCCGCACTCGACCGAGCAATAAGCCAAGTCCATCCACACGCATTGCCTTTCCCCTAGGGACCCGAATCCCCAAAGTTTCCTCACGCGCATTGCTTTCTCACACGACCGTGCAATAAGTAAAGTCCACCCACATCCATTGCTTTACTCCTAGCGACCCGAATCCCCAAAGTTTCCTCACGCGCATGCTTCCGCACTCGACCGTCAAATAAGTCAAGTCGACCCACACGCATTGCTTTACTCCTATCGACCCGAATCCCCAAAGATTCCTCACGCGCATTGCTTTCTCACTCGACCGTGCAATATGTCAAATCCAGCCACACGCATTGCTTTCGCACTCGACCGAGCAATAAGCCAAGTCCACCCACGCGCATTGCTTTCTCACTCGACCGGGCAATAAGAAAAGTCCACCCACATCCATTGCTTTACTCCTAGCGACCCGAATCCCCAAAGTTTCCTCACGCGCATGCTTCCGCACTCGACCGTCAAATAAGTCAAGTCGACCCACACGCATTGCTTTACTCCTATCGACCCGAATCCCCAAAGATTCCTCACGCGCATTGCTTTCTCACTCGACCGTGCAATATCTCAAATCCACCCACACGCATTGCTTTCGTACTCGACCGAGCAATAAGCCAAGTCCATCCACGTGCATTGCTTTCTCACTCGACCGAGCAATAAGTCAAGTCCACCCACACGCATTGCTTTACTCCTAGCGACCAGAATCCCCAGTTTCCTCACGCGCATTGCTTTCTCACTCGACCGTCCAATAAGTCAAGTCCACCCACACGCATTGCTTTCGTACTCGACCGAGCAATAAGCCAAGTCCACCCACGTGCATTGCTTTCTCACTCGACCGAGCAATAAGTCAAGTCCACCCACACGCATTGCTTTACTCCTAGCGACCCGAATCCCCAGTTTCCTCACGCGCATTGCTTTCTCACTCGACCGTGCAATATGTCAAGTCCGGCCACACGCATTGCTTTCGCACTCGACCGAGCAATAAGCCAAGTCCACCCACGCGCATTGCTTTCTCACTCGACCGTCCAATAAGTCAAGTCCACCCACACGCATTGCTTTACTCCTAGCGACCCGAATCCCCAAAGTTTCCTCACGCGCATTGCTTCCGCACTCGACCGAGCAATAAGCCAAGTCCATCCACGTGCATTGCTTTCTCACTCGACCGAGCAATAAGTCAAGTCCACCCACGCGCATTGCTTTCTCACTCGACCGTCCAATAAGTCAAGTCCACCCACACGCATTGCTTTACTCCTAGCGACCCGAATCCCCAAAGTTTCCTCACGCGCATTGCTTCCGCACTCGACCGAGAAATAAGCCAAGTCCATCCACACGCATTGCCTTTCCCCTAGGGACCCGAATCCACAAAGTTTCCTCACGCGCATTGCTTTCTCACTCGACCGTGCAATATTCCAAGTCCACCCACACGCATTGCTTTCTCACTCGACCGAGCAATAAGTCAAGTCCACCCACACGCATTGCTTTACTCCTAGCGACCAGAATCCCCAGTTTCCTCACGCGCATTGCTTTCTCACTCGACCGTCCAATAAGCCAAGTCCATCCACGTGCATTGCTTCCGCACTCGACCGAGCAATAAGCCAAGTCCATCCACGTGCATTGCTTTCTCACTCGACCGAGCAATAAGACAAGTCCACCCACGCGCATTGCTTTCTCACTCGACCGGGCAATAAGTAAAGTCCACCCACATCCATTGCTTTTCTCCTAGGGACCCGAATCCACAGTTTCCTCACGCGCATTGCTTTCTCACTCGACCGGGCAATAAGTAAAGTCCACCCATATCCATTGCTTTTCTTCTAGGGACCCGAATCCCCAGTTTCCTCACACGCATTGCTTTCGTACTCGACCGAGCAATAAGTCAAGTCCACCCACACGCATTGCTTTCTCACTCGACCGTGCAATAAGCAAAGTCCACCCATGCGCATTGCTTTCTCACTCGACCGTCCAATAAGTCAAGTCCACCCACACGCATTGCTTTACTCCTAGCGACCCGAATCCCCAGTTTCCTCACGCGCATTGCTTTCTCACTCGACCGTGCAATATGTCAAGTCCACCGACGCGCATTGCTTTCTCACTCGACCGTCCAATAAGTCAAGTCCACCCACACGCATTGCTTTCGTACTCGACCGTGCAATAAGCCAAGTCCACCCACGTGCATTGCTTTCTCACTCGACCGACTAATAAGTCAAGTCCACCCACACGCATTGCTTTACTCCTAGCGACCCGAATCCCCAGTTTCCTCACGCGCATTGCTTTCTCACTCGACAGAGCAATAAGTCAAGTCCACCCACACGCATTGCTTTCTCACTCGACCGTGCAATAAGCCAACTCCATCCACACGCATTGCCTTTCCCCTAGGGACCCGAATCCCCAAAGTTTCCTCACGCGCATTGCTTTCTCACTCGACCGTGCAATATGTCAAGTCCAGCCACACGCATTGCTTTCGCACTCGACCGAGCAATAAGTCAAGTCCACCGACGCGCATTGCTTTCTCACTCGACCGTCCAATAAGTCAAGTCCACCCACACGCATTGCTTTACTCCTAGTGACCCGAATCCCCAAAGTTTCCTCACTCGCATTGCTTCCGCACTCGACAGTCAAATAAGTCAAGTCGACCCACACGCATTGCTTTACTCCTATCGACCCGAATCCCCAAAGATTCCTCACGCGCATTGCTTTCTCACTCGACCGTGCAATATGTCAAGTCCACCCACGCGCATTGCTTTCTCACTCGACCGTCCAATAAGTCAAGTCCACCCACACGCATTGCTTTACTCCTAGTGACCCGAATCCCCAAAGTTTCCTCACGCGCATTGCTTCCGCACTCGACAGTCAAATAAGTCAAGTCGACCCACACGCATTGCTTTACTCCTATCGACCCGAATCCCCAAAGATTCCTCACGCGCATTGCTTTCTCACTCGACCGTGCAATATGTCAAATCCACCCACACGCATTGCTTTCGTACTCGACCGAGCAATAAGCCAAGTCCATCCACGTGCATTGCTTTCTCACTCGACCGAGCAATAAGTCAAGTCCACCCACACGCATTGCTTTACTCCTAGCGACCCGAATCCCCAGTTTCCTCACGCGCATTGCTTTCTCACTCGACCGAGCAATAAGTCAAGTCCACCCACAAGCATTGCTTTCTCACTCGACCGTGCAATAAGCAAAGTCCACCCACGCGCATTGCTTTCTCACTCGACCGTCCAATAAGTCAAGTCCACCCACACGCATTGCTTTACTCCTAGCGACCCGAATCCCCAAAGTTTCCTCACGCACATTGCTTCCGCACTCGACCGAGCAATAAGCCAAGTCCATCCACACGCATTGCCTTTCCCCTAGGGACCCGAATCCCCAAAGTTTCCTCACGCGCATTGCTTTCTCACACGACCGTGCAATAAGTAAAGTCCACCCACATCCATTGCTTTACTCCTAGCGACCCGAATCCCCAAAGTTTCCTCACGCGCATGCTTCCGCACTCGACCGTCAAATAAGTCAAGTCGACCCACACGCATTGCTTTACTCCTATCGACCCGAATCCCCAAAGATTCCTCACGCGCATTGCTTTCTCACTCGACCGTGCAATATGTCAAATCCAGCCACACGCATTGCTTTCGCACTCGACCGAGCAATAAGCCAAGTCCACCCACGCGCATTGCTTTCTCACTCGACCGGGCAATAAGAAAAGTCCACCCACATCCATTGCTTTACTCCTAGCGACCCGAATCCCCAAAGTTTCCTCACGCGCATGCTTCCGCACTCGACCGTCAAATAAGTCAAGTCGACCCACACGCATTGCTTTACTCCTATCGACCCGAATCCCCAAAGATTCCTCACGCGCATTGCTTTCGCACTCGACCGAGCAATAAGCCAAGTCCATCCACGTGCATTGCTTTCTCACTCGACCGAGCAATAAGTCAAGTCCACCCACACGCATTGCTTTACTCCTAGCGACCAGAATCCCCAGTTTCCTCACGCGCATTGCTTTCTCACTCGACCGTCCAATAAGTCAAGTCCACCCACACGCATTGCTTTCGTACTCGACCGAGCAATAAGCCAAGTCCACCCACGTGCATTGCTTTCTCACTCGACCGAGCAATAAGTCAAGTCCACCCACACGCATTGCTTTACTCCTAGCGACCCGAATCCCCAGTTTCCTCACGCGCATTGCTTTCTCACTCGACCGTGCAATATGTCAAGTCCGGCCACACGCATTGCTTTCGCACTCGACCGAGCAATAAGCCAAGTCCACCCACGCGCATTGCTTTCTCACTCGACCGTCCAATAAGTCAAGTCCACCCACACGCATTGCTTTACTCCTAGCGACCCGAATCCCCAAAGTTTCCTCACGCGCATTGCTTCCGCACTCGACCGAGCAATAAGCCAAGTCCATCCACGTGCATTGCTTTCTCACTCGACCGAGCAATAAGTCAAGTCCACCCACGCGCATTGCTTTCTCACTCGACCGTCCAATAAGTCAAGTCCACCCACACGCATTGCTTTACTCCTAGCGACCCGAATCCCCAAAGTTTCCTCACGCGCATTGCTTCCGCACTCGACCGAGAAATAAGCCAAGTCCATCCACACGCATTGCCTTTCCCCTAGGGACCCGAATCCACAAAGTTTCCTCACGCGCATTGCTTTCTCACTCGACCGTGCAATATGTCCAGTCCAGCCACACGCATTGCTTTCGCACTCGACCGAGCAATAAGACAAGTCCACCCACGCGCATTGCTTTCTCACTCGACCGGGCAATAAGTAAAGTCCACCCACATCCATTGCTTTTCTCCTAGGGACCCGAATCCACAGTTTCCTCACGCGCATTGCTTTCTCACTCGACCGGGCAATAAGTAAAGTCCACCCATATCCATTGCTTTTCTTCTAGGGACCCGAATCCCCAGTTTCCTCACACGCATTGCTTTCGTACTCGACCGAGCAATAAGCCAAGTCCAGCCACACGCATTGCTTTCGCACTCGACCGAGCAATAAGCCAAGTCCACCCACGCGCATTGCTTTCTCACTCGACCGGGCAATAAGTCAAGTCCACCCACATCCATTGCTTTTCTCCTAGGGACCCGAATCCCCAGTTTCCTCACGCGCATTGCTTTCTCACTCGACCGAGCATTTAGCCAAGTCCACCCACACGCATTGCTTTTCTACTAGCGACCCGAATCCCCAAAGTTTCCTCACGCGCATTGCTTCCTCACTCGACCGAGCAATATTCCAAGTCCACCCACACGCATTGCTTTCTCACTCGACCGAGCAATTAGCCAAGTCCACCCACACGCATTGCTTTTCTCCTAGGGACCCGAGTCCCCAAAGTTATCTCATGCGCATTGCTTTCTCACTCTACTGAGCATTTAGCCAAGTCCACCACACGCATTGCTTTACTCCTAGCGACCCGAATCCCCAAAGTTTCCTCACGCGCATTGCTTTCTCACTCGACCGAGCAGTAGGCCAAGTCCACCCACACGCATTGCTTTCTCACTCGACCGAGCATTTAGCCAAGTCCACCCACACGCATTGCTTTACTCCTAGCGACCCGAATCCCCAAAGTTTCCTCACGCGCATTGCTTCCTCACTCGACCGAGCAATATTCCAAGTCCACCCACACGCATTGCTTTCTCACTCGACCGAGCAATAAGTCAAGTCCACCCACACGCATTGCTTTACTCCTAGCGACCAGAATCCCCAGTTTCCTCACGCGCATTGCTTTCTCACTCGACCGTCCAATAAGTCAAGTCCACCCACACGCATTGCTTTCGTACTCGACCGAGCAATAAGCCAAGTCCACCCACGTGCATTGCTTTCTCACTCGACCGAGCAATAAGTCAAGTCCACCCACACGCATTGCTTTACTCCTAGCGACCCGAATCCCCAGTTTCCTCACGCGCATTGCTTTCTCACTCGACCGTGCAATATGTCAAGTCCGGCCACACGCATTGCTTTCGCACTCGACCGAGCAATAAGCCAAGTCCACCCACGCGCATTGCTTTCTCACTCGACCGTCCAATAAGTCAAGTCCACCAACACGCATTGCTTTACTCCTAGCGACCCGAATCCCCAAAGTTTCCTCACGCGCATTGCTTCCGCACTCGACCGAGCAATAAGCCAAGTCCATCCACGTGCATTGCTTTCTCACTCGACCGAGCAATAAGTCAAGTCCACCCACGCGCATTGCTTTCTCACTCGACCGTCCAATAAGTCAAGTCCACCCACACGCATTGCTTTACTCCTAGCGACCCGAATCCCCAAAGTTTCCTCACGCGCATTGCTTCCGCACTCGACCGAGAAATAAGCCAAGTCCATCCACACGCATTGCCTTTCCCCTAGGGACCCGAATCCACAAAGTTTCCTCACGCGCATTGCTTTCTCACTCGACCGTGCAATATGTCCAGTCCAGCCACACGCATTGCTTTCGCACTCGACCGAGCAATAAGACAAGTCCACCCACGCGCATTGCTTTCTCACTCGACCGGGCAATAAGTAAAGTCCACCCACATCCATTGCTTTTCTCCTAGGGACCCGAATCCACAGTTTCCTCACGCGCATTGCTTTCTCACTCGACCGGGCAATAAGTAAAGTCCACCCATATCCATTGCTTTTCTTCTAGGGACCCGAATCCCCAGTTTCCTCACACGCATTGCTTTCGTACTCGACCGAGCAATAAGCCAAGTCCAGCCACACGCATTGCTTTCGCACTCGACCGAGCAATAAGCCAAGTCCACCCACGCGCATTGCTTTCTCACTCGACCGGGCAATAAGTCAAGTCCACCCACATCCATTGCTTTTCTCCTAGGGACCCGAATCCCCAGTTTCCTCACGCGCATTGCTTTCTCACTCGACCGAGCATTTAGCCAAGTCCACCCACACGCATTGCTTTTCTACTAGCGACCCGAATCCCCAAAGTTTCCTCACGCGCATTGCTTCCTCACTCGACCGAGCAATATTCCAAGTCCACCCACACGCATTGCTTTCTCACTCGACCGAGCAATTAGCCAAGTCCACCCACACGCATTGCTTTTCTCCTAGGGACCCGAGTCCCCAAAGTTATCTCATGCGCATTGCTTTCTCACTCTACTGAGCATTTAGCCAAGTCCACCACACGCATTGCTTTACTCCTAGCGACCCGAATCCCCAAAGTTTCCTCACGCGCATTGCTTTCTCACTCGACCGAGCAGTAGGCCAAGTCCACCCACACGCATTACTTTCTCACTCGACCGAGCATTTAGCCAAGTCCACCCACACGCATTGCTTTACTCCTAGCGACCCGAATCCCCAAAGTTTCCTCACGCGCATTGCTTCCTCACTCGACCGAGCAATATTCCAAGTCCACCCACACGCATTGCTTTCTCACTCGACCGAGCAATAAGTCAAGTCCACCCACACGCATTGCTTTACTCCTAGCGACCAGAATCCCCAGTTTCCTCACGCGCATTGCTTTCTCACTCGACCGTCCAATAAGTCAAGTCCACCCACACGCATTGCTTTCGTACTCGACCGAGCAATAAGCCAAGTCCACCCACGTGCATTGCTTTCTCACTCGACCGAGCAATAAGTCAAGTCCACCCACACGCATTGCTTTACTCCTAGCGACCCGAATCCCCAGTTTCCTCACGCGCATTGCTTTCTCACTCGACCGTGCAATATGTCAAGTCCGGCCACACGCATTGCTTTCGCACTCGACCGAGCAATAAGCCAAGTCCACCCACGCGCATTGCTTTCTCACTCGACCGTCCAATAAGTCAAGTCCACCAACACGCATTGCTTTACTCCTAGCGACCCGAATCCCCAAAGTTTCCTCACGCGCATTGCTTCCGCACTCGACCGAGCAATAAGCCAAGTCCATCCACGTGCATTGCTTTCTCACTCGACCGAGCAATAAGTCAAGTCCACCCACGCGCATTGCTTTCTCACTCGACCGTCCAATAAGTCAAGTCCACCCACACGCATTGCTTTACTCCTAGCGACCCGAATCCCCAAAGTTTCCTCACGCGCATTGCTTCCGCACTCGACCGAGAAATAAGCCAAGTCCATCCACACGCATTGCCTTTCCCCTAGGGACCCGAATCCACAAAGTTTCCTCACGCGCATTGCTTTCTCACTCGACCGTGCAATATGTCCAGTCCAGCCACACGCATTGCTTTCGCACTCGACCGAGCAATAAGACAAGTCCACCCACGCGCATTGCTTTCTCACTCGACCGGGCAATAAGTAAAGTCCACCCACATCCATTGCTTTTCTCCTAGGGACCCGAATCCACAGTTTCCTCACGCGCATTGCTTTCTCACTCGACCGGGCAATAAGTAAAGTCCACCCATATCCATTGCTTTTCTTCTAGGGACCCGAATCCCCAGTTTCCTCACACGCATTGCTTTCGTACTCGACCGAGCAATAAGCCAAGTCCAGCCACACGCATTGCTTTCGCACTCGACCGAGCAATAAGCCAAGTCCACCCACGCGCATTGCTTTCTCACTCGACCGGGCAATAAGTCAAGTCCACCCACATCCATTGCTTTTCTCCTAGGGACCCGAATCCCCAGTTTCCTCACGCGCATTGCTTTCTCACTCGACCGTCAAATAAGTCAAGTCGACCCACACGCATTGCTTTACTCCTATCGACCCGAATCCCCAAAGATTCCTCACCCGCATTGCTTTCTCACTCGACCGTGCAATATGTCAAATCCACCCACACGCATTGCTTTCGTACTCGACCGAGCAATAAGCCAAGTCCATCCACGTGCATTGCTTTCTCACTCCACCGAGCAATAAGTCAAGTCCACCCACACGCATTGCTTTCTCACTCGACCGTGCAATAAGCAAAGTCCACCCACGCGCATTGCTTTCTCACTCGACCGTCCAATAAGTCAAGTCCACCCACACGCATTGCTTTCTCACTCGACCGAGCATTTAGCCAAGTCCACCCACACGCATTGCTTTACTCCTAGCGACCCGAATCCCCAAAGTTTCCTCACGCGCATTGCTTTCTCACTCGACCGAGCATTTAGCCAAGTCCACCCACACGCATTGCTTTCTTACTCGACCGAGCATTTAGCCAAGTCCACCCACACGCATTGCTTTACTCCTAGCGACCCGAATCCCCAAAGTTTCCTCACGCGCATTGCTTTCTCACTCGACCGAGCATTTAGCCAAGTCCACCCACACGCATTGCTTTACTCCTAGCGACCCGAATCCCCATAGTTTCCTCACGCGCATTGCTTTCTCACTCGACCGAGCAATATGCCAAGTCCACCCACACGCATTGCTTTTCTCCTAGGGACCCGAGTCCCCAAAGTTATCTCATGCGCATGGCTTTCTCACTCTACCGAGCATTTAGCCAAGTCCACCCACACGCATTGATTTACTCCTAGCGACCCGAATCCCCAAAGTTTCCTCACGCGCATTGCTTTCTCACTCGACCGAGCATTTAGCCAAGTCCACCCACACGCATTGCTTTTCTACTAGCGACCCGAATCCCCAAAGTTTCCTCACGCGCATTGCTTCCTCACTCGACCGAGCAATATTCCAAGTCCACCCACACGCATGGCTTTTCTCCTAGGGACCCGAGTCCCCAAAGTTATCTCATGCGCATTGCTTTCTCACTCGACCGAGCATATAGCTAAGTCCACCCACACGCATTGCTTTCTCACTCGACCGAGCATTTAGCCAAGTCCACCCACACGCATTGCTTTACTCCTAGCGACCCGAATCCCCAAAGTTTCCTCACGCGCATTGCTTTCTCACTCGACCGAGCAGTAGGCCAAGTCCACCCACACGCATTGCTTTCTCACTCGACCGAGCATTTAGCCAAGTCCACCCACACGCATTGCTTTACTCCTAGCGACCCGAATCCTCAAAGTTTCCTCACGCGCATTGCTTTCTCACTCGACCGAGCATTTAGCCAAGTCCACCCACACGCATTGCTTTACTCCTAGCGACCCGAATCCCCAAAGTTTCCTCACGCGCATTGCTTTCTGACTCGACCGAGCATTTAGCCAAGTCCACCCACACGCATTGCTTTATTCCCAGCGACCCGAATCCCCAAAGTTTCCTCACGCGCATTGCTTTCTCACTCGACCGAGCAATATGCCAAGTCCACCCACACGCATTGCTTTTCTACTAGCGACCCGAATCCCCAAAGTTCCCTCACGCGCATTGCTTTCTCACTCGACCGAGCATATAGCTAAGTCCACCCACACGCATTGCTTTCTCACTCGACCGAGCATTTAGCCAAGTCCACCCACACGCATTGCTTTACTCCTAGCGACCCGAATCCCCAAAGTTTCCTCACGCGCATTGCTTTCTCACTCGACCGAGCATTTAGCCAAGTCCATCCACACGCATTGCTTTACTCCTAACAACCCGAATCCCCAAAGTTTCCTCACGCGCATTGCTTTCTCACTCGACCGAGCAATATGCCAAGTCCACCCACACGCATTGCTTTTCTACTAGCGACCCGAATCCCCAAAGTTTCCTCACGCGCATTGCTTCCTCACTCGACCGAGCAATATTCCAAGTCCACCCACACGCATTGCTTTTCTCCTAGGGACCCGAGTCCCCAAAGTTATCTCATGCGCATTGCTTTCTCACTCTACCGAGCATTTAGCCAAGTCCACCCACACGCATTGCTTTACTCCTAGCAAACCGAATCCCCAAAGTTTCCTCACGCGCATTGCTTCCTCACTCGACCGAGCACTATGCCAAGTTCACCCACACGCATTGCTTTTGTCCTAGGGACCCGAGTCCCCAAAGTTATCTCATGCGCATTGCTTTCTCACTCTACCGAGCATTTAGCCAAGTCCACCCACACGCATTGCTTTACTCCTAGCGACCCGAATCCCTAAAGTTTCCTCACGCGCATTGCTTTCTCACTCGACCGTGCAATAGGCCAAGTACACCCACACGCATTGCTTTCTCACTCGACCGAGCATTTAGCCAAGTCCACCCACACGCATTGCTTTATTCCTAGCGACCCGAATCCCCAAAGTTTCCTCACGCGCATTGCTTTCTCACTCGACCGACCATTTAGCCAAGTCCACGCACACGCATTGCTTTCTCACTCGACCGAGCATTTAGCCAAGTCCACCCACACGCATTGCTTTACTCCTAGCAAACCGAATCCCCAAAGTTTCCTCACGCGCATTGCTTCCTCACTCGACCGAGCACTATGCCAAGTTCACCCACACGCATTGCTTTTGTCCTAGGGACCCGAGTCCCCAAAGTTATCTCATGCGCATTGCTTTCTCACTCGACCGAGCAGTAGGCCAAGTCCATCCACACGCATTGCTTTCTCACTCGACCGAGCATTTAGCCAAGTCCACCCACACGCATTGCTTTACTCCTAGCGACCCGAAGCCCCAAAGTTTCCTCACGCGCATTGCTTCCTCACTCGACCGAGCAATATTCCAAGTCCACCCACACGCATTGCTTTCTCACTCGACCGAGCAATAAGTCAAGTCCACCCACACGCATTGCTTTACTCCTAGCGACCAGAATCCCCAGTTTCCTCACGCGCATTGCTTTCTCACTCGACCGTCCAATAAGTCAAGTCCACCCACACGCATTGCTTTCGTACTCGACCGAGCAATAAGCCAAGTCCACCCACGTGCATTGCTTTCTCACTCGACCGAGCAATAAGTCAAGTCCACCCACACGCATTGCTTTACTCCTAGCGACCCGAATCCCCAGTTTCCTCACGCGCATTGCTTTCTCACTCGACCGTGCAATATGTCAAGTCCGGCCACACGCATTGCTTTCGCACTCGACCGAGCAATAAGCCAAGTCCACCCACGCGCATTGCTTTCTCACTCGACCGTCCAATAAGTCAAGTCCACCCACACGCATTGCTTTACTCCTAGCGACCCGAATCCCCAAAGTTTCCTCACGCGCATTGCTTCCGCACTCGACCGAGCAATAAGCCAAGTCCATCCACGTGCATTGCTTTCTCACTCGACCGAGCAATAAGTCAAGTCCACCCACGCGCATTGCTTTCTCACTCGACCGTCCAATAAGTCAAGTCCACCCACACGCATTGCTTTCTCACTCGACCGAGCATTTAGCCAAGTCCACCCACACGCATTGCTTTACTCCTAGCGACCCGAATCCCCAAAGTTTCCTCACGCGCATTGCTTTCTCACTCGACCGAGCATTTAGCCAAGTCCACCCACACGCATTGCTTTCTTACTCGACCGAGCATTTAGCCAAGTCCACCCACACGCATTGCTTTACTCCTAGCGACCCGAATCCCCAAAGTTTCCTCACGCGCATTGCTTTCTCACTCGACCGAGCATTTAGCCAAGTCCACCCACACGCATTGCTTTACTCCTAGCGACCCGAATCCCCATAGTTTCCTCACGCGCATTGCTTTCTCACTCGACCGAGCAATATGCCAAGTCCACCCACACGCATTGCTTTTCTCCTAGGGACCCGAGTCCCCAAAGTTATCTCATGCGCATGGCTTTCTCACTCTACCGAGCATTTAGCCAAGTCCACCCACACGCATTGATTTACTCCTAGCGACCCGAATCCCCAAAGTTTCCTCACGCGCATTGCTTTCTCACTCGACCGAGCATTTAGCCAAGTCCACCCACACGCATTGCTTTTCTACTAGCGACCCGAATCCCCAAAGTTTCCTCACGCGCATTGCTTCCTCACTCGACCGAGCAATATTCCAAGTCCACCCACACGCATGGCTTTTCTCCTAGCGACCCGAATCCCCATAGTTTCCTCACGCGCATTGCTTTCTCACTCGACCGAGCAATATGCCAAGTCCACCCACACGCATTGCTTTTCTCCTAGGGACCCGAGTCCCCAAAGTTATCTCATGCGCATGGCTTTCTCACTCTACCGAGCATTTAGCCAAGTCCACCCACACGCATTGATTTACTCCTAGCGACCCGAATCCCCAAAGTTTCCTCACGCGCATTGCTTTCTCACTCGACCGAGCATTTAGCCAAGTCCACCCACACGCATTGCTTTTCTACTAGCGACCCGAATCCCCAAAGTTTCCTCACGCGCATTGCTTCCTCACTCGACCGAGCAATATTCCAAGTCCACCCACACGCATGGCTTTTCTCCTAGGGACCCGAGTCCCCAAAGTTATCTCATGCGCATTGCTTTCTCACTCGACCGAGCATATAGCTAAGTCCACCCACACGCATTGCTTTCTCACTCGACCGAGCATTTAGCCAAGTCCACCCACACGCATTGCTTTACTCCTAGCGACCCGAATCCCCAAAGTTTCCTCACGCGCATTGCTTTCTCACTCGACCGAGCAATATGCCAAGTCCACCCACACGCATTGCTTTTCTACTAGCGACCCGAATCCCCAAAGTTCCCTCACGCGCATTGCTTTCTCACTCGACCGTGCAATAGGCCAAGTACACCCACACGCATTGCTTTCTCACTCGACCGAGCATTTAGCCAAGTCCACCCACACGCATTGCTTTATTCCTAGCGACCCGAGTCCCCAAAGTTATCTCATGCGCATTGCTTTCTCACTCTACTGAGCATTTAGCCAAGTCCACCCACACGCATTGCTTTACTCCTAGCGACCCGAATCCCCAAAGTTTCCTCACGCGCATTGCTTTCTCACTCGACCGAGCAGTAGGCCAAGTCCACCCACACGCATTGCTTTCTCACTCGACCGAGCATTTAGCCAAGTCCACCCACACGCATTGCTTTACTCCTAGCGACCCGAATCCTCAAAGTTTCCTCACGCGCATTGCTTTCTCACTCGACCGAGCATTTAGCCAAGTCCACCCACACGCATTGCTTTACTCCTAGCGACCCGAATCCCCAAAGTTTCCTCACGCGCATTGCTTTCTCACTCGACCGAGCATTTAGCCAAGTCCACCCACACGCATTGCTTTACTCCTAGCGACCCGAATCCCCAAAGTTTCCTCACGCGCATTGCTTTCTCACTCGACCGAGCAATATGCCAAGTCCACCCACACGCATTGCTTTTCTACTAGCGACCCGAATCCCCAAAGTTCCCTCACGCGCATTGCTTTCTCACTCGACCGAGCATTTAGCCAAGTCCACCCACACGCATTGCTTTCTTACTCGACCGAGCATTTAGCCAAGTCCACCCACACGCATTGCTTTACTCCTAGCGACCCGAATCCCCAAAGTTTCCTCACGCGCATTGCTTTCTCACTCGACCGAGCATTTAGCCAAGTCCACCCACACGCATTGCTTTACTCCTAGCGACCCGAATCCCCATAGTTTCCTCACGCGCATTGCTTTCTCACTCGACCGAGCAATATGCCAAGTCCACCCACACGCATTGCTTTTCTCCTAGGGACCCGAGTCCCCAAAGTTATCTCATGCGCATGGCTTTCTCACTCTACCGAGCATTTAGCCAAGTCCACCCACACGCATTGATTTACTCCTAGCGACCCGAATCCCCAAAGTTTCCTCACGCGCATTGCTTTCTCACTCGACCGAGCATTTAGCCAAGTCCACCCACACGCATTGCTTTTCTACTAGCGACCCGAATCCCCAAAGTTTCCTCACGCGCATTGCTTCCTCACTCGACCGAGCAATATTCCAAGTCCACCCACACGCATGGCTTTTCTCCTAGGGACCCGAGTCCCCAAAGTTATCTCATGCGCATTGCTTTCTCACTCGACCGAGCATATAGCTAAGTCCACCCACACGCATTGCTTTCTCACTCGACCGAGCATTTAGCCAAGTCCACCCACACGCATTGCTTTACTCCTAGCGACCCGAATCCCCAAAGTTTCCTCACGCGCATTGCTTTCTCACTCGACCGAGCAATATGCCAAGTCCACCCACACGCATTGCTTTTCTACTAGCGACCCGAATCCCCAAAGTTCCCTCACGCGCATTGCTTTCTCACTCGACCGTGCAATAGGCCAAGTACACCCACACGCATTGCTTTCTCACTCGACCGAGCATTTAGCCAAGTCCACCCACACGCATTGCTTTATTCCTAGCGACCCGAGTCCCCAAAGTTATCTCATGCGCATTGCTTTCTCACTCTACTGAGCATTTAGCCAAGTCCACCCACACGCATTGCTTTACTCCTAGCGACCCGAATCCCCAAAGTTTCCTCACGCGCATTGCTTTCTCACTCGACCGAGCAGTAGGCCAAGTCCACCCACACGCATTGCTTTCTCACTCGACCGAGCATTTAGCCAAGTCCACCCACACGCATTGCTTTACTCCTAGCGACCCGAATCCTCAAAGTTTCCTCACGCGCATTGCTTTCTCACTCGACCGAGCATTTAGCCAAGTCCACCCACACGCATTGCTTTACTCCTAGCGACCCGAATCCCCAAAGTTTCCTCACGCGCATTGCTTTCTCACTCGACCGAGCATTTAGCCAAGTCCACCCACACGCATTGCTTTACTCCTAGCGACCCGAATCCCCAAAGTTTCCTCACGCGCATTGCTTTCTCACTCGACCGAGCAATATGCCAAGTCCACCCACACGCATTGCTTTTCTACTAGCGACCCGAATCCCCAAAGTTCCCTCACGCGCATTGCTTTCTCACTCGACCGAGCATTTAGCCAAGTCCACCCACACGCATTGCTTTCTTACTCGACCGAGCATTTAGCCAAGTCCACCCACACGCATTGCTTTACTCCTAGCGACCCGAATCCCCAAAGTTTCCTCACGCGCATTGCTTTCTCACTCGACCGAGCATTTAGCCAAGTCCACCCACACGCATTGCTTTACTCCTAGCGACCCGAATCCCCATAGTTTCCTCACGCGCATTGCTTTCTCACTCGACCGAGCAATATGCCAAGTCCACCCACACGCATTGCTTTTCTCCTAGGGACCCGAGTCCCCAAAGTTATCTCATGCGCATGGCTTTCTCACTCTACCGAGCATTTAGCCAAGTCCACCCACACGCATTGATTTACTCCTAGCGACCCGAATCCCCAAAGTTTCCTCACGCGCATTGCTTTCTCACTCGACCGAGCATTTAGCCAAGTCCACCCACACGCATTGCTTTTCTACTAGCGACCCGAATCCCCAAAGTTTCCTCACGCGCATTGCTTCCTCACTCGACCGAGCAATATTCCAAGTCCACCCACACGCATGGCTTTTCTCCTAGGGACCCGAGTCCCCAAAGTTATCTCATGCGCATTGCTTTCTCACTCGACCGAGCATATAGCTAAGTCCACCCACACGCATTGCTTTCTCACTCGACCGAGCATTTAGCCAAGTCCACCCACACGCATTGCTTTACTCCTAGCGACCCGAATCCCCAAAGTTTCCTCACGCGCATTGCTTTCTCACTCGACCGAGCAGTAGGCCAAGTCCACCCACACGCATTGCTTTCTCACTCGACCGAGCATTTAGCCAAGTCCACCCACACGCATTGCTTTACTCCTAGCGACCCGAATCCTCAAAGTTTCCTCACGCGCATTGCTTTTTCACTCGACCGAGCATTTAGCCAAGTCCACCCACACGCATTGCTTTACTCCTAGCGACCCGAATCCCCAAAGTTTCCTCACGCGCATTGCTTTCTCACTCGACCGAGCATTTAGCCAAGTCCACCCACACGCATTGCTTTACTCCTAGCGACCCGAATCCCCAAAGTTTCCTCACGCGCATTGCTTTCTCACTCGACCGAGCAATATGCCAAGTCCACCCACACGCATTGCTTTTCTACTAGCGACCCGAATCCCCAAAGTTCCCTCACGCGCATTGCTTTCTCACTCGACCGAGCATTTAGCCAAGTCCACCCACACGCATTGCTTTCTTACTCGACCGAGCATTTAGCCAAGTCCACCCACACGCATTGCTTTACTCCTAGCGACCCGAATCCCCAAAGTTTCCTCACGCGCATTGCTTTCTCACTCGACCGAGCATTTAGCCAAGTCCACCCACACGCATTGCTTTACTCCTAGCGACCCGAATCCCCATAGTTTCCTCACGCGCATTGCTTTCTCACTCGACCGAGCAATATGCCAAGTCCACCCACACGCATTGCTTTTCTCCTAGGGACCCGAGTCCCCAAAGTTATCTCATGCGCATGGCTTTCTCACTCTACCGAGCATTTAGCCAAGTCCACCCACACGCATTGATTTACTCCTAGCGACCCGAATCCCCAAAGTTTCCTCACGCGCATTGCTTTCTCACTCGACCGAGCATTTAGCCAAGTCCACCCACACGCATTGCTTTTCTACTAGCGACCCGAATCCCCAAAGTTTCCTCACGCGCATTGCTTCCTCACTCGACCGAGCAATATTCCAAGTCCACCCACACGCATGGCTTTTCTCCTAGGGACCCGAGTCCCCAAAGTTATCTCATGCGCATTGCTTTCTCACTCGACCGAGCATATAGCTAAGTCCACCCACACGCATTGCTTTCTCACTCGACCGAGCATTTAGCCAAGTCCACCCACACGCATTGCTTTACTCCTAGCGACCCGAATCCCCAAAGTTTCCTCACGCGCATTGCTTTCTCACTCGACCGAGCAGTAGGCCAAGTCCACCCACACGCATTGCTTTCTCACTCGACCGAGCATTTAGCCAAGTCCACCCACACGCATTGCTTTACTCCTAGCGACCCGAATCCTCAAAGTTTCCTCACGCGCATTGCTTTTTCACTCGACCGAGCATTTAGCCAAGTCCACCCACACGCATTGCTTTACTCCTAGCGACCCGAATCCCCAAAGTTTCCTCACGCGCATTGCTTTCTCACTCGACCGAGCATTTAGCCAAGTCCACCCACACGCATTGCTTTACTCCTAGCGACCCGAATCCCCAAAGTTTCCTCACGCGCATTGCTTTCTCACTCGACCGAGCAATATGCCAAGTCCACCCACACGCATTGCTTTTCTACTAGCGACCCGAATCCCCAAAGTTCCCTCACGCGCATTGCTTTCTCACTCGACCGAGCATATAGCTAAGTCCACCCACACGCATTGCTTTCTCACTCGACCGAGCATTTAGCCAAGTCCACCCACACGCATTGCTTTACTCCTAGCGACCCGAATCCCCAGTTTCCTCACGCGCATTGCTTTCTCACTCGACCGTGCAATATGTCAAGTCCACCCACGTGCATTGCTTTCTCACTCGACCGTCCAATAAGTCAAGTCGACCCACACGCATTGCTTTACTCCTATCGACCCGAATCCCCAAAGATTCCTCACGCGCATTGCTTTCTCACTCGACCGTGCAATATGTCAAATCCACCCACACGCATTGCTTTCGTACTCGACCGAGCAATAAGCCAAGTCCATACACGTGCATTGCTTTCTCACTCGACCGAGCAATAAGTCAAGTCCACCCACACGCATTGCTTTACTCCTAGCGACCCGAATCCCCAGTTTCCTCACGCGCATTGCTTTCTCACTCGACCGTGCAATATGTCAAGTCCACCCACGTGCATTGCTTTCTCACTCGACCGTCCAATAAGTCAAGTCCACCCACACGCATTGCTTTACTCCTAGCGACCCGAATCCCCAGTTTCCTCACGCGCATTGCTTTCTCACTCGACCGAGCAATAAGTCAAGTCCACCCACACGCATTGCTTTCTCACTCGACCGTGCAATAAGCAAAGTCCACCCATGCGCATTGCTTTCTCACTCGACCGTCCAATAAGTCAAGTCCACCCACACGCATTGCTTTACTCCTAGCGACCCGAATCCCCAGTTTCCTCACGCGCATTGCTTTCTCACTCGACCGAGCAATAAGTCAAGTCCACCCACACGCATTGCTTTCTCACTCGACCGTGCAATAAGCAAAGTCCACCCATGCGCATTGCTTTCTCACTCGACCGTCCAATAAGTCAAGTCCACCCACACGCATTGCTTTACTCCTAGCGACCCGAATCCCCAGTTTCCTCACGCGCATTGCTTTCTCACTCGACCGTGCAATATGTCAAGTCCACCGACGCGCATTGCTTTCTCACTCGACCGTCCAATAAGTCAAGTCCACCCACACGCATTGCTTTCGTACTCGACCGTGCAATAAGCCAAGTCCACCCACGTGCATTGCTTTCTCACTCGACCGACTAATAAGTCAAGTCCACCCACACGCATTGCTTTACTCCTAGCGACCCGAATCCCCAGTTTCCTCACGCGCATTGCTTTCTCACTCGACAGAGCAATAAGTCAAGTCCACCCACACGCATTGCTTTCTCACTCGACCGTGCAATAAGCCAACTCCATCCACACGCATTGCCTTTCCCCTAGGGACCCGAATCCCCAAAGTTTCCTCACGCGCATTGCTTTCTCACTCGACCGTGCAATATGTCAAGTCCAGCCACACGCATTGCTTTCGCACTCGACCGAGCAATAAGTCAAGTCCACCGACGCGCATTGCTTTCTCACTCGACCGTCCAATAAGTCAAGTCCACCCACACGCATTGCTTTACTCCTAGTGACCCGAATCCCCAAAGTTTCCTCACTCGCATTGCTTCCGCACTCGACAGTCAAATAAGTCAAGTCGACCCACACGCATTGCTTTACTCCTATCGACCCGAATCCCCAAAGATTCCTCACGCGCATTGCTTTCTCACTCGACCGTGCAATATGTCAAGTCCACCCACGCGCATTGCTTTCTCACTCGACCGTCCAATAAGTCAAGTCCACCCACACGCATTGCTTTACTCCTAGTGACCCGAATCCCCAAAGTTTCCTCACGCGCATTGCTTCCGCACTCGACAGTCAAATAAGTCAAGTCGACCCACACGCATTGCTTTACTCCTATCGACCCGAATCCCCAAAGATTCCTCACGCGCATTGCTTTCTCACTCGACCGTGCAATATGTCAAATCCACCCACACGCATTGCTTTCGTACTCGACCGAGCAATAAGCCAAGTCCATCCACGTGCATTGCTTTCTCACTCGACCGAGCAATAAGTCAAGTCCACCCACACGCATTGCTTTACTCCTAGCGACCCGAATCCCCAGTTTCCTCACGCGCATTGCTTTCTCACTCGACCGAGCAATAAGTCAAGTCCACCCACAAGCATTGCTTTCTCACTCGACCGTGCAATAAGCAAAGTCCACCCACGCGCATTGCTTTCTCACTCGACCGTCCAATAAGTCAAGTCCACCCACACGCATTGCTTTACTCCTAGCGACCCGAATCCCCAAAGTTTCCTCACGCACATTGCTTCCGCACTCGACCGAGCAATAAGCCAAGTCCATCCACACGCATTGCCTTTCCCCTAGGGACCCGAATCCCCAAAGTTTCCTCACGCGCATTGCTTTCTCACACGACCGTGCAATAAGTAAAGTCCACCCACATCCATTGCTTTACTCCTAGCGACCCGAATCCCCAAAGTTTCCTCACGCGCATGCTTCCGCACTCGACCGTCAAATAAGTCAAGTCGACCCACACGCATTGCTTTACTCCTATCGACCCGAATCCCCAAAGATTCCTCACGCGCATTGCTTTCTCACTCGACCGTGCAATATGTCAAATCCAGCCACACGCATTGCTTTCGCACTCGACCGAGCAATAAGCCAAGTCCACCCACGCGCATTGCTTTCTCACTCGACCGGGCAATAAGAAAAGTCCACCCACATCCATTGCTTTACTCCTAGCGACCCGAATCCCCAAAGTTTCCTCACGCGCATGCTTCCGCACTCGACCGTCAAACAAGTCAAGTCGACCCACACGCATTGCTTTACTCCTATCGACCCGAATCCCCAAAGATTCCTCACGCGCATTGCTTTCTCACTCGACCGTGCAATATGTCAAATCCACCCACACGCATTGCTTTCGTACTCGACCGAGCAATAAGCCAAGTCCATCCACGTGCATTGCTTTCTCACTCGACCGAGCAATAAGTCAAGTCCACCCACACGCATTGCTTTACTCCTAGCGACCAGAATCCCCAGTTTCCTCACGCGCATTGCTTTCTCACTCGACCGTCCAATAAGTCAAGTCCACCCACACGCATTGCTTTCGTACTCGACCGAGCAATAAGCCAAGTCCACCCACGTGCATTGCTTTCTCACTCGACCGAGCAATAAGTCAAGTCCACCCACACGCATTGCTTTACTCCTAGCGACCCGAATCCCCAGTTTCCTCACGCGCATTGCTTTCTCACTCGACCGTGCAATATGTCAAGTCCGGCCACACGCATTGCTTTCGCACTCGACCGAGCAATAAGCCAAGTCCACCCACGCGCATTGCTTTCTCACTCGACCGTCCAATAAGTCAAGTCCACCCACACGCATTGCTTTACTCCTAGCGACCCGAATCCCCAAAGTTTCCTCACGCGCATTGCTTCCGCACTCGACCGAGCAATAAGCCAAGTCCATCCACGTGCATTGCTTTCTCACTCGACCGAGCAATAAGTCAAGTCCACCCACGCGCATTGCTTTCTCACTCGACCGTCCAATAAGTCAAGTCCACCCACACGCATTGCTTTACTCCTAGCGACCCGAATCCCCAAAGTTTCCTCACGCGCATTGCTTCCGCACTCGACCGAGAAATAAGCCAAGTCCATCCACACGCATTGCCTTTCCCCTAGGGACCCGAATCCACAAAGTTTCCTCACGCGCATTGCTTTCTCACTCGACCGTGCAATATTCCAAGTCCACCCACACGCATTGCTTTCTCACTCGACCGAGCAATAAGTCAAGTCCACCCACACGCATTGCTTTACTCCTAGCGACCAGAATCCCCAGTTTCCTCACGCGCATTGCTTTCTCACTCGACCGTCCAATAAGCCAAGTCCATCCACGTGCATTGCTTCCGCACTCGACCGAGCAATAAGCCAAGTCCATCCACGTGCATTGCTTTCTCACTCGACCGAGCAATAAGACAAGTCCACCCACGCGCATTGCTTTCTCACTCGACCGGGCAATAAGTAAAGTCCACCCACATCCATTGCTTTTCTCCTAGGGACCCGAATCCACAGTTTCCTCACGCGCATTGCTTTCTCACTCGACCGGGCAATAAGTAAAGTCCACCCATATCCATTGCTTTTCTTCTAGGGACCCGAATCCCCAGTTTCCTCACACGCATTGCTTTCGTACTCGACCGAGCAATAAGCCAAGTCCAGCCACACGCATTGCTTTCGCACTCGACCGAGCAATAAGCCAAGTCCACCCACGCGCATTGCTTTCTCACTCGACCGGGCAATAAGTCAAGTCCACCCACATCCATTGCTTTTCTCCTAGGGACCCGAATCCCCAGTTTCCTCACGCGCATTGCTTTCTCACTCGACCGAGCATTTAGCCAAGTCCACCCACACGCATTGCTTTTCTACTAGCGACCCGAATCCCCAAAGTTTCCTCACGCGCATTGCTTCCTCACTCGACCGAGCAATATTCCAAGTCCACCCACACGCATTGCTTTCTCACTCGACCGAGCAATTAGCCAAGTCCACCCACACGCATTGCTTTTCTCCTAGGGACCCGAGTCCCCAAAGTTATCTCATGCGCATTGCTTTCTCACTCTACTGAGCATTTAGCCAAGTCCACCACACGCATTGCTTTACTCCTAGCGACCCGAATCCCCAAAGTTTCCTCACGCGCATTGCTTTCTCACTCGACCGAGCAGTAGGCCAAGTCCACCCACACGCATTGCTTTCTCACTCGACCGAGCATTTAGCCAAGTCCACCCACACGCATTGCTTTACTCCTAGCGACCCGAATCCCCAAAGTTTCCTCACGCACATTGCTTCCTCACTCGACCGAGCAATATTCCAAGTCCACCCACACGCATTGCTTTCTCACTCGACCGAGCAATAAGTCAAGTCCACCCACACGCATTGCTTTACTCCTAGCGACCAGAATCCCCAGTTTCCTCACGCGCATTGCTTTCTCACTCGACCGTCCAATAAGTCAAGTCCACCCACACGCATTGCTTTCGTACTCGACCGAGCAATAAGCCAAGTCCACCCACGTGCATTGCTTTCTCACTCGACCGAGCAATAAGTCAAGTCCACCCACACGCATTGCTTTACTCCTAGCGACCCGAATCCCCAGTTTCCTCACGCGCATTGCTTTCTCACTCGACCGTGCAATATGTCAAGTCCGGCCACACGCATTGCTTTCGCACTCGACCGAGCAATAAGCCAAGTCCACCCACGCGCATTGCTTTCTCACTCGACCGTCCAATAAGTCAAGTCCACCAACACGCATTGCTTTACTCCTAGCGACCCGAATCCCCAAAGTTTCCTCACGCGCATTGCTTCCGCACTCGACCGAGCAATAAGCCAAGTCCATCCACGTGCATTGCTTTCTCACTCGACCGAGCAATAAGTCAAGTCCACCCACGCGCATTGCTTTCTCACTCGACCGTCCAATAAGTCAAGTCCACCCACACGCATTGCTTTCTCACTCGACCGTGCAATAAGCAAAGTCCACCCATGCGCATTGCTTTCTCACTCGACCGTCCAATAAGTCAAGTCCACCCACACGCATTGCTTTACTCCTAGCGACCCGAATCCCCAGTTTCCTCACGCGCATTGCTTTCTCACTCGACCGAGCAATAAGTCAAGTCCACCCACACGCATTGCTTTCTCACTCGACCGTGCAATAAGCAAAGTCCACCCATGCGCATTGCTTTCTCACTCGACCGTCCAATAAGTCAAGTCCACCCACACGCATTGCTTTACTCCTAGCGACCCGAATCCCCAGTTTCCTCACGCGCATTGCTTTCTCACTCGACCGTGCAATATGTCAAGTCCACCGACGCGCATTGCTTTCTCACTCGACCGTCCAATAAGTCAAGTCCACCCACACGCATTGCTTTCGTACTCGACCGTGCAATAAGCCAAGTCCACCCACGTGCATTGCTTTCTCACTCGACCGACTAATAAGTCAAGTCCACCCACACGCATTGCTTTACTCCTAGCGACCCGAATCCCCAGTTTCCTCACGCGCATTGCTTTCTCACTCGACAGAGCAATAAGTCAAGTCCACCCACACGCATTGCTTTCTCACTCGACCGTGCAATAAGCCAACTCCATCCACACGCATTGCCTTTCCCCTAGGGACCCGAATCCCCAAAGTTTCCTCACGCGCATTGCTTTCTCACTCGACCGTGCAATATGTCAAGTCCAGCCACACGCATTGCTTTCGCACTCGACCGAGCAATAAGTCAAGTCCACCGACGCGCATTGCTTTCTCACTCGACCGTCCAATAAGTCAAGTCCACCCACACGCATTGCTTTACTCCTAGTGACCCGAATCCCCAAAGTTTCCTCACTCGCATTGCTTCCGCACTCGACAGTCAAATAAGTCAAGTCGACCCACACGCATTGCTTTACTCCTATCGACCCGAATCCCCAAAGATTCCTCACGCGCATTGCTTTCTCACTCGACCGTGCAATATGTCAAGTCCACCCACGCGCATTGCTTTCTCACTCGACCGTCCAATAAGTCAAGTCCACCCACACGCATTGCTTTACTCCTAGTGACCCGAATCCCCAAAGTTTCCTCACGCGCATTGCTTCCGCACTCGACAGTCAAATAAGTCAAGTCGACCCACACGCATTGCTTTACTCCTATCGACCCGAATCCCCAAAGATTCCTCACGCGCATTGCTTTCTCACTCGACCGTGCAATATGTCAAATCCACCCACACGCATTGCTTTCGTACTCGACCGAGCAATAAGCCAAGTCCATCCACGTGCATTGCTTTCTCACTCGACCGAGCAATAAGTCAAGTCCACCCACACGCATTGCTTTACTCCTAGCGACCCGAATCCCCAGTTTCCTCACGCGCATTGCTTTCTCACTCGACCGAGCAATAAGTCAAGTCCACCCACAAGCATTGCTTTCTCACTCGACCGTGCAATAAGCAAAGTCCACCCACGCGCATTGCTTTCTCACTCGACCGTCCAATAAGTCAAGTCCACCCACACGCATTGCTTTACTCCTAGCGACCCGAATCCCCAAAGTTTCCTCACGCACATTGCTTCCGCACTCGACCGAGCAATAAGCCAAGTCCATCCACACGCATTGCCTTTCCCCTAGGGACCCGAATCCCCAAAGTTTCCTCACGCGCATTGCTTTCTCACACGACCGTGCAATAAGTAAAGTCCACCCACATCCATTGCTTTACTCCTAGCGACCCGAATCCCCAAAGTTTCCTCACGCGCATGCTTCCGCACTCGACCGTCAAATAAGTCAAGTCGACCCACACGCATTGCTTTACTCCTATCGACCCGAATCCCCAAAGATTCCTCACGCGCATTGCTTTCTCACTCGACCGTGCAATATGTCAAATCCAGCCACACGCATTGCTTTCGCACTCGACCGAGCAATAAGCCAAGTCCACCCACGCGCATTGCTTTCTCACTCGACCGGGCAATAAGAAAAGTCCACCCACATCCATTGCTTTACTCCTAGCGACCCGAATCCCCAAAGTTTCCTCACGCGCATGCTTCCGCACTCGACCGTCAAATAAGTCAAGTCGACCCACACGCATTGCTTTACTCCTATCGACCCGAATCCCCAAAGATTCCTCACGCGCATTGCTTTCTCACTCGACCGTGCAATATGTCAAATCCACCCACACGCATTGCTTTCGTACTCGACCGAGCAATAAGCCAAGTCCATCCACGTGCATTGCTTTCTCACTCGACCGAGCAATAAGTCAAGTCCACCCACACGCATTGCTTTACTCCTAGCGACCAGAATCCCCAGTTTCCTCACGCGCATTGCTTTCTCACTCGACCGTCCAATAAGTCAAGTCCACCCACACGCATTGCTTTCGTACTCGACCGAGCAATAAGCCAAGTCCACCCACGTGCATTGCTTTCTCACTCGACCGAGCAATAAGTCAAGTCCACCCACACGCATTGCTTTACTCCTAGCGACCCGAATCCCCAGTTTCCTCACGCGCATTGCTTTCTCACTCGACCGTGCAATATGTCAAGTCCACCAACACGCATTGCTTTACTCCTAGCGACCCGAATCCCCAAAGTTTCCTCACGCGCATTGCTTCCGCACTCGACCGAGCAATAAGCCAAGTCCATCCACGTGCATTGCTTTCTCACTCGACCGAGCAATAAGTCAAGTCCACCCACGCGCATTGCTTTCTCACTCGACCGTCCAATAAGTCAAGTCCACCCACACGCATTGCTTTCTCACTCGACCGTGCAATAAGCAAAGTCCACCCATGCGCATTGCTTTCTCACTCGACCGTCCAATAAGTCAAGTCCACCCACACGCATTGCTTTACTCCTAGCGACCCGAATCCCCAGTTTCCTCACGCGCATTGCTTTCTCACTCGACCGAGCAATAAGTCAAGTCCACCCACACGCATTGCTTTCTCACTCGACCGTGCAATAAGCAAAGTCCACCCATGCGCATTGCTTTCTCACTCGACCGTCCAATAAGTCAAGTCCACCCACACGCATTGCTTTACTCCTAGCGACCCGAATCCCCAGTTTCCTCACGCGCATTGCTTTCTCACTCGACCGTGCAATATGTCAAGTCCACCGACGCGCATTGCTTTCTCACTCGACCGTCCAATAAGTCAAGTCCACCCACACGCATTGCTTTCGTACTCGACCGTGCAATAAGCCAAGTCCACCCACGTGCATTGCTTTCTCACTCGACCGACTAATAAGTCAAGTCCACCCACACGCATTGCTTTACTCCTAGCGACCCGAATCCCCAGTTTCCTCACGCGCATTGCTTTCTCACTCGACAGAGCAATAAGTCAAGTCCACCCACACGCATTGCTTTCTCACTCGACCGTGCAATAAGCCAACTCCATCCACACGCATTGCCTTTCCCCTAGGGACCCGAATCCCCAAAGTTTCCTCACGCGCATTGCTTTCTCACTCGACCGTGCAATATGTCAAGTCCAGCCACACGCATTGCTTTCGCACTCGACCGAGCAATAAGTCAAGTCCACCGACGCGCATTGCTTTCTCACTCGACCGTCCAATAAGTCAAGTCCACCCACACGCATTGCTTTACTCCTAGTGACCCGAATCCCCAAAGTTTCCTCACTCGCATTGCTTCCGCACTCGACAGTCAAATAAGTCAAGTCGACCCACACGCATTGCTTTACTCCTATCGACCCGAATCCCCAAAGATTCCTCACGCGCATTGCTTTCTCACTCGACCGTGCAATATGTCAAGTCCACCCACGCGCATTGCTTTCTCACTCGACCGTCCAATAAGTCAAGTCCACCCACACGCATTGCTTTACTCCTAGTGACCCGAATCCCCAAAGTTTCCTCACGCGCATTGCTTCCGCACTCGACAGTCAAATAAGTCAAGTCGACCCACACGCATTGCTTTACTCCTATCGACCCGAATCCCCAAAGATTCCTCACGCGCATTGCTTTCTCACTCGACCGTGCAATATGTCAAATCCACCCACACGCATTGCTTTCGTACTCGACCGAGCAATAAGCCAAGTCCATCCACGTGCATTGCTTTCTCACTCGACCGAGCAATAAGTCAAGTCCACCCACACGCATTGCTTTACTCCTAGCGACCCGAATCCCCAGTTTCCTCACGCGCATTGCTTTCTCACTCGACCGAGCAATAAGTCAAGTCCACCCACAAGCATTGCTTTCTCACTCGACCGTGCAATAAGCAAAGTCCACCCACGCGCATTGCTTTCTCACTCGACCGTCCAATAAGTCAAGTCCACCCACACGCATTGCTTTACTCCTAGCGACCCGAATCCCCAAAGTTTCCTCACGCACATTGCTTCCGCACTCGACCGAGCAATAAGCCAAGTCCATCCACACGCATTGCCTTTCCCCTAGGGACCCGAATCCCCAAAGTTTCCTCACGCGCATTGCTTTCTCACACGACCGTGCAATAAGTAAAGTCCACCCACATCCATTGCTTTACTCCTAGCGACCCGAATCCCCAAAGTTTCCTCACGCGCATGCTTCCGCACTCGACCGTCAAATAAGTCAAGTCGACCCACACGCATTGCTTTACTCCTATCGACCCGAATCCCCAAAGATTCCTCACGCGCATTGCTTTCTCACTCGACCGTGCAATATGTCAAATCCAGCCACACGCATTGCTTTCGCACTCGACCGAGCAATAAGCCAAGTCCACCCACGCGCATTGCTTTCTCACTCGACCGGGCAATAAGAAAAGTCCACCCACATCCATTGCTTTACTCCTAGCGACCCGAATCCCCAAAGTTTCCTCACGCGCATGCTTCCGCACTCGACCGTCAAATAAGTCAAGTCGACCCACACGCATTGCTTTACTCCTATCGACCCGAATCCCCAAAGATTCCTCACGCGCATTGCTTTCTCACTCGACCGTGCAATATGTCAAATCCACCCACACGCATTGCTTTCGTACTCGACCGAGCAATAAGCCAAGTCCATCCACGTGCATTGCTTTCTCACTCGACCGAGCAATAAGTCAAGTCCACCCACACGCATTGCTTTACTCCTAGCGACCAGAATCCCCAGTTTCCTCACGCGCATTGCTTTCTCACTCGACCGTCCAATAAGTCAAGTCCACCCACACGCATTGCTTTCGTACTCGACCGAGCAATAAGCCAAGTCCACCCACGTGCATTGCTTTCTCACTCGACCGAGCAATAAGTCAAGTCCACCCACACGCATTGCTTTACTCCTAGCGACCCGAATCCCCAGTTTCCTCACGCGCATTGCTTTCTCACTCGACCGTGCAATATGTCAAGTCCGGCCACACGCATTGCTTTCGCACTCGACCGAGCAATAAGCCAAGTCCACCCACGCGCATTGCTTTCTCACTCGACCGTCCAATAAGTCAAGTCCACCCACACGCATTGCTTTACTCCTAGCGACCCGAATCCCCAAAGTTTCCTCACGCGCATTGCTTCCGCACTCGACCGAGCAATAAGCCAAGTCCATCCACGTGCATTGCTTTCTCACTCGACCGAGCAATAAGTCAAGTCCACCCACGCGCATTGCTTTCTCACTCGACCGTCCAATAAGTCAAGTCCACCCACACGCATTGCTTTACTCCTAGCGACCCGAATCCCCAAAGTTTCCTCACGCGCATTGCTTCCGCACTCGACCGAGAAATAAGCCAAGTCCATCCACACGCATTGCCTTTCCCCTAGGGACCCGAATCCACAAAGTTTCCTCACGCGCATTGCTTTCTCACTCGACCGTGCAATATGTCCAGTCCAGCCACACGCATTGCTTTCGCACTCGACCGAGCAATAAGACAAGTCCACCCACGCGCATTGCTTTCTCACTCGACCGGGCAATAAGTAAAGTCCACCCACATCCATTGCTTTTCTCCTAGGGACCCGAATCCACAGTTTCCTCACGCGCATTGCTTTCTCACTCGACCGGGCAATAAGTAAAGTCCACCCATATCCATTGCTTTTCTTCTAGGGACCCGAATCCCCAGTTTCCTCACACGCATTGCTTTCGTACTCGACCGAGCAATAAGCCAAGTCCAGCCACACGCATTGCTTTCGCACTCGACCGAGCAATAAGCCAAGTCCACCCACGCGCATTGCTTTCTCACTCGACCGGGCAATAAGTCAAGTCCACCCACATCCATTGCTTTTCTCCTAGGGACCCGAATCCCCAGTTTCCTCACGCGCATTGCTTTCTCACTCGACCGAGCATTTAGCCAAGTCCACCCACACGCATTGCTTTTCTACTAGCGACCCGAATCCCCAAAGTTTCCTCACGCGCATTGCTTCCTCACTCGACCGAGCAATATTCCAAGTCCACCCACACGCATTGCTTTCTCACTCGACCGAGCAATTAGCCAAGTCCACCCACACGCATTGCTTTTCTCCTAGGGACCCGAGTCCCCAAAGTTATCTCATGCGCATTGCTTTCTCACTCTACTGAGCATTTAGCCAAGTCCACCACACGCATTGCTTTACTCCTAGCGACCCGAATCCCCAAAGTTTCCTCACGCGCATTGCTTTCTCACTCGACCGAGCAGTAGGCCAAGTCCACCCACACGCATTGCTTTCTCACTCGACCGAGCATTTAGCCAAGTCCACCCACACGCATTGCTTTACTCCTAGCGACCCGAATCCCCAAAGTTTCCTCACGCGCATTGCTTCCTCACTCGACCGAGCAATATTCCAAGTCCACCCACACGCATTGCTTTCTCACTCGACCGAGCAATAAGTCAAGTCCACCCACACGCATTGCTTTACTCCTAGCGACCAGAATCCCCAGTTTCCTCACGCGCATTGCTTTCTCACTCGACCGTCCAATAAGTCAAGTCCACCCACACGCATTGCTTTCGTACTCGACCGAGCAATAAGCCAAGTCCACCCACGTGCATTGCTTTCTCACTCGACCGAGCAATAAGTCAAGTCCACCCACACGCATTGCTTTACTCCTAGCGACCCGAATCCCCAGTTTCCTCACGCGCATTGCTTTCTCACTCGACCGTGCAATATGTCAAGTCCGGCCACACGCATTGCTTTCGCACTCGACCGAGCAATAAGCCAAGTCCACCCACGCGCATTGCTTTCTCACTCGACCGTCCAATAAGTCAAGTCCACCCACACGCATTGCTTTACTCCTAGCGACCCGAATCCCCAAAGTTTCCTCACGCACATTGCTTCCGCACTCGACCGAGCAATAAGCCAAGTCCATCCACACGCATTGCCTTTCCCCTAGGGACCCGAATCCCCAAAGTTTCCTCACGCGCATTGCTTTCTCACACGACCGTGCAATAAGTAAAGTCCACCCACATCCATTGCTTTACTCCTAGCGACCCGAATCCCCAAAGTTTCCTCACGCGCATGCTTCCGCACTCGACCGTCAAATAAGTCAAGTCGACCCACACGCATTGCTTTACTCCTATCGACCCGAATCCCCAAAGATTCCTCACGCGCATTGCTTTCTCACTCGACCGTGCAATATGTCAAATCCAGCCACACGCATTGCTTTCGCACTCGACCGAGCAATAAGCCAAGTCCACCCACGCGCATTGCTTTCTCACTCGACCGGGCAATAAGAAAAGTCCACCCACATCCATTGCTTTACTCCTAGCGACCCGAATCCCCAAAGTTTCCTCACGCGCATGCTTCCGCACTCGACCGTCAAATAAGTCAAGTCGACCCACACGCATTGCTTTACTCCTATCGACCCGAATCCCCAAAGATTCCTCACGCGCATTGCTTTCTCACTCGACCGTGCAATATGTCAAATCCACCCACACGCATTGCTTTCGTACTCGACCGAGCAATAAGCCAAGTCCATCCACGTGCATTGCTTTCTCACTCGACCGAGCAATAAGTCAAGTCCACCCACACGCATTGCTTTACTCCTAGCGACCAGAATCCCCAGTTTCCTCACGCGCATTGCTTTCTCACTCGACCGTCCAATAAGTCAAGTCCACCCACACGCATTGCTTTCGTACTCGACCGAGCAATAAGCCAAGTCCACCCACGTGCATTGCTTTCTCACTCGACCGTCCAATAAGTCAAGTCCACCCACACGCATTGCTTTACTCCTAGCGACCCGAATCCCCAAAGTTTCCTCACGCGCATTGCTTCCGCACTCGACCGAGCAATAAGCCAAGTCCATCCACGTGCATTGCTTTCTCACTCGACCGAGCAATAAGTCAAGTCCACCCACGCGCATTGCTTTCTCACTCGACCGTCCAATAAGTCAAGTCCACCCACACGCATTGCTTTACTCCTAGCGACCCGAATCCCCAAAGTTTCCTCACGCGCATTGCTTCCGCACTCGACCGAGAAATAAGCCAAGTCCATCCACACGCATTGCCTTTCCCCTAGGGACCCGAATCCACAAAGTTTCCTCACGCGCATTGCTTTCTCACTCGACCGTGCAATATGTCCAGTCCAGCCACACGCATTGCTTTCGCACTCGACCGAGCAATAAGACAAGTCCACCCACGCGCATTGCTTTCTCACTCGACCGGGCAATAAGTAAAGTCCACCCACATCCATTGCTTTTCTCCTAGGGACCCGAATCCACAGTTTCCTCACGCGCATTGCTTTCTCACTCGACCGGGCAATAAGTAAAGTCCACCCATATCCATTGCTTTTCTTCTAGGGACCCGAATCCCCAGTTTCCTCACACGCATTGCTTTCGTACTCGACCGAGCAATAAGCCAAGTCCAGCCACACGCATTGCTTTCGCACTCGACCGAGCAATAAGCCAAGTCCACCCACGCGCATTGCTTTCTCACTCGACCGGGCAATAAGTCAAGTCCACCCACATCCATTGCTTTTCTCCTAGGGACCCGAATCCCCAGTTTCCTCACGCGCATTGCTTTCTCACTCGACCGAGCATTTAGCCAAGTCCACCCACACGCATTGCTTTTCTACTAGCGACCCGAATCCCCAAAGTTTCCTCACGCGCATTGCTTCCTCACTCGACCGAGCAATATTCCAAGTCCACCCACACGCATTGCTTTCTCACTCGACCGAGCAATTAGCCAAGTCCACCCACACGCATTGCTTTTCTCCTAGGGACCCGAGTCCCCAAAGTTATCTCATGCGCATTGCTTTCTCACTCTACTGAGCATTTAGCCAAGTCCACCACACGCATTGCTTTACTCCTAGCGACCCGAATCCCCAAAGTTTCCTCACGCGCATTGCTTTCTCACTCGACCGAGCAGTAGGCCAAGTCCACCCACACGCATTGCTTTCTCACTCGACCGAGCATTTAGCCAAGTCCACCCACACGCATTGCTTTACTCCTAGCGACCCGAATCCCCAAAGTTTCCTCACGCGCATTGCTTCCTCACTCGACCGAGCAATATTCCAAGTCCACCCACACGCATTGCTTTCTCACTCGACCGAGCAATAAGTCAAGTCCACCCACACGCATTGCTTTACTCCTAGCGACCAGAATCCCCAGTTTCCTCACGCGCATTGCTTTCTCACTCGACCGTCCAATAAGTCAAGTCCACCCACACGCATTGCTTTCGTACTCGACCGAGCAATAAGCCAAGTCCACCCACGTGCATTGCTTTCTCACTCGACCGAGCAATAAGTCAAGTCCACCCACACGCATTGCTTTACTCCTAGCGACCCGAATCCCCAGTTTCCTCACGCGCATTGCTTTCTCACTCGACCGTGCAATATGTCAAGTCCGGCCACACGCATTGCTTTCGCACTCGACCGAGCAATAAGCCAAGTCCACCCACGCGCATTGCTTTCTCACTCGACCGTCCAATAAGTCAAGTCCACCAACACGCATTGCTTTACTCCTAGCGACCCGAATCCCCAAAGTTTCCTCACGCGCATTGCTTCCGCACTCGACCGAGCAATAAGCCAAGTCCATCCACGTGCATTGCTTTCTCACTCGACCGAGCAATAAGTCAAGTCCACCCACGCGCATTGCTTTCTCACTCGACCGTCCAATAAGTCAAGTCCACCCACACGCATTGCTTTACTCCTAGCGACCCGAATCCCCAAAGTTTCCTCACGCGCATTGCTTCCGCACTCGACCGAGAAATAAGCCAAGTCCATCCACACGCATTGCCTTTCCCCTAGGGACCCGAATCCACAAAGTTTCCTCACGCGCATTGCTTTCTCACTCGACCGTGCAATATGTCCAGTCCAGCCACACGCATTGCTTTCGCACTCGACCGAGCAATAAGACAAGTCCACCCACGCGCATTGCTTTCTCACTCGACCGGGCAATAAGTAAAGTCCACCCACATCCATTGCTTTTCTCCTAGGGACCCGAATCCACAGTTTCCTCACGCGCATTGCTTTCTCACTCGACCGGGCAATAAGTAAAGTCCACCCATATCCATTGCTTTTCTTCTAGGGACCCGAATCCCCAGTTTCCTCACACGCATTGCTTTCGTACTCGACCGAGCAATAAGCCAAGTCCAGCCACACGCATTGCTTTCGCACTCGACCGAGCAATAAGCCAAGTCCACCCACGCGCATTGCTTTCTCACTCGACCGGGCAATAAGTCAAGTCCACCCACATCCATTGCTTTTCTCCTAGGGACCCGAATCCCCAGTTTCCTCACGCGCATTGCTTTCTCACTCGACCGTCAAATAAGTCAAGTCGACCCACACGCATTGCTTTACTCCTATCGACCCGAATCCCCAAAGATTCCTCACCCGCATTGCTTTCTCACTCGACCGTGCAATATGTCAAATCCACCCACACGCATTGCTTTCGTACTCGACCGAGCAATAAGCCAAGTCCATCCACGTGCATTGCTTTCTCACTCCACCGAGCAATAAGTCAAGTCCACCCACACGCATTGCTTTCTCACTCGACCGTGCAATAAGCAAAGTCCACCCACGCGCATTGCTTTCTCACTCGACCGTCCAATAAGTCAAGTCCACCCACACGCATTGCTTTCTCACTCGACCGAGCATTTAGCCAAGTCCACCCACACGCATTGCTTTACTCCTAGCGACCCGAATCCCCAAAGTTTCCTCACGCGCATTGCTTTCTCACTCGACCGAGCATTTAGCCAAGTCCACCCACACGCATTGCTTTCTTACTCGACCGAGCATTTAGCCAAGTCCACCCACACGCATTGCTTTACTCCTAGCGACCCGAATCCCCAAAGTTTCCTCACGCGCATTGCTTTCTCACTCGACCGAGCATTTAGCCAAGTCCACCCACACGCATTGCTTTACTCCTAGCGACCCGAATCCCCATAGTTTCCTCACGCGCATTGCTTTCTCACTCGACCGAGCAATATGCCAAGTCCACCCACACGCATTGCTTTTCTCCTAGGGACCCGAGTCCCCAAAGTTATCTCATGCGCATGGCTTTCTCACTCTACCGAGCATTTAGCCAAGTCCACCCACACGCATTGATTTACTCCTAGCGACCCGAATCCCCAAAGTTTCCTCACGCGCATTGCTTTCTCACTCGACCGAGCATTTAGCCAAGTCCACCCACACGCATTGCTTTTCTACTAGCGACCCGAATCCCCAAAGTTTCCTCACGCGCATTGCTTCCTCACTCGACCGAGCAATATTCCAAGTCCACCCACACGCATGGCTTTTCTCCTAGGGACCCGAGTCCCCAAATTTATCTCATGCGCATTGCTTTCTCACTCGACCGAGCATATAGCTAAGTCCACCCACACGCATTGCTTTCTCACTCGACCGAGCATTTAGCCAAGTCCACCCACACGCATTGCTTTACTCCTAGCGACCCGAATCCCCAAAGTTTCCTCACGCGCATTGCTTTCTCACTCGACCGAGCAATATGCCAAGTCCACCCACACGCATTGCTTTTCTACTAGCGACCCGAATCCCCAAAGTTCCCTCACGCGCATTGCTTTCTCACTCGACCGAGGAATATGCCAAGTCCACCCACACGCATTGCTTTTCTACTAGCGACCCGAATCCCCAAAGTTTCCTAACGCGCATTGCTTCCTCACTCGACCGAGCAATATTCCAAGTCCACCCACACGCATTGCTTTTCTCCTAGGGACCCGAGTCCGCAAAGTTATCTCATGCGCATTGCTTTCTCACTCGACCGAGCATATAGCTAAGTCCACCCACACGCATTGCTTTCTCACTCGACCGAGCATTTAGCCAAGTCCACCCACACGCATTGCTTTTCTCCTAGGGACCCGAGTCCCCAAAGTTATCTCATGCGCATTGCTTTCTCACTCTACTGAGCATTTAGCCAAGTCCACCCACACGCATTGCTTTACTCCTAGCGACCCGAATCCCCAAAGTTTCCTCACGCGCATTGCTTTCTCACTCGACCGAGCAGTAGGCCAAGTCCACCCACACGCATTGCTTTCTCACTCGACCGAGCATTTAGCCAAGTCCACCCACACGCATTGCTTTACTCCTAGCGACCCGAATCCTCAAAGTTTCCTCACGCGCATTGCTTTCTCACTCGACCGAGCATTTAGCCAAGTCCACCCACACGCATTGCTTTACTCCTAGCGACCCGAATCCCCAAAGTTTCCTCACGCGCATTGCTTTCTCACTCGACCGAGCATTTAGCCAAGTCCACCCACACGCATTGCTTTACTCCTAGCGACCCGAATCCCCAAAGTTTCCTCACGCGCATTGCTTTCTCACTCGACCGAGCAATATGCCAAGTCCACCCACACGCATTGCTTTTCTACTAGCGACCCGAATCCCCAAAGTTCCCTCACGCGCATTGCTTTCTCACTCGACCGAGCATTTAGCCAAGTCCACCCACACGCATTGCTTTCTTACTCGACCGAGCATTTAGCCAAGTCCACCCACACGCATTGCTTTACTCCTAGCGACCCGAATCCCCAAAGTTTCCTCACGCGCATTGCTTTCTCACTCGACCGAGCATTTAGCCAAGTCCACCCACACGCATTGCTTTACTCCTAGCGACCCGAATCCCCATAGTTTCCTCACGCGCATTGCTTTCTCACTCGACCGAGCAATATGCCAAGTCCACCCACACGCATTGCTTTTCTCCTAGGGACCCGAGTCCCCAAAGTTATCTCATGCGCATGGCTTTCTCACTCTACCGAGCATTTAGCCAAGTCCACCCACACGCATTGATTTACTCCTAGCGACCCGAATCCCCAAAGTTTCCTCACGCGCATTGCTTTCTCACTCGACCGAGCATTTAGCCAAGTCCACCCACACGCATTGCTTTTCTACTAGCGACCCGAATCCCCAAAGTTTCCTCACGCGCATTGCTTCCTCACTCGACCGAGCAATATTCCAAGTCCACCCACACGCATGGCTTTTCTCCTAGGGACCCGAGTCCCCAAAGTTATCTCATGCGCATTGCTTTCTCACTCGACCGAGCATATAGCTAAGTCCACCCACACGCATTGCTTTCTCACTCGACCGAGCATTTAGCCAAGTCCACCCACACGCATTGCTTTACTCCTAGCGACCCGAATCCCCAAAGTTTCCTCACGCGCATTGCTTTCTCACTCGACCGAGCAGTAGGCCAAGTCCACCCACACGCATTGCTTTCTCACTCGACCGAGCATTTAGCCAAGTCCACCCACACGCATTGCTTTACTCCTAGCGACCCGAATCCTCAAAGTTTCCTCACGCGCATTGCTTTCTCACTCGACCGAGCATTTAGCCATTCCACCCACACGCATTGCTTTACTCCTAGCGACCCGAATCCCCAAAGTTTCCTCACGCGCATTGCTTTCTCACTCGACCGAGCATTTAGCCAAGTCCACCCACACGCATTGCTTTATTCCCAGCGACCCGAATCCCCAAAGTTTCCTCACGCGCATTGCTTTCTCACTCGACCGAGCAATATGCCAAGTCCACCCACACGCATTGCTTTTCTACTAGCGACCCGAATCCCCAAAGTTCCCTCACGCGCATTGCTTTCTCACTCGACCGAGCATATAGCTAAGTCCACCCACACGCATTGCTTTCTCACTCGACCGAGCATTTAGCCAAGTCCACCCACACGCATTGCTTTACTCCTAGCGACCCGAATCCCCAAAGTTTCCTCACGCGCATTGCTTTCTCACTCGACCGAGCATTTAGCCAAGTCCATCCACACGCATTGCTTTACTCCTAACAACCCGAATCCCCAAAGTTTCCTCACGCGCATTGCTTTCTCACTCGACCGAGCAATATGCCAAGTCCACCCACACGCATTGCTTTTCTACTAGCGACCCGAATCCCCAAAGTTTCCTCACGCGCATTGCTTCCTCACTCGACCGAGCAATATTCCAAGTCCACCCACACGCATTGCTTTTCTCCTAGGGACCCGAGTCCCCAAAGTTATCTCATGCGCATTGCTTTCTCACTCTACCGAGCATTTAGCCAAGTCCACCCACACGCATTGCTTTACTCCTAGCGACCCGAATCCCTAAAGTTTCCTCACGCGCATTGCTTTCTCACTCGACCGTGCAATAGGCCAAGTACACCCACACGCATTGCTTTCTCACTCGACCGAGCATTTAGCCAAGTCCACCCACACGCATTGCTTTATTCCTAGCGACCCGAATCCCCAAAGTTTCCTCACGCGCATTGCTTTCTCACTCGACCGACCATTTAGCCAAGTCCACGCACACGCATTGCTTTCTCACTCGACCGAGCATTTAGCCAAGTCCACCCACACGCATTGCTTTACTCCTAGCAAACCGAATCCCCAAAGTTTCCTCACGCGCATTGCTTCCTCACTCGACCGAGCACTATGCCAAGTTCACCCACACGCATTGCTTTTGTCCTAGGGACCCGAGTCCCCAAAGTTATCTCATGCGCATTGCTTTCTCACTCGACCGAGCAGTAGGCCAAGTCCACCCACACGCATTGCTTTCTCACTCGACCGAGCATTTAGCCAAGTCCACCCACACGCATTGCTTTACTCCTAGCGACCCGAATCCCCAAAGTTTCCTCACGCGCATTGCTTCCTCACTCGACCGAGCAATATTCCAAGTCCACCCACACGCATTGCTTTCTCACTCGACCGAGCAATAAGTCAAGTCCACCCACACGCATTGCTTTACTCCTAGCGACCAGAATCCCCAGTTTCCTCACGCGCATTGCTTTCTCACTCGACCGTCCAATAAGTCAAGTCCACCCACACGCATTGCTTTCGTACTCGACCGAGCAATAAGCCAAGTCCACCCACGTGCATTGCTTTCTCACTCGACCGAGCAATAAGTCAAGTCCACCCACACGCATTGCTTTACTCCTAGCGACCCGAATCCCCAGTTTCCTCACGCGCATTGCTTTCTCACTCGACCGTGCAATATGTCAAGTCCGGCCACACGCATTGCTTTCGCACTCGACCGAGCAATAAGCCAAGTCCACCCACGCGCATTGCTTTCTCACTCGACCGTCCAATAAGTCAAGTCCACCCACACGCATTGCTTTACTCCTAGCGACCCGAATCCCCAAAGTTTCCTCACGCGCATTGCTTCCGCACTCGACCGAGCAATAAGCCAAGTCCATCCACGTGCATTGCTTTCTCACTCGACCGAGCAATAAGTCAAGTCCACCCACGCGCATTGCTTTCTCACTCGACCGTCCAATAAGTCAAGTCCACCCACACGCATTGCTTTCTCACTCGACCGAGCATTTAGCCAAGTCCACCCACACGCATTGCTTTACTCCTAGCGACCCGAATCCCCAAAGTTTCCTCACGCGCATTGCTTTCTCACTCGACCGAGCATTTAGCCAAGTCCACCCACACGCATTGCTTTCTTACTCGACCGAGCATTTAGCCAAGTCCACCCACACGCATTGCTTTACTCCTAGCGACCCGAATCCCCAAAGTTTCCTCACGCGCATTGCTTTCTCACTCGACCGAGCATTTAGCCAAGTCCACCCACACGCATTGCTTTACTCCTAGCGACCCGAATCCCCATAGTTTCCTCACGCGCATTGCTTTCTCACTCGACCGAGCAATATGCCAAGTCCACCCACACGCATTGCTTTTCTCCTAGGGACCCGAGTCCCCAAAGTTATCTCATGCGCATGGCTTTCTCACTCTACCGAGCATTTAGCCAAGTCCACCCACACGCATTGATTTACTCCTAGCGACCCGAATCCCCAAAGTTTCCTCACGCGCATTGCTTTCTCACTCGACCGAGCATTTAGCCAAGTCCACCCACACGCATTGCTTTTCTACTAGCGACCCGAATCCCCAAAGTTTCCTCACGCGCATTGCTTCCTCACTCGACCGAGCAATATTCCAAGTCCACCCACACGCATGGCTTTTCTCCTAGGGACCCGAGTCCCCAAAGTTATCTCATGCGCATTGCTTTCTCACTCGACCGAGCATATAGCTAAGTCCACCCACACGCATTGCTTTCTCACTCGACCGAGCATTTAGCCAAGTCCACCCACACGCATTGCTTTACTCCTAGCGACCCGAATCCCCAAAGTTTCCTCACGCGCATTGCTTTCTCACTCGACCGAGCAATATGCCAAGTCCACCCACACGCATTGCTTTTCTACTAGCGACCCGAATCCCCAAAGTTCCCTCACGCGCATTGCTTTCTCACTCGACCGTGCAATAGGCCAAGTACACCCACACGCATTGCTTTCTCACTCGACCGAGCATTTAGCCAAGTCCACCCACACGCATTGCTTTATTCCTAGCGACCCGAGTCCCCAAAGTTATCTCATGCGCATTGCTTTCTCACTCTACTGAGCATTTAGCCAAGTCCACCCACACGCATTGCTTTACTCCTAGCGACCCGAATCCCCAAAGTTTCCTCACGCGCATTGCTTTCTCACTCGACCGAGCAGTAGGCCAAGTCCACCCACACGCATTGCTTTCTCACTCGACCGAGCATTTAGCCAAGTCCACCCACACGCATTGCTTTACTCCTAGCGACCCGAATCCTCAAAGTTTCCTCACGCGCATTGCTTTCTCACTCGACCGAGCATTTAGCCAAGTCCACCCACACGCATTGCTTTACTCCTAGCGACCCGAATCCCCAAAGTTTCCTCACGCGCATTGCTTTCTCACTCGACCGAGCATTTAGCCAAGTCCACCCACACGCATTGCTTTACTCCTAGCGACCCGAATCCCCAAAGTTTCCTCACGCGCATTGCTTTCTCACTCGACCGAGCAATATGCCAAGTCCACCCACACGCATTGCTTTTCTACTAGCGACCCGAATCCCCAAAGTTCCCTCACGCGCATTGCTTTCTCACTCGACCGAGCATTTAGCCAAGTCCACCCACACGCATTGCTTTCTTACTCGACCGAGCATTTAGCCAAGTCCACCCACACGCATTGCTTTACTCCTAGCGACCCGAATCCCCAAAGTTTCCTCACGCGCATTGCTTTCTCACTCGACCGAGCATTTAGCCAAGTCCACCCACACGCATTGCTTTACTCCTAGCGACCCGAATCCCCATAGTTTCCTCACGCGCATTGCTTTCTCACTCGACCGAGCAATATGCCAAGTCCACCCACACGCATTGCTTTTCTCCTAGGGACCCGAGTCCCCAAAGTTATCTCATGCGCATGGCTTTCTCACTCTACCGAGCATTTAGCCAAGTCCACCCACACGCATTGATTTACTCCTAGCGACCCGAATCCCCAAAGTTTCCTCACGCGCATTGCTTTCTCACTCGACCGAGCATTTAGCCAAGTCCACCCACACGCATTGCTTTTCTACTAGCGACCCGAATCCCCAAAGTTTCCTCACGCGCATTGCTTCCTCACTCGACCGAGCAATATTCCAAGTCCACCCACACGCATGGCTTTTCTCCTAGGGACCCGAGTCCCCAAAGTTATCTCATGCGCATTGCTTTCTCACTCGACCGAGCATATAGCTAAGTCCACCCACACGCATTGCTTTCTCACTCGACCGAGCATTTAGCCAAGTCCACCCACACGCATTGCTTTACTCCTAGCGACCCGAATCCCCAAAGTTTCCTCACGCGCATTGCTTTCTCACTCGACCGAGCAGTAGGCCAAGTCCACCCACACGCATTGCTTTCTCACTCGACCGAGCATTTAGCCAAGTCCACCCACACGCATTGCTTTACTCCTAGCGACCCGAATCCTCAAAGTTTCCTCACGCGCATTGCTTTTTCACTCGACCGAGCATTTAGCCAAGTCCACCCACACGCATTGCTTTACTCCTAGCGACCCGAATCCCCAAAGTTTCCTCACGCGCATTGCTTTCTCACTCGACCGAGCATTTAGCCAAGTCCACCCACACGCATTGCTTTACTCCTAGCGACCCGAATCCCCAAAGTTTCCTCACGCGCATTGCTTTCTCACTCGACCGAGCAATATGCCAAGTCCACCCACACGCATTGCTTTTCTACTAGCGACCCGAATCCCCAAAGTTCCCTCACGCGCATTGCTTTCTCACTCGACCGAGCATATAGCTAAGTCCACCCACACGCATTGCTTTCTCACTCGACCGAGCATTTAGCCAAGTCCACCCACACGCATTGCTTTACTCCTAGCGACCCGAATCCCCAAAGTTTCCTCACGCGCATTGCTTTCTCACTCGACCGAGCATTTAGCCAAGTCCATCCACACGCATTGCTTTACTCCTAACAACCCGAATCCCCAAAGTTTCCTCACGCGCATTGCTTTCTCACTCGACCGAGCAATATGCCAAGTCCACCCACACGCATTGCTCTACTCCTAGCGACCCGAATCCCCAAAGTTTCCTCACGCGCATTGCTTTCTCACTCGACCGAGCAGTAGGCCAAGTCCACCCACACGCATTGCTTTCTCACTCGACCGAGCATTTAGCCAAGTCCACCCACACGCATGGCTTTTCTCCTAGGGACCCGAGTCCCCAAAGTTATCTCATGCGCATTGCTTTCTCACTCGACCGAGCATATAGCTAAGTCCACCCACACGCATTGCTTTCTCACTCGACCGAGCATTTAGCCAAGTCCACCCACACGCATTGCTTTACTCCTAGCGACCCGAATCCCCAAAGTTTCCTCACGCGCATTGCTTTCTCACTCGACCGAGCAGTAGGCCAAGTCCACCCACACGCATTGCTTTCTCACTCGACCGAGCATTTAGCCAAGTCCACCCACACGCATTGCTTTACTCCTAGCGACCCGAATCCTCAAAGTTTCCTCACGCGCATTGCTTTTTCACTCGACCGAGCATTTAGCCAAGTCCACCCACACGCATTGCTTTACTCCTAGCGACCCGAATCCCCAAAGTTTCCTCACGCGCATTGCTTTCTCACTCGACCGAGCATTTAGCCAAGTCCACCCACACGCATTGCTTTACTCCTAGCGACCCGAATCCCCAAAGTTTCCTCACGCGCATTGCTTTCTCACTCGACCGAGCATTTAGCCAAGTCCACCCACACGCATTGCTTTACTCCTAGCGACCCGAATCCCCATAGTTTCCTCACGCGCATTGCTTTCTCACTCGACCGAGCAATATGCCAAGTCCACCCACACGCATTGCTTTTCTCCTAGGGACCCGAGTCCCCAAAGTTATCTCATGCGCATGGCTTTCTCACTCTACCGAGCATTTAGCCAAGTCCACCCACACGCATTGATTTACTCCTAGCGACCCGAATCCCCAAAGTTTCCTCACGCGCATTGCTTTCTCACTCGACCGAGCATTTAGCCAAGTCCACCCACACGCATTGCTTTTCTACTAGCGACCCGAATCCCCAAAGTTTCCTCACGCGCATTGCTTCCTCACTCGACCGAGCAATATTCCAAGTCCACCCACACGCATGGCTTTTCTCCTAGGGACCCGAGTCCCCAAAGTTATCTCATGCGCATTGCTTTCTCACTCGACCGAGCATATAGCTAAGTCCACCCACACGCATTGCTTTCTCACTCGACCGAGCATTTAGCCAAGTCCACCCACACGCATTGCTTTACTCCTAGCGACCCGAATCCCCAAAGTTTCCTCACGCGCATTGCTTTCTCACTCGACCGAGCAGTAGGCCAAGTCCACCCACACGCATTGCTTTCTCACTCGACCGAGCATTTAGCCAAGTCCACCCACACGCATTGCTTTACTCCTAGCGACCCGAATCCTCAAAGTTTCCTCACGCGCATTGCTTTTTCACTCGACCGAGCATTTAGCCAAGTCCACCCACACGCATTGCTTTACTCCTAGCGACCCGAATCCCCAAAGTTTCCTCACGCGCATTGCTTTCTCACTCGACCGAGCATTTAGCCAAGTCCACCCACACGCATTGCTTTACTCCTAGCGACCCGAATCCCCAAAGTTTCCTCACGCGCATTGCTTTCTCACTCGACCGAGCAATATGCCAAGTCCACCCACACGCATTGCTTTTCTACTAGCGACCCGAATCCCCAAAGTTCCCTCACGCGCATTGCTTTCTCACTCGACCGAGCATATAGCTAAGTCCACCCACACGCATTGCTTTCTCACTCGACCGAGCATTTAGCCAAGTCCACCCACACGCATTGCTTTACTCCTAGCGACCCGAATCCCCAAAGTTTCCTCACGCGCATTGCTTTCTCACTCGACCGAGCATTTAGCCAAGTCCATCCACACGCATTGCTTTACTCCTAACAACCCGAATCCCCAAAGTTTCCTCACGCGCATTGCTTTCTCACTCGACCGAGCAATATGCCAAGTCCACCCACACGCATTGCTTTTCTACTAGCGACCCGAATCCCCAAAGTTTCCTCACGCGCATTGCTTCCTCACTCGACCGAGCAATATTCCAAGTCCACCCACACGCATTGCTTTTCTCCTAGGGACCCGAGTCCCCAAAGTTATCTCATGCGCATTGCTTTCTCACTCTACCGAGCATTTAGCCAAGTCCACCCACACGCATTGCTTTACTCCTAGCAAACCGAATCCCCAAAGTTTCCTCACGCGCATTGATTCCTCACTCGACCGAGCACTATGCCAAGTTCACCCACACGCATTGCTTTTGTCCTAGGGACCCGAGTCCCCAAAGTTATCTCATGCGCATTGCTTTCTCACTCTACCGAGCATTTAGCCAAGTCCACCCACACGCATTGCTTTACTCCTAGCGACCCGAATCCCTAAAGTTTCCTCACGCGCATTGCTTTCTCACTCGACCGTGCAATAGGCCAAGTACACCCACACGCATTGCTTTCTCACTCGACCGAGCATTTAGCCAAGTCCACCCACACGCATTGCTTTATTCCTAGCGACCCGAATCCCCAAAGTTTCCTCACGCGCATTGCTTTCTCACTCGACCGACCATTTAGCCAAGTCCACGCACACGCATTGCTTTCTCACTCGACCGAGCATTTAGCCAAGTCCACCCACACGCATTGCTTTACTCCTAGCAAACCGAATCCCCAAAGTTTCCTCACGCGCATTGCTTCCTCACTCGACCGAGCACTATGCCAAGTTCACCCACACGCATTGCTTTTGTCCTAGGGACCCGAGTCCCCAAAGTTATCTCATGCGCATTGCTTTCTCACTCGACCGAGCAGTAGGCCAAGTCCACCCACACGCATTGCTTTCTCACTCGACCGAGCATTTAGCCAAGTCCACCCACACGCATTGCTTTACTCCTAGCGACCCGAATCCCCAAAATTTCCTCACGCGCATTGCTTCCTCACTCGACCGAGCAATATTCCAAGTCCACCCACACGCATTGCTTTCTCACTCGACCGAGCAATAAGTCAAGTCCACCCACACGCATTGCTTTTCTACTAGCGACCCGAATCCCCAAAGTTTCCTCACGCGCATTGCTTCCTCACTCGACCGAGCAATATTCCAAGTCCACCCACACGCATTGCTTTTCTCCTAGGGACCCGAGTCCCCAAAGTTATCTCATGCGCATTGCTTTCTCACTCTACCGAGCATTTAGCCAAGTCCACCCACACGCATTGCTTTACTCCTAGCGACCCGAATCCCCAAAGTTTCCTCACGCGCATTGCTTTCTCACTCGACCGAGCATTTAGCCAAGTCCATCCACACGCATTGCTTTACTCCTAACAACCCGAATCCCCAAAGTTTCCTCACGCGCATTGCTTTCTCACTCGACCGAGCAATATGCCAAGTCCACCCACACGCATTGCTTTTCTACTAGCGACCCGAATCCCCAAAGTTTCCTCACGCGCATTGCTTCCTCACTCGACCGAGCAATATTCCAAGTCCACCCACACGCATTGCTTTTCTCCTAGGGACCCGAGTCCCCAAAGTTATCTCATGCGCATTGCTTTCTCACTCTACCGAGCATTTAGCCAAGTCCACCCACACGCATTGCTTTACTCCTAGCGACCCGAATCCCTAAAGTTTCCTCACGCGCATTGCTTTCTCACTCGACCGTGCAATAGGCCAAGTACACCCACACGCATTGCTTTCTCACTCGACCGAGCATTTAGCCAAGTCCACCCACACGCATTGCTTTATTCCTAGCGACCCGAATCCCCAAAGTTTCCTCACGCGCATTGCTTTCTCACTCGACCGACCATTTAGCCAAGTCCACGCACACGCATTGCTTTCTCACTCGACCGAGCATTTAGCCAAGTCCACCCACACGCATTGCTTTACTCCTAGCAAACCGAATCCCCAAAGTTTCCTCACGCGCATTGCTTCCTCACTCGACCGAGCACTATGCCAAGTTCACCCACACGCATTGCTTTTGTCCTAGGGACCCGAGTCCCCAAAGTTATCTCATGCGCATTGCTTTCTCACTCGACCGAGCAGTAGGCCAAGTCCACCCACACGCATTGCTTTCTCACTCGACCGAGCATTTAGCCAAGTCCACCCACACGCATTGCTTTACTCCTAGCGACCCGAATCCCCAAAGTTTCCTCACGCGCATTGCTTCCTCACTCGACCGAGCAATATTCCAAGTCCACCCACACGCATTGCTTTCTCACTCGACCGAGCAATAAGTCAAGTCCACCCACACGCATTGCTTTACTCCTAGCGACCAGAATCCCCAGTTTCCTCACGCGCATTGCTTTCTCACTCGACCGTCCAATAAGTCAAGTCCACCCACACGCATTGCTTTCGTACTCGACCGAGCAATAAGCCAAGTCCACCCACGTGCATTGCTTTCTCACTCGACCGAGCAATAAGTCAAGTCCACCCACACGCATTGCTTTACTCCTAGCGACCCGAATCCCCAGTTTCCTCACGCGCATTGCTTTCTCACTCGACCGTGCAATATGTCAAGTCCGGCCACACGCATTGCTTTCGCACTCGACCGAGCAATAAGCCAAGTCCACCCACGCGCATTGCTTTCTCACTCGACCGTCCAATAAGTCAAGTCCACCCACACGCATTGCTTTACTCCTAGCGACCCGAATCCCCAAAGTTTCCTCACGCGCATTGCTTCCGCACTCGACCGAGCAATAAGCCAAGTCCATCCACGTGCATTGCTTTCTCACTCGACCGAGCAATAAGTCAAGTCCACCCACGCGCATTGCTTTCTCACTCGACCGTCCAATAAGTCAAGTCCACCCACACGCATTGCTTTACTCCTAGCGACCCGAATCCCCAAAGTTTCCTCACGCGCATTGCTTCCGCACTCGACCGAGAAATAAGCCAAGTCCATCCACACGCATTGCCTTTCCCCTAGGGACCCGAATCCACAAAGTTTCCTCACGCGCATTGCTTTCTCACTCGACCGTGCAATATGTCCAGTCCAGCCACACGCATTGCTTTCGCACTCGACCGAGCAATAAGACAAGTCCACCCACGCGCATTGCTTTCTCACTCGACCGGGCAATAAGTAAAGTCCACCCACATCCATTGCTTTTCTCCTAGGGACACGAATCCACAGTTTCCTCACGCGCATTGCTTTCTCACTCGACCGGGCAATAAGTAAAGTCCACCCATATCCATTGCTTTTCTTCTAGGGACCCGAATCCCCAGTTTCCTCACACGCATTGCTTTCGTACTCGACCGAGCAATAAGCCAAGTCCAGCCACACGCATTGCTTTCGCACTCGACCGAGCAATAAGCCAAGTCCACCCACGCGCATTGCTTTCTCACTCGACCGGGCAATAAGTCAAGTCCACCCACATCCATTGCTTTTCTCCTAGGGACCCGAATCCCCAGTTTCCTCACGCGCATTGCTTTCTCACTCGACCGTCAAATAAGTCAAGTCGACCCACACGCATTGCTTTACTCCTATCGACCCGAATCCCCAAAGATTCCTCACCCGCATTGCTTTCTCACTCGACCGTGCAATATGTCAAATCCACCCACACGCATTGCTTTCGTACTCGACCGAGCAATAAGCCAAGTCCATCCACGTGCATTGCTTTCTCACTCCACCGAGCAATAAGTCAAGTCCACCCACACGCATTGCTTTCTCACTCGACCGTGCAATAAGCAAAGTCCACCCACGCGCATTGCTTTCTCACTCGACCGTCCAATAAGTCAAGTCCACCCACACGCATTGCTTTCTCACTCGACCGAGCATTTAGCCAAGTCCACCCACACGCATTGCTTTACTCCTAGCGACCCGAATCCCCAAAGTTTCCTCACGCGCATTGCTTTCTCACTCGACCGAGCATTTAGCCAAGTCCACCCACACGCATTGCTTTCTTACTCGACCGAGCATTTAGCCAAGTCCACCCACACGCATTGCTTTACTCCTAGCGACCCGAATCCCCAAAGTTTCCTCACGCGCATTGCTTTCTCACTCGACCGAGCATTTAGCCAAGTCCACCCACACGCATTGCTTTACTCCTAGCGACCCGAATCCCCATAGTTTCCTCACGCGCATTGCTTTCTCACTCGACCGAGCAATATGCCAAGTCCACCCACACGCATTGCTTTTCTCCTAGGGACCCGAGTCCCCAAAGTTATCTCATGCGCATGGCTTTCTCACTCTACCGAGAATTTAGCCAAGTCCACCCACACGCATTGATTTACTCCTAGCGACCCGAATCCCCAAAGTTTCCTCACGCGCATTGCTTTCTCACTCGACCGAGCATTTAGCCAAGTCCACCCACACGCATTGCTTTTCTACTAGCGACCCGAATCCCCAAAGTTTCCTCACGCGCATTGCTTCCTCACTCGACCGAGCAATATTCCAAGTCCACCCACACGCATGGCTTTTCTCCTAGGGACCCGAGTCCCCAAAGTTATCTCATGCGCATTGCTTTCTCACTCGACCGAGCATATAGCTAAGTCCACCCACACGCATTGCTTTCTCACTCGACCGAGCATTTAGCCAAGTCCACCCACACGCATTGCTTTACTCCTAGCGACCCGAATCCCCAAAGTTTCCTCACGCGCATTGCTTTCTCACTCGACCGAGCAATATGCCAAGTCCACCCACACGCATTGCTTTTCTACTAGCGACCCGAATCCCCAAAGTTCCCTCACGCGCATTGCTTTCTCACTCGACCGAGGAATATGCCAAGTCCACCCACACGCATTGCTTTTCTACTAGCGACCCGAATCCCCAAAGTTTCCTCACGCGCATTGCTTCCTCACTCGACCGAGCAATATTCTAAGTCTACCCACACGCATTGCTTTTCTCCTAGGGACCCGAGTCCCCAAAGTTATCTCATGCGCATTGCTTTCTCACTCGACCGAGCATATAGCTAAGTCCACCCACACGCATTGCTTTCTCACTCGACCGAGCATTTAGCCAAGTCCACCCACACGCATTGCTTTACTCCTAGCGACCCGAATCCTCAAAGTTTCCTCACGCGCATTGCTTTCTCACTCGACCGAGCATTTAGCCAAGTCCACCCACACGCATTGCTTTACTCCTAGCGACCCGAATCCCCAAAGTTTCCTCACGCGCATTGCTTTCTCACTCGACCGAGCATTTAGCCAAGTCCACCCACACGCATTGCTTTACTCCTAGCGACCCGAATCCCCAAAGTTTCCTCACGCGCATTGCTTTCTCACTCGACCGAGCAATATGCCAAGTCCACCCACACGCATTGCTTTTCTACTAGCGACCCGAATCCCCAAAGTTCCCTCACGCGCATTGCTTTCTCACTCGACCGAGCATTTAGCCAAGTCCACCCACACGCATTGCTTTTCTCCTAGGGACCCGAGTCCCCAAAGTTATCTCATGCGCATGACTTTCTCACGCACACGCATTGCTTTCTCACTCGACCGAGCATTTAGCCAAGTCCACCCACACGCATTGCTTTCTCACTCGACCGAGCATTTAGCCAAGTCCACCCAGCCGCATTGCCTTACACCTAGCGACCCGAATCCCCAAAGTTCCCTCACGCGCATTGCTTTCTCACTCGACCGAGCATATAGCTAAGTCCACCCACACGCATATCTTTACTCCTAGCGACCCGAATCCCCAATGATTCCTCACGCGCATTGCTTTGTCACTCGACCGAGCATTTAGCAAAGTCCACCCACACGCATTGCTTTCTCACTCGACCGAGCATTTAGCCAAGTCCACCCACACGCATTGTTTTACTCCTAGCGACCCGATTCCCCAAAGTTTCCTCACGCGCATTGCTTTCTCACTCGACCGAGCATTTAGCCAAGTCCACCCACAAGCATTGCTTTACTCCTAGCGACCCGAATCCCCATAGTTTCCTCACGCGCATTGCTTTCTCACTCGACCGAGCAATATGCCAAGTCCACCCACACGCATTGCTTTTCTCCTAGGGACCCGAGTCCCCAAAGTTATCTCATGCGCATGGCTTTCTCACTCTACCGAGCATTTAGCCAAGTCCACCCACACGCATTGCTTTACTCCTAGCGACCCGAATCCCCAAAGTTTCCTCACGCGCATTGCTTTCTCACTCGACCGAGCATTTAGCCAAGTCCACCCACACGCATTGCTTTACTCCTAGCGGCCCGAATCCCCAAAGTTTCCTCACGCGCATTGCTTTCTCACTCGACCGAGCATTTAGCCAAGTCCACCCACACGCATTGCTTTTCTCCTAGGGACCCGAGTCCCCAAAGTTATCTCATGCGCATTGCTTTCTCACTCGACCGAGCATATAGCTAAGTCCACCCACACGCATTGCTTTCTCACTCGACCGAGCATTTAGCCAAGTCCACCCACACGCATTGCTTTACTCCTAGCGACCCGAATCCCCAAAGTTTCCTCACGCGCATTGCTTTCTCACTCGACCGAGCATTTAGCCAAGTCCACCCACACGCATTGCTTTCTCACTCGACCGAGCATTTAGCCAAGTCCATCCACACGCATTGCTTTACTCCTAACGACCCGAATCCCCAAAGTTTCCTCACGCGCATTGCTGTCTCACTCGACCGAGCAATATGCCAAGTCCACCCACACGCATTGCTTTTCTACTAGCGACCCGAATCCCCAAAGTTCCCTCACGCGCATTGCTTTCTCACTCGACCGAGCATATAGCTAAGTCCACCCACACGCATTGCTTTCTCACTCGACCGAGCATTTAGCCAAGTCCACCCACACGCATTGCTTTTCTCCTAGGGATCCGAATCCCCAAAGTTTCCTCACGCGCATTGCTTTCTCACTCGACAGAGCATTTAGCCAAGTCCACCCACACGCATTGCTTTACTCCTAGCGACTCGAATCCCCAAAGTTTCCTCACGCGCATTGCTTTCTCACTCGACCGAGCAGTAGGCCAAGTCCACCCACACGCATTGCTTTCTCACTCGACCGAGCATTTAGCCAAGTCCACCCACACGCATTGCTTTACTCCTAGCGACCCGAATCCCCAAAGTTTCCTCACGCGCATTGCTTTCTCACTCGACCGAGCATTTAGCCAAGTCCACCCACACGCATTGCTTTACTCCTAGCGACCCGAATCCCCATAGTTTCCTCACGCGCATTGCTTTCTCACTCGACCGAGCAATATGCCAAGTCCACCCACACGCATTGCTTTTCTCCTAGGGACCCGAGTCCCCAAAGTTATCTCATGCGCATGGCTTTCTCACTCTACCGAGCATTTAGCCAAGTCCACCCACACGCATTGCTTTACTCCTAGCGACCCGAATCCCCAAAGTTTCCTCACGCGCATTGCTTTCTCACTCGACCGAGCATTTAGCCAAGTCCACCCACACGCATTGCTTTCTCACTCGACCGAGCATTTAGCCAAGTCCAACCAGCCGCATTGCTTTACACCTAGCGACCCGAATCCCCAAAGTTCCCTCACGCGCATTGCTTTCTCACTCGACCGAGCATATAGCTAAGTCCACCCACACGCATATCTTTACTCCTAGCGACCCGAATCCCCAATGATTCCTCACGCGCATTGCTTTGTCACTCGTCCGAGCATTTAGCAAAGTCCACCCACACGCATTGCTTTCTCACTCGACCGAGCATTTAGCTAAGTCCACCCACACGCATTGCTTTCTCACTCGACCGAGCATTTAGCCAAGTCCATCCACACGCATTGCTTTACTCCTAACGACCCGAATCCCCAAAGTTTCCTCACGCGCATTGCTTTCTCACTCGACCGAGCAATATGCCAAGTCCACCCACACGCATTGCTTTTCTACTAGGGACCCGAGTCCCCAAAGTTATCTCATGCGCATTGCTTTCTCAATCTACCGAGCATTTAGCCAAGTCCACCCACACGCATTGCTTTCTCACTCGACCGAGCATTTAGCCAAGTCCATCCACACGCATATCTTTACTCCTAGCGACCCGAATCCCCAATGATTCCTCACGCGCATTGCTTTCTCACTCGACCGAGCAATAAGTCAAGTCCACCCACAAGCATTGCTTTCTCACTCGACCGTGCAATAAGCAAAGTCCACCCACGCGCATTGCTTTCTCACTCGACCGTCCAATAAGTCAAGTCCACCCACACGCATTGCTTTACTCCTAGCGACCCGAATCCCCAAAGTTTCCTCACGCACATTGCTTCCGCACTCGACCGAGCAATAAGCCAAGTCCATCCACACGCATTGCCTTTCCCCTAGGGACCCGAATCCCCAAAGTTTCCTCACGCGCATTGCTTTCTCACACGACCGTGCAATAAGTAAAGTCCACCCACATCCATTGCTTTACTCCTAGCGACCCGAATCCCCAAAGTTTCCTCACGCGCATGCTTCCGCACTCGACCGTCAAATAAGTCAAGTCGACCCACACGCATTGCTTTACTCCTATCGACCCGAATCCCCAAAGATTCCTCACGCGCATTGCTTTCTCACTCGACCGTGCAATATGTCAAATCCAGCCACACGCATTGCTTTCGCACTCGACCGAGCAATAAGCCAAGTCCACCCACGCGCATTGCTTTCTCACTCGACCGGGCAATAAGTAAAGTCCACCCACATCCATTGCTTTACTCCTAGCGACCCGAATCCCCAAAGTTTCCTCACGCGCATGCTTCCGCACTCGACCGTCAAATAAGTCAAGTCGACCCACACGCATTGCTTTACTCCTATCGACCCGAATCCCCAAAGATTCCTCACGCGCATTGCTTTCTCACTCGACCGTGCAATATGTCAAATCCACCCACACGCATTGCTTTCGTACTCGACCGAGCAATAAGCCAAGTCCATCCACGTGCATTGCTTTCTCACTCGACCGAGCAATAAGTCAAGTCCACCCACACGCATTGCTTTACTCCTAGCGACCAGAATCCCCAGTTTCCTCACGCGCATTGCTTTCTCACTCGACCGTCCAATAAGTCAAGTCCACCCACACGCATTGCTTTCGTACTCGACCGAGCAATAAGCCAAGTCCACCCACGTGCATTGCTTTCTCACTCGACCGAGCAATAAGTCAAGTCCACCCACACGCATTGCTTTACTCCTAGCGACCCGAATCCCCAGTTTCCTCACGCGCATTGCTTTCTCACTCGACCGTGCAATATGTCAAGTCCGGCCACACGCATTGCTTTCGCACTCGACCGAGCAATAAGCCAAGTCCACCCACGCGCATTGCTTTCTCACTCGACCGTCCAATAAGTCAAGTCCACCCACACGCATTGCTTTACTCCTAGCGACCCGAATCCCCAAAGTTTCCTCACGCGCATTGCTTCCGCACTCGACCGAGCAATAAGCCAAGTCCATCCACGTGCATTGCTTTCTCACTCGACCGAGCAATAAGTCAAGTCCACCCACGCGCATTGCTTTCTCACTCGACCGTCCAATAAGTCAAGTCCACCCACACGCATTGCTTTACTCCTAGCGACCCGAATCCCCAAAGTTTCCTCACGCGCATTGCTTCCGCACTCGACCGAGAAATAAGCCAAGTCCATCCACACGCATTGCCTTTCCCCTAGGGACCCGAATCCACAAAGTTTCCTCACGCGCATTGCTTTCTCACTCGACCGTGCAATATGTCCAGTCCAGCCACACGCATTGCTTTCGCACTCGACCGAGCAATAAGACAAGTCCACCCACGCGCATTGCTTTCTCACTCGACCGGGCAATAAGTAAAGTCCACCCACATCCATTGCTTTTCTCCTAGGGACCCGAATCCACAGTTTCCTCACGCGCATTGCTTTCTCACTCGACCGGGCAATAAGTAAAGTCCACCCATATCCATTGCTTTTCTTCTAGGGACCCGAATCCCCAGTTTCCTCACACGCATTGCTTTCGTACTCGACCGAGCAATAAGCCAAGTCCAGCCACACGCATTGCTTTCGCACTCGACCGAGCAATAAGCCAAGTCCACCCACGCGCATTGCTTTCTCACTCGACCGGGCAATAAGTCAAGTCCACCCACATCCATTGCTTTTCTCCTAGGGACCCGAATCCCCAGTTTCCTCACGCGCATTGCTTTCTCACTCGACCGTCAAATAAGTCAAGTCGACCCACACGCATTGCTTTACTCCTATCGACCCGAATCCCCAAAGATTCCTCACCCGCATTGCTTTCTCACTCGACCGTGCAATATGTCAAATCCACCCACACGCATTGCTTTCGTACTCGACCGAGCAATAAGCCAAGTCCATCCACGTGCATTGCTTTCTCACTCCACCGAGCAATAAGTCAAGTCCACCCACACGCATTGCTTTCTCACTCGACCGTGCAATAAGCAAAGTCCACCCACGCGCATTGCTTTCTCACTCGACCGTCCAATAAGTCAAGTCCACCCACACGCATTGCTTTCTCACTCGACCGAGCATTTAGCCAAGTCCACCCACACGCATTGCTTTACTCCTAGCGACCCGAATCCCCAAAGTTTCCTCACGCGCATTGCTTTCTCACTCGACCGAGCATTTAGCCAAGTCCACCCACACGCATTGCTTTCTTACTCGACCGAGCATTTAGCCAAGTCCACCCACACGCATTGCTTTACTCCTAGCGACCCGAATCCCCAAAGTTTCCTCACGCGCATTGCTTTCTCACTCGACCGAGCATTTAGCCAAGTCCACCCACACGCATTGCTTTACTCCTAGCGACCCGAATCCCCATAGTTTCCTCACGCGCATTGCTTTCTCACTCGACCGAGCAATATGCCAAGTCCACCCACACGCATTGCTTTTCTCCTAGGGACCCGAGTCCCCAAAGTTATCTCATGCGCATGGCTTTCTCACTCTACCGAGAATTTAGCCAAGTCCACCCACACGCATTGATTTACTCCTAGCGACCCGAATCCCCAAAGTTTCCTCACGCGCATTGCTTTCTCACTCGACCGAGCATTTAGCCAAGTCCACCCACACGCATTGCTTTTCTACTAGCGACCCGAATCCCCAAAGTTTCCTCACGCGCATTGCTTCCTCACTCGACCGAGCAATATTCCAAGTCCACCCACACGCATGGCTTTTCTCCTAGGGACCCGAGTCCCCAAAGTTATCTCATGCGCATTGCTTTCTCACTCGACCGAGCATATAGCTAAGTCCACCCACACGCATTGCTTTCTCACTCGACCGAGCATTTAGCCAAGTCCACCCACACGCATTGCTTTACTCCTAGCGACCCGAATCCCCAAAGTTTCCTCACGCGCATTGCTTTCTCACTCGACCGAGCAATATGCCAAGTCCACCCACACGCATTGCTTTTCTACTAGCGACCCGAATCCCCAAAGTTCCCTCACGCGCATTGCTTTCTCACTCGACCGAGGAATATGCCAAGTCCACCCACACGCATTGCTTTTCTACTAGCGACCCGAATCCCCAAAGTTTCCTCACGCGCATTGCTTCCTCACTCGACCGAGCAATATTCCAAGTCCACCCACACGCATTGCTTTTCTCCTAGGGACCCGAGTCCCCAAAGTTATCTCATGCGCATTGCTTTCTCACTCGACCGAGCATATAGCTAAGTCCACCCACACGCATTGCTTTCTCACTCGACCGAGCATTTAGCCAAGTCCACCCACACGCATTGCTTTTCTCCTAGGGACCCGAGTCCCCAAAGTTATCTCATGCGCATTGCTTTCTCACTCTACTGAGCATTTAGCCAAGTCCACCCACACGCATTGCTCTACTCCTAGCGACCCGAATCCCCAAAGTTTCCTCACGCGCATTGCTTTCTCACTCGACCGAGCAGTAGGCCAAGTCCACCCACACGCATTGCTTTCTCACTCGACCGAGCATTTAGCCAAGTCCACCCACACGCATTGCTTTACTCCTAGCGACCCGAATCCTCAAAGTTTCCTCACGCGCATTGCTTTCTCACTCGACCGAGCATTTAGCCAAGTCCACCCACACGCATTGCTTTACTCCTAGCGACCCGAATCCCCAAAGTTTCCTCACGCGCATTGCTTTCTCACTCGACCGAGCATTTAGCCAAGTCCACCCACACGCATTGCTTTACTCCTAGCGACCCGAATCCCCAAAGTTTCCTCACGCGCATTGCTTTCTCACTCGACCGAGCAATATGCCAAGTCCACCCACACGCATTGCTTTTCTACTAGCGACCCGAATCCCCAAAGTTCCCTCACGCGCATTGCTTTCTCACTCGACCGAGCATTTAGCCAAGTCCACCCACACGCATTGCTTTTCTCCTAGGGACCCGAGTCCCCAAAGTTATCTCATGCGCATGACTTTCTCACGCACACGCATTGCTTTCTCACTCGACCGAGCATTTAGCCAAGTCCACCCACACGCATTGCTTTCTCACTCGACCGAGCATTTAGCCAAGTCCACCCAGCCGCATTGCCTTACACCTAGCGACCCGAATCCCCAACGTTCCCTCACGCGCATTGCTTTCTCACTCGACCGAGCATATAGCTAAGTCCACCCACACGCATATCTTTACTCCTAGCGACCCGAATCCCCAATGATTCCTCACGCGCATTGCTTTGTCACTCGACCGAGCATTTAGCAAAGTCCACCCACACGCATTGCTTTCTCACTCGACCGAGCATTTAGCCAAGTCCACCCACACGCATTGTTTTACTCCTAGCGACCCGATTCCCCAAAGTTTCCTCACGCGCATTGCTTTCTCACTCGACCGAGCATTTAGCCAAGTCCACCCACACGCATTGCTTTACTCCTAGCGACCCGAATCCCCATAGTTTCCTCACGCGCATTGCTTTCTCACTCGACCGAGCAATATGCCAAGTCCACCCACACGCATTGCTTTTCTCCTAGGGACCCGAGTCCCCAAAGTTATCTCATGCGCATGGCTTTCTCACTCTACCGAGCATTTAGCCAAGTCCACCCACACGCATTGCTTTACTCCTAGCGACCCGAATCCCCAAAGTTTCCTCACGCGCATTGCATTCTCACTCGACCGAGCATTTAGCCAAGTCCACCCACACGCATTGCTTTACTCCTAGCGGCCCGAATCCCCAAAGTTTCCTCACGCGCATTGCTTTCTCACTCGACCGAGCATTTAGCCAAGTCCACCCACACGCATTGCTTTTCTCCTAGGGACCCGAGTCCCCAAAGTTATCTCATGCGCATTGCTTTCTCACTCGACCGAGCATATAGCTAAGTCCACCCACACGCATTGCTTTCTCACTCGACCGAGCATTTAGCCAAGTCCACCCACACGCATTGCTTTACTCCTAGCGACCCGAATCCCCAAAGTTTCCTCACGCGCATTGCTTTCTCACTCGACCGAGCATTTAGCCAAGTCCACCCACACGCATTGCTTTCTCACTCGACCGAGCATTTAGCCAAGTCCATCCACACGCATTGCTTTACTCCTAACGACCCGAATCCCCAAAGTTTCCTCACGCGCATTGCTGTCTCACTCGACCGAGCAATATGCCAAGTCCACCCACACGCATTGCTTTTCTACTAGCGACCCGAATCCCCAAAGTTCCCTCACGCGCATTGCTTTCTCACTCGACCGAGCATATAGCTAAGTCCACCCACACGCATTGCTTTCTCACTCGACCGAGCATTTAACCAAGTCCACCCACACGCATTGCTTTTCTCCTAGGGATCCGAATCCCCAAAGTTTCCTCACGCGCATTGCTTTCTCACTCGACCGAGCATTTAGCCAAGTCCACCCACACGCATTGCTTTACTCCTAGCGACTCGAATCCCCAAAGTTTCCTCACGCGCATTGCTTTCTCACTCGACCGAGCAGTAGGCCAAGTCCACCCACACGCATTGCTTTCTCACTCGACCGAGCATTTAGCCAAGTCCACCCACACGCATTGCTTTACTCCTAGCGACCCGAATCCCCAAAGTTTCCTCACGCGCATTGCTTTCTCACTCGACCGAGCATTTAGCCAAGTCCACCCACACGCATTGCTTTACTCCTAGCGACCCGAATCCCCATAGTTTCCTCACGCGCATTGCTTTCTCACTCGACCGAGCAATATGCCAAGTCCACCCACACGCATTGCTTTTCTCCTAGGGACCCGAGTCCCCAAAGTTATCTCATGCGCATGGCTTTCTCACTCTACCGAGCATTTAGCCAAGTCCACCCACACGCATTGCTTTACTCCTAGCGACCCGAATCCCCAAAGTTTCCTCACGCGCATTGCTTTCTCACTCGACCGAGCATTTAGCCAAGTCCACCCACACGCATTGCTTTCTCACTCGACCGAGCATTTAGCCAAGTCCAACCAGCCGCATTGCTTTACACCTAGCGACCCGAATCCCCATAGTTCCCTCACGCGCATTGCTTTCTCACTCGACCGAGCATATAGCTAAGTCCACCCACACGCATATCTTTACTCCTAGCGACCCGAATCCCCAATGATTCCTCACGCGCATTGCTTTGTCACTCGTCCGAGCATTTAGCAAAGTCCACCCACACGCATTGCTTTCTCACTCGACCGAGCATTTAGCTAAGTCCACCCACACGCATTGCTTTCTCACTCGACCGAGCATTTAGCCAAGTCCATCCACACGCATTGCTTTACTCCTAACGACCCGAATCCCCAAAGTTTCCTCACGCGCATTGCTTTCTCACTCGACCGAGCAATATGCCAAGTCCACCCACACGCATTGCTTTTCTACTAGGGACCCGAGTCCCCAAAGTTATCTCATGCGCATTGCTTTCTCAATCTACCGAGCATTTAGCCAAGTCCACCCACACGCATTGCTTTCTCACTCGACCGAGCATTTAGCCAAGTCCATCCACACGCATATCTTTACTCCTAGCGACCCGAATCCCCAATGATTCCTCACGCGCATTGCTTTCTCACTCGACCGAGCAATAAGTCAAGTCCACCCACAAGCATTGCTTTCTCACTCGACCGTGCAATAAGCAAAGTCCACCCACGCGCATTGCTTTCTCACTCGACCGTCCAATAAGTCAAGTCCACCCACACGCATTGCTTTACTCCTAGCGACCCGAATCCCCAAAGTTTCCTCACGCACATTGCTTCCGCACTCGACCGAGCAATAAGCCAAGTCCATCCACACGCATTGCCTTTCCCCTAGGGACCCGAATCCCCAAAGTTTCCTCACGCGCATTGCTTTCTCACACGACCGTGCAATAAGTAAAGTCCACCCACATCCATTGCTTTACTCCTAGCGACCCGAATCCCCAAAGTTTCCTCACGCGCATGCTTCCGCACTCGACCGTCAAATAAGTCAAGTCGACCCACACGCATTGCTTTACTCCTATCGACCCGAATCCCCAAAGATTCCTCACGCGCATTGCTTTCTCACTCGACCGTGCAATATGTCAAATCCAGCCACACGCATTGCTTTCGCACTCGACCGAGCAATAAGCCAAGTCCACCCACGCGCATTGCTTTCTCACTCGACCGGGCAATAAGTAAAGTCCACCCACATCCATTGCTTTACTCCTAGCGACCCGAATCCCCAAAGTTTCCTCACGCGCATGCTTCCGCACTCGACCGTCAAATAAGTCAAGTCGACCCACACGCATTGCTTTACTCCTATCGACCCGAATCCCCAAAGATTCCTCACGCGCATTGCTTTCTCACTCGACCGTGCAATATGTCAAATCCACCCACACGCATTGCTTTCGTACTCGACCGAGCAATAAGCCAAGTCCATCCACGTGCATTGCTTTCTCACTCGACCGAGCAATAAGTCAAGTCCACCCACACGCATTGCTTTACTCCTAGCGACCAGAATCCCCAGTTTCCTCACGCGCATTGCTTTCTCACTCGACCGTCCAATAAGTCAAGTCCACCCACACGCATTGCTTTCGTACTCGACCGAGCAATAAGCCAAGTCCACCCACGTGCATTGCTTTCTCACTCGACCGAGCAATAAGTCAAGTCCACCCACACGCATTGCTTTACTCCTAGCGACCCGAATCCCCAGTTTCCTCACGCGCATTGCTTTCTCACTCGACCGTGCAATATGTCAAGTCCGGCCACACGCATTGCTTTCGCACTCGACCGAGCAATAAGCCAAGTCCACCCACGCGCATTGCTTTCTCACTCGACCGTCCAATAAGTCAAGTCCACCCACACGCATTGCTTTACTCCTAGCGACCCGAATCCCCAAAGTTTCCTCACGCGCATTGCTTCCGTACTCGACCGAGCAATAAGCCAAGTCCATCCACGTGCATTGCTTTCTCACTCGACCGAGCAATAAGTCAAGTCCACCCACGCGCATTGCTTTCTCACTCGACCGTCCAATAAGTCAAGTCCACCCACACGCATTGCTTTACTCCTAGCGACCCGAATCCCCAAAGTTTCCTCACGCGCATTGCTTCCGCACTCGACCGAGAAATAAGCCAAGTCCATCCACACGCATTGCCTTTCCCCTAGGGACCCGAATCCACAAAGTTTCCTCACGCGCATTGCTTTCTCACTCGACCGTGCAATATGTCCAGTCCAGCCACACGCATTGCTTTCGCACTCGACCGAGCAATAAGACAAGTCCACCCACGCGCATTGCTTTCTCACTCGACCGGGCAATAAGTAAAGTCCACCCACATCCATTGCTTTTCTCCTAGGGACCCGAATCCACAGTTTCCTCACGCGCATTGCTTTCTCACTGGACCGGGCAATAAGTAAAGTCCACCCATATCCATTGCTTTTCTTCTAGGGACCCGAATCCCCAGTTTCCTCACACGCATTGCTTTCGTACTCGACCGAGCAATAAGCCAAGTCCAGCCACACGCATTGCTTTCGCACTCGACCGAGCAATAAGCCAAGTCCACCCACGCGCATTGCTTTCTCACTCGACCGGGCAATAAGTCAAGTCCACCCACATCCATTGCTTTTCTCCTAGGGACCCGAATCCCCAGTTTCCTCACGCGCATTGCTTTCTCACTCGACCGTCAAATAAGTCAAGTCGACCCACACGCATTGCTTTACTCCTATCGACCCGAATCCCCAAAGATTCCTCACCCGCATTGCTTTCTCACTCGACCGTGCAATATGTCAAATCCACCCACACGCATTGCTTTCGTACTCGACCGAGCAATAAGCCAAGTCCATACACGTGCATTGCTTTCTCACTCCACCGAGCAATAAGTCAAGTCCACCCACACGCATTGCTCTCTCACTCGACCGTGCAATAAGCAAAGTCCACCCACGCGCATTGCTTTCTCACTCGACCGTCCAATAAGTCAAGTCCACCCACACGCATTGCTTTCTCACTCGACCGAGCATTTAGCCAAGTCCACCCACACGCATTGCTTTACTCCTAGCGACCCGAATCCCCAAAGTTTCCTCACGCGCATTGCTTTCTCACTCGACCGAGCATTTAGCCAAGTCCACCCACACGCATTGCTTTCTTACTCGACCGAGCATTTAGCCAAGTCCACCCACACGCATTGCTTTACTCCTAGCGACCCGAATCCCCAAAGTTTCCTCACGCGCATTGCTTTCTCACTCGACCGAGCATTTAGCCAAGTCCACCCACACGCATTGCTTTACTCCTAGCGACCCGAATCCCCATAGTTTCCTCACGCGCATTGCTTTCTCACTCGACCGAGCAATATGCCAAGTCCACCCACACGCATTGCTTTTCTCCTAGGGACCCGAGTCCCCAAAGTTATCTCATGCGCATGGCTTTCGCACTCTACCGAGCATTTAGCCAAGTCCACCCACACGCATTGATTTACTCCTAGCGACCCGAATCCCCAAAGTTTCCTCACGCGCATTGCTTTCTCACTCGACCGAGCATTTAGCCAAGTCCACCCACACGCATTGCTTTTCTACTAGCGACCCGAATCCCCAAAGTTTCCTCACGCGCATTGCTTCCTCACTCGACCGAGCAATATTCCAAGTCCACCCACACGCATGGCTTTTCTCCTAGGGACCCGAGTCCCCAAAGTTATCTCATGCGCATTGCTTTCTCACTCGACCGAGCATATAGCTAAGTCCACCCACACGCATTGCTTTCTCACTCTTCCGAGCATTTAGCCAAGCCCACCCACACGCATTGCTTTACTCCTAGCGACCCGAATCCCCAAAGTTTCCTCACGCGCATTGCTTTCTCACTCGACCGAGCAGTAGGCCAAGTCCACCCACACGCATTGCTTTCTCACTCGACCGAGCATTTAGCCAAGTCCACCCACACGCATTGCTTTACTCCTAGCGACCCGAATCCTCAAAGTTTCCTCACGCGCATTGCTTTCTCACTCGACCGAGCATTTAGCCAAGTCCACCCACACGCATTGCTTTACTCCTAGCGACCCGAATCCCCAAAGTTTCCTCACGCGCATTGCTTTCTCACTCGACCGAGCATTTAGCCAAGTCCACCCACACGCATTGCTTTACTCCTAGCGACCCGAATCCCCAAAGTTTCCTCACGCGCATTGCTTTCTCACTCGACCGAGCAATATGCCAAGTCCACCCACACGCATTGCTTTTCTACTAGCGACCCGAATCCCCAAAGTTCCCTCACGCGCATTGCTTTCTCACTCGACCGAGCATATAGCTAAGTCCACCCACACGCATTGCTTTCTCACTCGACCGAGCATTTAGCCAAGTCCACCCACACGCATTGCTTTACTCCTAGCGACCCGAATCCCCAAAGTTTCCTCACGCGCATTGCTTTCTCACTCGACCGAGCATTTAGCCAAGTCCATCCACACGCATTGCTTTACTCCTAACAACCCGAATCCCCAAAGTTTCCTCACGCGCATTGCTTTCTCACTCGACCGAGCAATATGCCAAGTCCACCCACACGCATTGCTTTTCTACTAGCGACCCGAATCCCCAAAGTTTCCTCACGCGCATTGCTTCCTCACTCGACCGAGCAATATTCCAAGTCCACCCACACGCATTGCTTTTCTCCTAGGGACCCGAGTCCCCAAAGTTATCTCATGCGCATTGCTTTCTCACTCTACCGAGCATTTAGCCAAGTCCACCCACACGCATTGCTTTACTCCTAGCCACCCGAATCCCCAAAGTTTCCTCACGCGCATTGCTTTCTCACTCGACCGAGCATTTAGCCAAGTCCACCCACACGCATTGCTTTCTCACTCGACCGAGCATTTAGCCAAGTCCAACCAGCCGCATTGCTTTACACCTAGCGACCCGAATCCCCAAAGTTCCCTCACGCGCATTGCTTTCTCACTCGACCGAGCATATAGCTAAGTCCACCCACACGCATATCTTTACTCCTAGCGACCCGAATCCCCAATGATTCCTCACGCGCATTGCTTTGTCACTCGTCCGAGCATTTAGCAAAGTCCACCCACACGCATTGCTTTCTCACTCGACCGAGCATTTAGCTAAGTCCACCCACACGCATTGCTTTCTCACTCGACCGAGCATTTAGCCAAGTCCATCCACACGCATTGCTTTACTCCTAACGACCCGAATCCCCAAAGTTTCCTCACGCGCATTGCTTTCTCACTCGACCGAGCAATATGCCAAGTCCACCCACACGCATTGCTTTTCTACTAGGGACCCGAGTCCCCAAAGTTATCTCATGCGCATTGCTTTCTCAATCTACCGAGCATTTAGCCAAGTCCACCCACACGCATTGCTTTCTCACTCGACCGAGCATTTAGCCAAGTCCATCCACACGCATATCTTTACTCCTAGCGACCCGAATCCCCAATGATTCCTCACGCGCATTGCTTTCTCACTCGACCGAGCAATAAGTCAAGTCCACCCACAAGCATTGCTTTCTCACTCGACCGTGCAATAAGCAAAGTCCACCCACGCGCATTGCTTTCTCACTCGACCGTCCAATAAGTCAAGTCCACCCACACGCATTGCTTTACTCCTAGCGACCCGAATCCCCAAAGTTTCCTCACGCACATTGCTTCCGCACTCGACCGAGCAATAAGCCAAGTCCATCCACACGCATTGCCTTTCCCCTAGGGACCCGAATCCCCAAAGTTTCCTCACGCGCATTGCTTTCTCACACGACCGTGCAATAAGTAAAGTCCACCCACATCCATTGCTTTACTCCTAGCGACCCGAATCCCCAAAGTTTCCTCACGCGCATGCTTCCGCACTCGACCGTCAAATAAGTCAAGTCGACCCACACGCATTGCTTTACTCCTATCGACCCGAATCCCCAAAGATTCCTCACGCGCATTGCTTTCTCACTCGACCGTGCAATATGTCAAATCCAGCCACACGCATTGCTTTCGCACTCGACCGAGCAATAAGCCAAGTCCACCCACGCGCATTGCTTTCTCACTCGACCGGGCAATAAGTAAAGTCCACCCACATCCATTGCTTTACTCCTAGCGACCCGAATCCCCAAAGTTTCCTCACGCGCATGCTTCCGCACTCGACCGTCAAATAAGTCAAGTCGACCCACACGCATTGCTTTACTCCTATCGACCCGAATCCCCAAAGATTCCTCACGCGCATTGCTTTCTCACTCGACCGTGCAATATGTCAAATCCACCCACACGCATTGCTTTCGTACTCGACCGAGCAATAAGCCAAGTCCATCCACGTGCATTGCTTTCTCACTCGACCGAGCAATAAGTCAAGTCCACCCACACGCATTGCTTTACTCCTAGCGACCAGAATCCCCAGTTTCCTCACGCGCATTGCTTTCTCACTCGACCGTCCAATAAGTCAAGTCCACCCACACGCATTGCTTTCGTACTCGACCGAGCAATAAGCCAAGTCCACCCACGTGCATTGCTTTCTCACTCGACCGAGCAATAAGTCAAGTCCACCCACACGCATTGCTTTACTCCTAGCGACCCGAATCCCCAGTTTCCTCACGCGCATTGCTTTCTCACTCGACCGTGCAATATGTCAAGTCCGGCCACACGCATTGCTTTCGCACTCGACCGAGCAATAAGCCAAGTCCACCCACGCGCATTGCTTTCTCACTCGACCGTCCAATAAGTCAAGTCCACCCACACGCATTGCTTTACTCCTAGCGACCCGAATCCCCAAAGTTTCCTCACGCGCATTGCTTCCGCACTCGACCGAGCAATAAGCCAAGTCCATCCACGTGCATTGCTTTCTCACTCGACCGAGCAATAAGTCAAGTCCACCCACGCGCATTGCTTTCTCACTCGACCGTCCAATAAGTCAAGTCTACCCACACGCATTGCTTTACTCCTAGCGACCCGAATCCCCAAAGTTTCCTCACGCGCATTGCTTCCGCACTCGACCGAGAAATAAGCCAAGTCCATCCACACGCATTGCCTTTCCCCTAGGGACCCGAATCCACAAAGTTTCCTCACGCGCATTGCTTTCTCACTCGACCGTGCAATATGTCCAGTCCAGCCACACGCATTGCTTTCGCACTCGACCGAGCAATAAGACAAGTCCACCCACGCGCATTGCTTTCTCACTCGACCGGGCAATAAGTAAAGTCCACCCACATCCATTGCTTTTCTCCTAGGGACCCGAATCCACAGTTTCCTCACGCGCATTGCTTTCTCACTCGACCGGGCAATAAGTAAAGTCCACCCATATCCATTGCTTTTCTTCTAGGGACCCGAATCCCCAGTTTCCTCACACGCATTGCTTTCGTACTCGACCGAGCAATAAGCCAAGTCCAGCCACACGCATTGCTTTCGCACTCGACCGAGCAATAAGCCAAGTCCACCCACGCGCATTGCTTTCTCACTCGACCGGGCAATAAGTCAAGTCCACCCACATCCATTGCTTTTCTCCTAGGGACCCGAATCCCCAGTTTCCTCACGCGCATTGCTTTCTCACTCGACCGTCAAATAAGTCAAGTCGACCCACACGCATTGCTTTACTCCTATCGACCCGAATCCCCAAAGATTCCTCACCCGCATTGCTTTCTCACTCGACCGTGCAATATGTCAAATCCACCCACACGCATTGCTTTCGCACTCGACCGAGCAATAAGCCAAGTCCATCCACGTGCATTGCTTTCTCACTCCACCGAGCAATAAGTCAAGTCCACCCACACGCATTGCTTTCTCACTCGACCGTGCAATAAGCAAAGTCCACCCACGCGCATTGCTTTCTCACTCGACCGTCCAATAAGTCAAGTCCACCCACACGCATTGCTTTCTCACTCGACCGAGCATTTAGCCAAGTCCACCCACACGCATTGCTTTACTCCTAGCGACCCGAATCCCCAAAGTTTCCTCACGCGCATTGCTTTCTCACTCGACCGAGCATTTAGCCAAGTCCACCCACACGCATTGCTTTACTCCTAGCGACCCGAATCCCCATAGTTTCCTCACGCGCATTGCTTTCTCACTCGACCGAGCAATATGCCAAGTCCACCCACACGCATTGCTTTTCTCCTAGGGACCCGAGTCCCCAAAGTTATCTCATGCGCATGGCTTTCTCACTCTACCGAGCATTTAGCCAAGTCCACCCACACGCATTGATTTACTCCTAGCGACCCGAATCCCCAAAGTTTCCTCACGCGCATTGCTTTCTCACTCGACCGAGCATTTAGCCAAGTCCACCCACACGCATTGCTTTTCTACTAGCGACCCGAATCCCCAAAGTTTCCTCACGCGCATTGCTTCCTCACTCGACCGAGCAATATTCCAAGTCCACCCACACGCATGGCTTTTCTCCTAGGGACCCGAGTCCCCAAAGTTATCTCATGCGCATTGCTTTCTCACTCGACCGAGCATATAGCTAAGTCCACCCACACGCATTGCTTTCTCACTCTTCCGAGCATTTAGCCAAGCCCACCCACACGCATTGCTTTACTCCTAGCGACCCGAATCCCCAAAGTTTCCTCACGCGCATTGCTTTCTCACTCGACCGAGCAGTAGGCCAAGTCCACCCACACGCATTGCTTTCTCACTCGACCGAGCATTTAGCCAAGTCCACCCACACGCATTGCTTTACTCCTAGCGACCCGAATCCTCAAAGTTTCCTCACGCGCATTGCTTTCTCACTCGACCGAGCATTTAGCCAAGTCCACCCACACGCATTGCTTTACTCCTAGCGACCCGAATCCCCAAAGTTTCCTCACGCGCATTGCTTTCTCACTCGACCGAGCATTTAGCCAAGTCCACCCACACGCATTGCTTTACTCCTAGCGACCCGAATCCCCAAAGTTTCCTCACGCGCATTGCTTTCTCACTCGACCGAGCAATATGCCAAGTCCACCCACACGCATTGCTTTTCTACTAGCGACCCGAATCCCCAAAGTTCCCTCACGCGCATTGCTTTCTCACTCGACCGAGCATATAGCTAAGTCCACCCACACGCATTGCTTTCTCACTCGACCGAGCATTTAGCCAAGTCCACCCACACGCATTGCTTTACTCCTAGCGACCCGAATCCCCAAAGTTTCCTCACGCGCATTGCTTTCTCACTCGACCGAGCATTTAGCCAAGTCCATCCACACGCATTGCTTTACTCCTAACAACCCGAATCCCCAAAGTTTCCTCACGCGCATTGCTTTCTCACTCGACCGAGCAATATGCCAAGTCCACCCACACGCATTGCTTTTCTACTAGCGACCCGAATCCCCAAAGTTTCCTCACGCGCATTGCTTCCTCACTCGACCGAGCAATATTCCAAGTCCACCCACACGCATTGCTTTTCTCCTAGGGACCCGAGTCCCCAAAGTTATCTCATGCGCATTGCTTTCTCACTCTACCGAGCATTTAGCCAAGTCCACCCACACGCATTGCTTTACTCCTAGCAAACCGAATCCCCAAAGTTTCCTCACGCGCATTGCTTCCTCACTCGACCGAGCACTATGCCAAGTTCACCCACACGCATTGCTTTTGTCCTAGGGACCCGAGTCCCCAAAGTTATCTCATGCGCATTGCTTTCTCACTCTACCGAGCATTTAGCCAAGTCCACCCACACGCATTGCTTTACTCCTAGCGACCCGAATCCCTAAAGTTTCCTCACGCGCATTGCTTTCTCACTCGACCGTGCAATAGGCCAAGTACACCCACACGCATTGCTTTCTCACTCGACCGAGCATTTAGCCAAGTCCACCCACACCCATTGCTTTATTCCTAGCGACCCGAATCCCCAAAGTTTCCTCACGCGCATTGCTTTCTCACTCGACCGACCATTTAGCCAAGTCCACGCACACGCATTGCTTTCTCACTCGACCGAGCATTTAGCCAAGTCCACCCACACGCATTGCTTTCTCACTCGACCGAGCATCTAGCCAAGTCCACCCAGCCGCATTGCCTTACACCTAGCGACCCGAATCCCCAAAGTTCCCTCACGCGCATTGCTTTCTCACTCGACCGAGCATATAGCTAAGTCCACCCACACGCATATCTTTACTCCTAGCGACCCGAATCCCCAATGATTCCTCACGCGCATTGCTTTGTCACTCGACCGAGCATTTAGCAAAGTCCACCCACACGCATTGCTTTCTCACTCGACCGAGCATTTAGCCAAGTCCACCCAGCCGCATTGCCTTACACCTAGCGACCCGAATCCCCAAAGTTCCCTCACGCGCATTGCTTTCTCACTCGACCGAGCATATAGCTAAGTCCACCCACACGCATATCTTTACTCCTAGCGACCCGAATCCCCAATGATTCCTCACGCGCATTGCTTTGTCATTCGACCGAGCATTTAGCAAAGTCCACCCACACGCATTGCTTTCTCACTCGACCGAGCATTTAGCCAAGTCCACCCACACGCATTGTTTTACTCCTAGCGACCCGATTCCCCAAAGTTTCCTCACGCGCATTGCTTTCTCACTCGACCGAGCATTTAGCCAAGTCCACCCACACGCATTGCTTTACTCCTAGCGACCCGAATCCCCATAGTTTCCTCACGCGCATTGCTTTCTCACTCGACCGAGCAATATGCCAAGTCCACCCACACGCATTGCTTTTCTCCTAGGGACCCGAGTCCCCAAAGTTATCTCATGCGCATTGCTTTCTCACTCGACCGAGCATATAGCTAAGTCGACCCACACGCATTGCTTTCTCACTCGACCGAGCATTTAGCCAAGTCCACCCACACGCATTGCTTTACTCCTAGCGACCCGAATCCCCAAAGTTTCCTCACGCGCATTGCTTTCTCACTCGACCGAGCATTTAGCCAAGTCCACCCACACGCATTGCTTTCTCACTCGACCGAGCATTTAGCCAAGTCCATCCACACGCATTGCTTTACTCCTAACGACCCGAATCCCCAAAGTTTCCTCACGCGCATTGCTGTCTCACTCGACCGAGCAATATGCCAAGTCCACCCACACGCATTGCTTTTCTACTAGCGACCCGAATCCCCAAAGTTCCCTCACGCGCATTGCTTTCTCACTCGACCGAGCATATAGCTAAGTCCACCCACACGCATTGCTTTCTCACTCGACCGAGCATTTAGCCAAGTCCACCCACACGCATTGCTTTTCTCCTAGGGATCCGAATCCCCAAAGTTTCCTCACGCGCATTGCTTTCTCACTCGACCGAGCATTTAGCCAAGTCCACCCACACGCATTGCTTTACTCCTAGCGACTCGAATCCCCAAAGTTTCCTCACGCGCATTGCTTTCTCACTCGACCGAGCAGTAGGCCAAGTCCACCCACACGCATTGCCTTCTCACTCGACCGAGCATTTAGCCAAGTCCACCCACACGCATTGCTTTACTCCTAGCGACCCGAATCCCCAAAGTTTCCTCACGCGCATTGCTTTCTCACTCGACCGAGCATTTAGCCAAGTCCACCCACACGCATTGCTTTACTCCTAGCGACCCGAATCCCCATAGTTTCCTCACGCGCATTGCTTTCTCACTCGACCGAGCAATATGCCAAGTCCACCCACACGCATTGCTTTTCTCCTAGGGACCCGAGTCCCCAAAGTTATCTCATGCGCATGGCTTTCTCACTCTACCGAGCATTTAGCCAAGTCCACCCACACGCATTGCTTTACTCCTAGCGACCCGAATCCCCAAAGTTTCCTCACGCGCATTGCTTTCTCACTCGACCGAGCATTTAGCCAAGTCCACCCACACGCATTGCTTTCTCACTCGACCGAGCATTTAGCCAAGTCCAACCAGCCGCATTGCTTTACACCTAGCGACCCGAATCCCCAAAGTTCCCTCACGCGCATTGCTTTCTCACTCGACCGAGCATATAGCTAAGTCCACCCACACGCATATCTTTACTCCTAGCGACCCGAATCCCCAATGATTCCTCACGCGCATTGCTTTGTCACTCGTCCGAGCATTTAGCAAAGTCCACCCACACGCATTGCTTTCTCACTCGACCGAGCATTTAGCTAAGTCCACCCACACGCATTGCTTTCTCACTCGACCGAGCATTTAGCCAAGTCCATCCACACGCATTGCTTTACTCCTAACGACCCGAATCCCCAAAGTTTCCTCACGCGCATTGCTTTCTCACTCGACCGAGCAATATGCCAAGTCCACCCACACGCATTGCTTTTCTACTAGGGACCCGAGTCCCCAAAGTTATCTCATGCGCATTGCTTTCTCAATCTACCGAGCATTTAGCCAAGTCCACCCACACGCATTGCTTTCTCACTCGACCGAGCATTTAGCCAAGTCCACCCACACGCATTGCTTTCTCACTCGACCGAGCATTTAGCCAAGTCCACCCAGCCGCATTGCTTTACACCTAGCGACCCGAATCCCCAAAGTTCCCTCACGCGCATTGCTTTCTCACTCGACCGAGCATATAGCTAAGTCCACCCACACGCATATCTTTACTCCTAGCGACCCGAATCCCCAATGATTCCTCACGCGCATTGCTTTGTCACTCGACCGAGCATTTAGCCAAGTCCACCCACACGCATTGCTTTTCTCCTAGGGATCCGAATCCCCAAAGTTTCCTCACGCGCATTGCTTTCTCACTCGACCGAGCATTTAGCCAAGTCCACCCACACGCATTGCTTTACTCCTAACGACCCGAATCCCCAAAGTTTCCTCACGCGCATTGCTTTCTCACTCGACCGAGCAATATGCCAAGTCCACCCACACGCATTGCTTTTCTCCTAGGGACCCGAGTCCCCAAAGTTATCTCATGCGCATTGCTTTCTCACTCGACCGAGCATTTAGCCAAGTCCACCCACACGCATTGCTTTACTCCTAACGACCCGAATCCCCAAAGTTTCCTTACGCGCATTGCTTCCTCACTCGACCGAGCAATATGCCAAGTCCACCCACACGCATTGCTTTTCTCCTAGGGACCCGAGTCCCCAAAGTTATCTCATGCGCATTGCTTTCTCAATCTACCGAGCATTTAGCCAAGTCCACCCACACGCATTGCTTTCTCACTCGACCGAGCATTTAGCCAAGTCCACCCACACGCATTGCTTTACTCCTAGCGACCCGAGTCCCCAAAGTTATCTCATGCGCATTGCTGTCTCACTCTACTGAGCTTTTAGCCAAGTCCACCCACACGCATTGCTTTACTCCTAGCGACCCGAATCCCCAAAGTTTCCTCACGGGCATTGCTTTCTCACTCGACCGAGCAGTAGGCCAAGTCCACCCACACGCATTGCTTTCTCACTCGACCGAGCATTTAGCCAAGTCCACCCACACGCATTGCTTTACTCCTAACGACCCGAATCCCCAAAGTTTCCTCACGCGCATTGCTTTCTAACTCGACCGAGCAATATGCCAAGTCCACCCACACGGATTGCTTTTCTCCTAGGGACCCGAGTCCCCAAAGTTATCTCATGCGCATTGCTTGTCACTCTACTGAGCTTTTAGCCAAGTCCACCCACACGCATTGCTTTACTCCTAGCGACCCGAATCCCCAAAGTTTCCTCACGCGCATTGCTTTCTCACTCGACCGAGCAGTAGGCCAAGTCCACCCACACGCATTGCTTTCTCACTCGACCGAGCATTTAGCCAAGCCCATCCACACGCATTGCTTTATTCCTAACGACCCGAATCCCCAAAGTTTCCTCACGCGCATTGATTTCTCACTCGACCGAGCAATATGCCAAGTCCACCCACACGCATTGCTTTTCTACTAGCGACCCGAATCCCCAAAGTTTCCTCACGCGCATTGCTTCCTCACTCGACCGAGCAATATTCCAAGTCCACCCACACGCATTGCTTTTCTCCTAGGGACCCGAGTCCCCAAAGTTATCTCATGCGCATTGCTTTCTCACTCTACCGAGCATTTAGCCAAGTCCACCCACACGCATTGCTTTACTCCTAGCAAACCGAATCCCCAAAGTTTCCTCACGCGCATTGCTTCCTCACTCGACCGAGCAATATGCCAAGTTCACCCACACGCATTGCTTTTCTCCTAGGGACCCGAGTCCCCAAAGTTATCTCATGCGCATTGCTTTCTCACTCTACCGAGCATTTACCCAAGTCCACCCACACGCATTGCTTTACTCCTAGCGACCCGAATCCCCAAAGTTTCCTCACGCGCATTGCTTTCTCACTCGACCGTGCAATAGGCCAAGTACACCCACACGCATTGCTTTCTCACTCGACCGAGCATTTAGCCAAGTCCACCCACACGCATTGCTTTACTCCTAGCGACCCGAATCCCCAAAGTTTCCTCACGCGCATTGCTTTCTCACTCGACCGACCATTTAGCCAAGTCCACCCACACGCATTGCTTTCTCACTCGACCGAGCATTTAGCCAAGTCCACCCACACGCATTGCTTTTCTCCTAGGGATCCGAATCCCCAAAGTTTCCTCACGCACATTGCTTTCTCACTCGACCGTGCAATAACACAAGTCCACCCACACGCATTGCTTTCTCACTCGACCGAGCATTTAGCCAAGTTCACCCACACGCATTGCTTTTTTCCTAGGGATCCGAATCCCCAAAGTTTCCTCACGCGCATTGCTTTCTCAATCGACCGAGCATTTAGCCAAGTCCACCCACACGCATTACTTTCTCACTCGACCGAGCATTTAGCCAAGTCCACCCACACGCATTGCTTTTCTCCTAGGGATCCGAATCCCCAAAGTTTCCTCACGCACATTGCTTTCTCACTCGACCGTGCAATAACACAAGTCCACCCACACGCATTGCTTTCTCACTCGACCGAGCATTTAGCCAAGTTCACCCACACGCATTGCTTTTTTCCTAGGGATCCGAATCCCCACAGTTTCCTCACGCGCATTGCTTTCTCACTCGACCGAGCAATATGCCAAGTCCACCCACACGCATTGCTTTTCTACTAGCGACCCGAATCCCCAAAGTTTCCTCACGCGCATTGCTTCCTCACTCGACCGAGCAATATTCCAAGTCCACCCACACGCATTGCTTTTCTCCTAGGGACCCGAGTCCCCAAAGTTATCTCATGCGCATTGCTTTCTCACTCTACCGAGCATTTAGCCAAGTCCACCCACACGCATTGCTTTACTCCTAGCAAACCGAATCCCCAAAGTTTCCTCACGCGCATTGCTTCCTCACTCGACCGAGCAATATGCCAAGTTCACCCACACGCATTGCTTTTCTCCTAGGGACCCGAGTCCCCAAAGTTATCTCATGCGCATTGCTTTCTCACTCTACCGAGCATTTACCCAAGTCCACCCACACGCATTGCTTTACTCCTAGCGACCCGAATCCCCAAAGTTTCCTCACGCGCATTGCTTTCTCACTCGACCGTGCAATAGGCCAAGTACACCCACACGCATTGCTTTCTCACTCGACCGAGCATGTAGCCAAGTCCACCCACACGCATTGCTTTACTCCTAGCGACCCGAATCCCCAAAGTTTCCTCACGCGCATTGCTTTCTCACTCGACCGACCATTTAGCCAAGTCCACCCACACGCATTGCTTTCTCACTCGACCGAGCATTTAGCCAAGTCCACCCACACGCATTGCTTTTCTCCTAGAGATCCGAATCCCCAAAGTTTCCTCACGCACATTGCTTTCTCACTCGACCGTGCAATAACACAAGTCCACCCACACGCATTGCTTTCTCACTCGACCGAGCATTTAGCCAAGTTCACCCACACGCATTGCTTTTTTCCTAGGGATCCGAATCCCCAAAGTTTCCTCACGCGCATTGCTTTCTCACTCGACCGAGCATTTAGCCAAGTCCACCCACACGCATTACTTTCTCACTCGACCGAGCATTTAGCCAAGTCCACCCACACGCATTGCTTTTTTCCTAGGGATCCGAATCCCCAAAGTTTCCTCACGCGCATTGCTTTCTCACTCGACCGAGCAATATGCCAAGTCCACCCACACGCATTGCTTTTCTCCTAGGGACCCGAGTCCCCAAAGTTATCTCATGCGCATTGCTTTCTCAATCTACCGAGCATTTAGCCAAGTCCACCCACACGCATTGCTTTCTCACTCGACTGAGCATTTAGCCAAGTCCACCCACACGCATTGCTTTCTCACTCGACCGAGCATTTAGCCAAGTCCACCCACCCGCATTGCTTTACACCTAGCGACCCGAATCCCCAAAGTTCCCTCACGCGCATTGCTTTCTCACTCGACTGAGCAATATGCCAAGTCCACCCACACGCATTGCTTTTCTACTAGCGACCCGAATCCCCAAAGTTTCCTCACGCGCATTGCTTTCTCACTCGACCGAGCAGTAGGCCAAGTCCACCCACACTCATTGCTCTCTCACTCGACCGAGCATTTAGCCAAGTCCACCCACACGCATTGCTTTTCTCCTAGGGACCCGAGTCCCCAAAGTTATCTCATGCGCATTGCTTTCTCACTCGACCGAGCATTTAGCCAAGTCCACCCACACGCATTGCTTTACTCCTAACGACCCGAATCCCCAAAGTTTCCTTACGCGCATAGCTTCCTCACTCGACCGAGCATTTAGCCAAGTCCACCCACACGCATTGCTTTACTCCTAGCGAACCGAATCCCCAAAGTTTCCTCACGCGCATTGCTTTCTCACTCGACCGAGCAGTAGGCCAAGTCCACCCACACGCATTGCTTTCTCACTCGACCGAGCATTTAGCCAAGTCCACCCACACGCATTGCTTTACTCCTAGCGACCCGAATCCCCAAAGTTTCCTCACGCGCATTGCTTTCTCACTCGACCGAGCATTTAGCCAAGTCCACCCACAAGCATTGCTTTACTCCTAGCGACCCGAATCCCTATAGTTTCCTCACGCGCATTGCTTTCTCACTCGACCGAGCAATATGCCAAGTCCACCCACACGCATTGCTTTTCTCCTAGGGACCCGAGTCCCCAAAGTTATCTCATGCGCATGGCTTTCTCACTCTACCGAGCATTTAGCCAAGTCCACCCACACGCATTGCTTTACTCCTAGCTACCCGAATCCCCAAAGTTTCCTCACGCGCATTGCTTCCTCACTCGACCGAGCAATATGCCAAGTTCACCCACACGCATTGCTTTTCTCCTAGGGACCCGAGTCCCCAAAGTTATCTCATGCGCATTGCTTTCTCACTCTACCGAGCATTTACCCAAGTCCACCCACACGCATTGCTTTACTCCTAGCGACCCGAATCCCCAAAGTTTCCTCACGCGCATTGCTTTCTCACTCGACCGTGCAATAGGCCAAGTACACCCACACGCATTGCTTTCTCACTCGACCGAGCATTTAGCCAAGTCCACCCACACGCATTGCTTTACTCCTAGCGACCCGAATCCCCAAAGTTTCCTCACGCGCATTGCTTTCTCACTCGACCGACCATTTAGCCAAGTCCACCCACACGCATTGCTTTCTCACTCGACCGAGCATTTAGCCAAGTCCACCCACACGCATTGCTTTTCTCCTAGGGATCCGAATCCCCAAAGTTTCCTCACGCACATTGCTTTCTCACTCGACCGTGCAATAACACAAGTCCACCCACACGCATTGCTTTCTCACTCGACCGAGCATTTAGCCAAGTTCACCCACACGCATTGCTTTTTTCCTAGGGATCCGAATCCCCAAAGTTTCCTCACGCGCATTGCTTTCTCAATCGACCGAGCATTTAGCCAAGTCCACCCACACGCATTACTTTCTCACTCGACCGAGCATTTAGCCAAGTCCACCCACACGCATTGCTTTTCTCCTAGGGATCCGAATCCCCAAAGTTTCCTCACGCACATTGCTTTCTCACTCGACCGTGCAATAACACAAGTCCACCCACACGCATTGCTTTCTCACTCGACCGAGCATTTAGCCAAGTTCACCCACACGCATTGCTTTTTTCCTAGGGATCCGAATCCCCACAGTTTCCTCACGCGCATTGCTTTCTCACTCGACCGAGCAATATGCCAAGTCCACCCACACGCATTGCTTTTCTACTAGCGACCCGAATCCCCAAAGTTTCCTCACGCGCATTGCTTCCTCACTCGACCGAGCAATATTCCAAGTCCACCCACACGCATTGCTTTTCTCCTAGGGACCCGAGTCCCCAAAGTTATCTCATGCGCATTGCTTTCTCACTCTACCGAGCATTTAGCCAAGTCCACCCACACGCATTGCTTTACTCCTAGCAAACCGAATCCCCAAAGTTTCCTCACGCGCATTGCTTCCTCACTCGACCGAGCAATATGCCAAGTTCACCCACACGCATTGCTTTTCTCCTAGGGACCCGAGTCCCCAAAGTTATCTCATGCGCATTGCTTTCTCACTCTACCGAGCATTTACCCAAGTCCACCCACACGCATTGCTTTACTCCTAGCGACCCGAATCCCCAAAGTTTCCTCACGCGCATTGCTTTCTCACTCGACCGTGCAATAGGCCAAGTACACCCACACGCATTGCTTTCTCACTCGACCGAGCATGTAGCCAAGTCCACCCACACGCATTGCTTTACTCCTAGCGACCCGAATCCCCAAAGTTTCCTCACGCGCATTGCTTTCTCACTCGACCGACCATTTAGCCAAGTCCACCCACACGCATTGCTTTCTCACTCGACCGAGCATTTAGCCAAGTCCACCCACACGCATTGCTTTTCTCCTAGAGATCCGAATCCCCAAAGTTTCCTCACGCACATTGCTTTCTCACTCGACCGTGCAATAACACAAGTCCACCCACACGCATTGCTTTCTCACTCGACCGAGCATTTAGCCAAGTTCACCCACACGCATTGCTTTTTTCCTAGGGATCCGAATCCCCAAAGTTTCCTCACGCGCATTGCTTTCTCACTCGACCGAGCATTTAGCCAAGTCCACCCACACGCATTACTTTCTCACTCGACCGAGCATTTAGCCAAGTCCACCCACACGCATTGCTTTTTTCCTAGGGATCCGAATCCCCAAAGTTTCCTCACGCGCATTGCTTTCTCACTCGACCGAGCAATATGCCAAGTCCACCCACACGCATTGCTTTTCTCCTAGGGACCCGAGTCCCCAAAGTTATCTCATGCGCATTGCTTTCTCAATCTACCGAGCATTTAGCCAAGTCCACCCACACGCATTGCTTTCTCACTCGACTGAGCATTTAGCCAAGTCCACCCACACGCATTGCTTTCTCACTCGACCGAGCATTTAGCCAAGTCCACCCACCCGCATTGCTTTACACCTAGCGACCCGAATCCCCAAAGTTTCCTCACGCGCATTGCTTTCTCACTCGACCGAGCATTTAGCCAAGTCCACCCACACGCATTGCTTTACTCCTAGCGACTCGAATCCCCAAAGTTTCCTCACGCGCATTGCTTTCTCACTCGACCGAGCAGTAGGCCAAGTCCACCCACACGCATTGCCTTCTCACTCGACCGAGCATTTAGCCAAGTCCACCCACACGCATTGCTTTACTCCTAGCGACCCGAATCCCCAAAGTTTCCTCACGCGCATTGCTTTCTCACTCGACCGAGCATTTAGCCAAGTCCACCCACACGCATTGCTTTACTCCTAGCGACCCGAATCCCCATAGTTTCCTCACGCGCATTGCTTTCTCACTCGACCGAGCAATATGCCAAGTCCACCCACACGCATTGCTTTTCTCCTAGGGACCCGAGTCCCCAAAGTTATCTCATGCGCATGGCTTTCTCACTCTACCGAGCATTTAGCCAAGTCCACCCACACGCATTGCTTTACTCCTAGCGACCCGAATCCCCAAAGTTTCCTCACGCGCATTGCTTTCTCACTCGACCGAGCATTTAGCCAAGTCCACCCACACGCATTGCTTTCTCACTCGACCGAGCATTTAGCCAAGTCCAACCAGCCGCATTGCTTTACACCTAGCGACCCGAATCCCCAAAGTTCCCTCACGCGCATTGCTTTCTCACTCGACCGAGCATATAGCTAAGTCCACCCACACGCATATCTTTACTCCTAGCGACCCGAATCCCCAATGATTCCTCACGCGCATTGCTTTGTCACTCGTCCGAGCATTTAGCAAAGTCCACCCACACGCATTGCTTTCTCACTCGACCGAGCATTTAGCTAAGTCCACCCACACGCATTGCTTTCTCACTCGACCGAGCATTTAGCCAAGTCCATCCACACGCATTGCTTTACTCCTAACGACCCGAATCCCCAAAGTTTCCTCACGCGCATTGCTTTCTCACTCGACCGAGCAATATGCCAAGTCCACCCACACGCATTGCTTTTCTACTAGGGACCCGAGTCCCCAAAGTTATCTCATGCGCATTGCTTTCTCAATCTACCGAGCATTTAGCCAAGTCCACCCACACGCATTGCTTTCTCACTCGACCGAGCATTTAGCCAAGTCCACCCACACGCATTGCTTTCTCACTCGACCGAGCATTTAGCCAAGTCCACCCAGCCGCATTGCTTTACACCTAGCGACCCGAATCCCCAAAGTTCCCTCACGCGCATTGCTTTCTCACTCGACCGAGCATATAGCTAAGTCCACCCACACGCATATCTTTACTCCTAGCGACCCGAATCCCCAATGATTCCTCACGCGCATTGCTTTGTCACTCGACCGAGCATTTAGCCAAGTCCACCCACACGCATTGCTTTTCTCCTAGGGATCCGAATCCCCAAAGTTTCCTCACGCGCATTGCTTTCTCACTCGACCGAGCATTTAGCCAAGTCCACCCACACGCATTGCTTTACTCCTAACGACCCGAATCCCCAAAGTTTCCTCACGCGCATTGCTTTCTCACTCGACCGAGCAATATGCCAAGTCCACCCACACGCATTGCTTTTCTCCTAGGGACCCGAGTCCCCAAAGTTATCTCATGCGCATTGCTTTCTCACTCGACCGAGCATTTAGCCAAGTCCACCCACACGCATTGCTTTACTCCTAACGACCCGAATCCCCAAAGTTTCCTTACGCGCATTGCTTCCTCACTCGACCGAGCAATATGCCAAGTCCACCCACACGCATTGCTTTTCTCCTAGGGACCCGAGTCCCCAAAGTTATCTCATGCGCATTGCTTTCTCAATCTACCGAGCATTTAGCCAAGTCCACCCACACGCATTGCTTTCTCACTCGACCGAGCATTTAGCCAAGTCCACCCACACGCATTGCTTTACTCCTAGCGACCCGAGTCCCCAAAGTTATCTCATGCGCATTGCTTTCTCACTCTACTGAGCTTTTAGCCAAGTCCACCCACACGCATTGCTTTACTCCTAGCGACCCGAATCCCCAAAGTTTCCTCACGGGCATTGCTTTCTCACTCGACCGAGCAGTAGGCCAAGTCCACCCACACGCATTGCTTTCTCACTCGACCGAGCATTTAGCCAAGTCCACCCACACGCATTGCTTTACTCCTAACGACCCGAATCCCCAAAGTTTCCTCACGCGCATTGCTTTCTAACTCGACCGAGCAATATGCCAAGTCCACCCACACGGATTGCTTTTCTCCTAGGGACCCGAGTCCCCAAAGTTATCTCATGCGCATTGCTTGTCACTCTACTGAGCTTTTAGCCAAGTCCACCCACACGCATTGCTTTACTCCTAGCGACCCGAATCCCCAAAGTTTCCTCACGCGCATTGCTTTCTCACTCGACCGAGCAGTAGGCCAAGTCCACCCACACGCATTGCTTTCTCACTCGACCGAGCATTTAGCCAAGCCCATCCACACGCATTGCTTTATTCCTAACGACCCGAATCCCCAAAGTTTCCTCACGCGCATTGATTTCTCACTCGACCGAGCAATATGCCAAGTCCACCCACACGCATTGCTTTTCTACTAGCGACCCGAATCCCCAAAGTTTCCTCACGCGCATTGCTTCCTCACTCGACCGAGCAATATTCCAAGTCCACCCACACGCATTGCTTTTCTCCTAGGGACCCGAGTCCCCAAAGTTATCTCATGCGCATTGCTTTCTCACTCTACCGAGCATTTAGCCAAGTCCACCCACACGCATTGCTTTACTCCTAGCAAACCGAATCCCCAAAGTTTCCTCACGCGCATTGCTTCCTCACTCGACCGAGCAATATGCCAAGTTCACCCACACGCATTGCTTTTCTCCTAGGGACCCGAGTCCCCAAAGTTATCTCATGCGCATTGCTTTCTCACTCTACCGAGCATTTACCCAAGTCCACCCACACGCATTGCTTTACTCCTAGCGACCCGAATCCCCAAAGTTTCCTCACGCGCATTGCTTTCTCACTCGACCGTGCAATAGGCCAAGTACACCCACACGCATTGCTTTCTCACTCGACCGAGCATTTAGCCAAGTCCACCCACACGCATTGCTTTACTCCTAGCGACCCGAATCCCCAAAGTTTCCTCACGCGCATTGCTTTCTCACTCGACCGACCATTTAGCCAAGTCCACCCACACGCATTGCTTTCTCACTCGACCGAGCATTTAGCCAAGTCCACCCACACGCATTGCTTTTCTCCTAGGGATCCGAATCCCCAAAGTTTCCTCACGCACATTGCTTTCTCACTCGACCGTGCAATAACACAAGTCCACCCACACGCATTGCTTTCTCACTCGACCGAGCATTTAGCCAAGTTCACCCACACGCATTGCTTTTTTCCTAGGGATCCGAATCCCCACAGTTTCCTCACGCGCATTGCTTTCTCACTCGACCGAGCAATATGCCAAGTCCACCCACACGCATTGCTTTTCTACTAGCGACCCGAATCCCCAAAGTTTCCTCACGCGCATTGCTTCCTCACTCGACCGAGCAATATTCCAAGTCCACCCACACGCATTGCTTTTCTCCTAGGGACCCGAGTCCCCAAAGTTATCTCATGCGCATTGCTTTCTCACTCTACCGAGCATTTAGCCAAGTCCACCCACACGCATTGCTTTACTCCTAGCAAACCGAATCCCCAAAGTTTCCTCACGCGCATTGCTTCCTCACTCGACCGAGCAATATGCCAAGTTCACCCACACGCATTGCTTTTCTCCTAGGGACCCGAGTCCCCAAAGTTATCTCATGCGCATTGCTTTCTCACTCTACCGAGCATTTACCCAAGTCCACCCACACGCATTGCTTTACTCCTAGCGACCCGAATCCCCAAAGTTTCCTCACGCGCATTGCTTTCTCACTCGACCGTGCAATAGGCCAAGTACACCCACACGCATTGCTTTCTCACTCGACCGAGCATGTAGCCAAGTCCACCCACACGCATTGCTTTACTCCTAGCGACCCGAATCCCCAAAGTTTCCTCACGCGCATTGCTTTCTCACTCGACCGACCATTTAGCCAAGTCCACCCACACGCATTGCTTTCTCACTCGACCGAGCATTTAGCCAAGTCCACCCACACGCATTGCTTTTCTCCTAGAGATCCGAATCCCCAAAGTTTCCTCACGCACATTGCTTTCTCACTCGACCGTGCAATAACACAAGTCCACCCACACGCATTGCTTTCTCACTCGACCGAGCATTTAGCCAAGTTCACCCACACGCATTGCTTTTTTCCTAGGGATCCGAATCCCCAAAGTTTCCTCACGCGCATTGCTTTCTCACTCGACCGAGCATTTAGCCAAGTCCACCCACACGCATTACTTTCTCACTCGACCGAGCATTTAGCCAAGTCCACCCACACGCATTGCTTTTTTCCTAGGGATCCGAATCCCCAAAGTTTCCTCACGCGCATTGCTTTCTCACTCGACCGAGCAATATGCCAAGTCCACCCACACGCATTGCTTTTCTCCTAGGGACCCGAGTCCCCAAAGTTATCTCATGCGCATTGCTTTCTCAATCTACCGAGCATTTAGCCAAGTCCACCCACACGCATTGCTTTCTCACTCGACTGAGCATTTAGCCAAGTCCACCCACACGCATTGCTTTCTCACTCGACCGAGCATTTAGCCAAGTCCACCCACCCGCATTGCTTTACACCTAGCGACCCGAATCCCCAAAGTTCCCTCACGCGCATTGCTTTCTCACTCGACTGAGCAATATGCCAAGTCCACCCACACGCATTGCTTTTCTACTAGCGACCCGAATCCCCAAAGTTTCCTCACGCGCATTGCTTTCTCACTCGACCGAGCAGTAGGCCAAGTCCACCCACACTCATTGCTCTCTCACTCGACCGAGCATTTAGCCAAGTCCACCCACACGCATTGCTTTTCTCCTAGGGACCCGAGTCCCCAAAGTTATCTCATGCGCATTGCTTTCTCACTCGACCGAGCATTTAGCCAAGTCGACCCACACGCATTGCTTTACTCCTAACGACCCGAATCCCCAAAGTTTCCTTACGCGCATAGCTTCCTCACTCGACCGAGCATTTAGCCAAGTCCACCCACACGCATTGCTTTACTCCTAGCGAACCGAATCCCCAAAGTTTCCTCACGCGCATTGCTTTCTCACTCGACCGAGCAGTAGGCCAAGTCCACCCACACGCATTGCTTTCTCACTCGACCGAGCATTTAGCCAAGTCCACCCACACGCATTGCTTTACTCCTAGCGACCCGAATCCCCAAAGTTTCCTCACGCGCATTGCTTTCTCACTCGACCGAGCATTTAGCCAAGTCCACCCACAAGCATTGCTTTACTCCTAGCGACCCGAATCCCTATAGTTTCCTCACGCGCATTGCTTTCTCACTCGACCGAGCAATATGCCAAGTCCACCCACACGCATTGCTTTTCTCCTAGGGACCCGAGTCCCCAAAGTTATCTCATGCGCATGGCTTTCTCACTCTACCGAGCATTTAGCCAAGTCCACCCACACGCATTGCTTTACTCCTAGCTACCCGAATCCCCAAAGTTTCCTCACGCGCATTGCTTTCTCACTCGACCGAGCATTTAGCCAAGTCCACCCACACGCATTGCTTTCTCACTCGACCGAGCATTTAGCCAAGTCCACCCACACGCATTGCTTTTCTACTAGCGACCCGAATCCCTAAAGTTTTCTCACGCGCATTGCTTCCTCACTCGACCGAGCAATATTCCAAGTCCACCCACACGTATTGCTTTTCTCCTAGGGACCCGAGTCCCCAAAGTTATCTCATGCGCATTGCTTTCTCACTCTACCGAGCATTTAGCCAAGTCCACCCACACGCATTGCTTTACTCCTAGCAAACCGAATCCCCAAAGTTTCCTCACGCGCATTGCTTCCTCACTCGACCGAGCAATATGCCAAGTTCACCCACACGCATTGCTTTTCTCCTAGGGACCCGAGTCCCCAAAGTTATCTCATGCGCATTGCTTTCTCACTCTACCGAGCATTTAGCCAAGTCCACCCACACGCATTGCTTTACTCCTAGCGACCCGAATCCCCAAAGTTTCCTCACGCGCATTGCTTTCTCACTCGACCGTACAATAGGCCAAGTACACCCACACGCATTGCTTTCTCACTCGACCGAGCATTTAGCCAAGTCCACCCACACGCATTGCTTTACTCCTAGCGACCCGAATCCCCAAAGTTTCCTCACGCGCATTGCTTTCTCACTCGACCGACCATTTAGCCAAGTCCACCCACACGCATTGCTTTCTCACTCGACCGAGCATTTATCCAAGTCCACCCACACGCATTGCTTTTCTCCTAGGGATCCGAATCCCCAAAGTTTCCTCACGCACATTGCTTTCTCACTCGACCGTGCAATAACACAAGTCCACCCACACGCATTGCTTTCTCACTCGACCGAGCATTTAGCCAAGTTCACCCACACGCATTGCTTTTTTCCTAGGGATCCGAATCCCCAAAGTTTCCTCACGCGCATTGCTTTCTCACTCGACCGAGCATTTAGCCAAGTCCACCCACACGCATTACTTTCTCACTCGACCGAGCATTTAGCCAAGTCCACCCACACGCATTGCTTTTCTCCTAGGGATCCGAATCCCCAAAGTTTCCTCACGCACATTGCTTTCTCACTCGACCGTGCAATAACACAAGTCCACCCACACGCATTGCTTTCTCACTCGACCGAGCATTTAGCCAAGTTCACCCACACGCATTGCTTTTTTCCTAGGGATCCGAATCCCCAAAGTTTCCTCACGCGCATTGCTTTCTCACTCGACCGAGCAGTATGCCAAGTCCACCCACACGCATTGCTTTTCTCCTAGGGACCCGAGTCCCCAAAGTTATCTCATGCGCATTGCTTTCTCAATCTACCGAGTATTTAGCCAAGTCCACCCACACGCATTGCTTTCTCACTCTACCGAGCATTTAGCCAAGTCCACCCACACGCATTGCTTTACTCCTAGCGACCCGAATCCCCAAAGTTTCCTCACGCGCATTGCTTTCTCACTCGACCGAGCATTTAGCCAAGTCCACCCACACGCATTACTTTCTCACTCGACTGAGCATTTAGCCAAGTCCACCCACACGCATTGCTTTCTCGCTCTACCGAGCAATATGCCAAGTCCACCCACACGCATTGCTTTTCTCCTATGGACCCGAGTCCCCAAAGTTATCTCATGCGCATGGCTTTCTCACTCTACCGAGCATTTAGCCAAGTCCACCCACACGCATTGCTTTACTCCTAGCTACCCGAATCCCCAAAGTTTCCTCACGCGCATTGCTTTCTCACTCGACCGAGCATTTAGCCAAGTCCACCCACACGCATTGCTTTCTCACTCGACCGAGCATTTAGCCAAGTCCATCCACACGCATTGCTTTATTCCTAACGACCCGAATCCCCAAAGTTTCCTCACGCGCATTGATTTCTCACTCGACCGAGCAATATGCCAAGTCCACCCACACGCATTGCTTTTCTACTAGCGACCCGAATCCCCAAAGTTTCCTCACGCGCATTGCTTCCTCACTCGACCGAGCAATATTCCAAGTCCACCCACACGCATTGCTTTTCTCCTAGGGACCCGAGTCCCCAAAGTTATCGCATGCGCATTGCTTTCTCACTCTACCGAGCATTTAGCCAAGTCCACCCACACGCATTGCTTTACTCCTAGCAAACCGAATCCCCAAAGTTTCCTCACGCGCATTGCTTCCTCACTCGACCGAGCAATATGCCAAGTTCACCCACACGCATTGCTTTTCTCCTAGGGACCCGAGTCCCCAAAGTTATCTCATGCGCATTGCTTTCTCACTCTACCGAGCATTTAGCCAAGTCCACCCACACGCATTGCTTTACTCCTAGCGATCCGAATCCCCAAAGTTTCCTCACGCGCATTGCTTTCTCACTCGACCGAGCATTTAGCCAAGTCCACCCACACGCATTGCTTTACTCCTAACGACCCGAATCCCCAAAGTTTCCTCACGCGCATTGCTTTCTCACTCGACCGAGCAATATGCCAAGTCCACCCACACGCATTGCTTTTCTCCTAGGGACCCGAGTCCCCAAAGTTATCTCATGCGCATTGCTTTCTCAATCTACCGAGCATTTAGCCAAGTCCACCCACACGCATTGCTTTCTCACTCTACCGAGCATTTAGCCAAGTCCACCCACACGCATTGCTTTACTCCTAGCGACCCGAATCCCCAAAGTTTCCTCACGCGCATTGCTTTCTCACTCGACCGAGCATTTAGCCAAGTCCACCCACACGCATTACTTTCTCACTCGACCGAGCATTTAGCCAAGTCCACCCACACGCATTGCTTTCTCACTCTACCGAGCATTTAGCCAAGTCCACCCACACGCATTGCTTTACTCCTAGCGACCCGAATCCCCAAAGTTTCCTCACGCGCATTGCTTTCTCACTCGACCGAGCATTTAGCCAAGTCCACCCACACGCATTACTTTCTCACTCGACCGAGCATTTAGCCAAGTCCACCCACACGCATTGCTTTTCTCCTAGGGATCCGAATCCCCAAAGTTTCCTCACGCACATTGCTTTCTCACTCGACCGTGCAATAACACAAGTCCACCCACACGCATTGCTTTCTCACTCGACCGAGCATTTAGCCAAGTTCACCCACACGCATTGCTTTTTTCCTAGGGATCCGAATCCCCAAAGTTTCCTCACGCGCATTGCTTTCTCACTCGACCGAGCAATATGCCAAGTCCACCCACACGCATTGCTTTTCTCCTAGGGACCCGAGTCCCCAAAGTTATCTCATGCGCATTGCTTTCTCAATCTACCGAGCATTTAGCCAAGTCCACCCACACGCATTGCTTTCTCACTCGACCGAGCATTTAGCCAAGTCCACCCACCCGCATTGCTTTACACCTAGCGACCCGAATCCCCAAAGTTCCCTCACGCGCATTGCTTTCTCACTCGGCCGAGCATATAGCTAAGTCCACCCACACGCATATATTTACTCCTAGCGACCCGAATCCCCAATGATTCCTCACGTGCATTGCTTTGTCACTCGACCGAGCATTTAGCCAAGTCCACCCACACGCATTGCTTTCTCACTCGACTGAGCAATATGCCAAGTCCACCCACACGCATTGCTTTACTCCTAGCGACCCGAATCCCCAAAGTTTCCTCACGCGCATTGCTTTCTCACTCGACCGAGCATTTAGCCAAGTCCACCCACACGCATTGCTTTACTCCTAGCGACCCGAATCCCCAAAGTTTCCTCACGCGCATTGCATTCTCACTCGACCGAGCATTTAGCCAAGTCCACCCACACGCATTGCTTTTCTCCTAGGGATCCGAATCCCCAAAGTTTCCTCACGCGCACTGCTTTCTCACTCGACCGAGCATTTAGCCAAGTCCACCCACACGCATTGCTTTACTCCTAACGACCCGAATCCCCAAAGTTTCCTCACGCGCATTGCTTTCTCACTCGACTGAGCAATATGCCAAGTCCACCCACACGCATTGCTTTTCTACTAGCGACCCGAATCCCCAAAGTTTCCTCACGCTCATTGCTTTCTCACTCGACCGAGCAGTAGGCCAAGTCCACCCACACGCATTGCTCTCTCACTCGACCGAGCATTTAGCCAAGTCCACCCACACGCATTGCTTTTCTCCTAGGGACCCGAGTCCCCAAAGTTATCTCATGCGCATTGCTTTCTCACTCTACTGAGCATTTAGCCAAGTCCACCCACACGCATTGCTTTACTCCTAGCGACCCGAATCCCCAAAGTTTCCTCACGCGCATTGCTTTCTCACTCGACCGAGCAGTAGGCCAAGTCCACCCACACGCATTGCTCTCTCACTCGACCGAGCATTTAGCCAAGTCCACCCACACGCATTGCTTTTCTCCTAGGGATCCGAATCCCCAAAGTTTCCTCACGCGCATTGCTTTCTCACTCGACCGAGCATTTAGCCAAGTCCATCCACACGCATTGCTTTACTCCTAACGACCCGAATCCCCAAAGTTTCCTCACGCGCATTGCTTTCTCACTCGACCGAGCAATATGCCAAGTCCACCCACACGCATTGCTTTTCTACTAGCGACCCGAATCCCCAAAGTTTCCTCACGCGCATTGCTTCCTCACTCGACCGAGCAATATGCCAAGTCCACCCACACGCATTGCTTTCTCACTCGACCGAGAATTTAGCCAAGTCCATCCACACGCATTGCTTTACTCCTAACGACCCGAATCCCCAAAGTTTCCTCACGCGCATTGCTTTCTCACTCGACCGAGCAATATTCCAAGTCCACCCACACGCATTGCTTTTCTACTAGCGACCCGAATCCCCAAAGTTTCCTCACGCGCATTGCTTCCTCACTCGACCGAGCAATATGCCAAGTCCATCCACACGCATTGCTTTACTCCTAACGACCCGAATCCCCAAAGTTTCCTCACGCGCATTGCTTTCTCACTCGACCGAGCAATATGCCAAGTCCACCCACACGCATTGCTTTTCTACTAGCGACCCGGATCCCCAAAGTTTCCTCACGCGCATTGCTTCCTCACTCGACCGAGCAATATGCCAAGTCCACCCACACGCATTGCTTTTCTACTAGCGACCCGAATCCCCAAAGTTTCCTCACGCGCATTGCTTCCTCACTCGACCGAGCAATATGCCAAGTCCACCCACACGCATTGCTTTCTCACTCGACCGAGCATTTAGCCAAGTCCATCCACACGCATTGCTTTACTCCTAACGACCCGAATCCCCAAAGTTTCCTCACGCGCATTGCTTTCTCACTCGACCGAGCAATATTCCAAGTCCACCCACACGCATTGCTTTTCTACTAGCGACCCGAATCCCCAAAGTTTCCTCACGCGCATTGCTTCCTCACTCGACCGAGCAATATGCCAAGTCCACCCACACGCATTGCTTTCTCACTCGACCGAGCATTTAGCCAAGTCCATCCACACGCATTGCTTTACTCCTAACGACCCGAATCCCCAAAGTTTCCTCACGCGCATTGCTTTCTCACTCGACCGAGCAATATTCCAAGTCCACCCACACGCATTGCTTTTCTACTAGCGACCCGAATCCCCAAAGTTTCCTCACGCGCATTGCTTCCTCACTCGACCGAGCAATATGCCAAGTCCATCCACACGCATTGCTTTACTCCTAACGACCCGAATCCCCAAAGTTTCCTCACGCGCATTGCTTTCTCACTCGACCGAGCAATATGCCAAGTCCACCCACACGCATTGCTTTTCTACTAGCGACCCGAATCCCCAAAGTTTCCTCACGCGCATTGCTTCCTCACTCGACCGAGCAATATGCCAAGTCCACCCACACGCATTGCTTTTCTCCTAGGGACCCGAGTCCCCAAAGTTATCTCATGCGCATTGCTTTCTCACTCGACCGAGCATTTAGCCAAGTCCACCCACACGCATTGCTTTTCTACTAGCGACCCGAATCCCCAAAGTTTCCTCACGCGCATTGCTTCCTCACTCGACCGAGCAATATGCCAAGTCCACCCACACTCATTGCTTTCTCACTCGACCGAGCATTTAGCCAAGTCCATCCACACGCATTGCTTTACTCCTAACGACCCGAAATCCAAAGTTTCCTCACGCGCATTGCTTTCTCACTCGACCGAGCAATATTCCAAGTCCACCCACACGCATTGCTTTTCTACTAGCGACCCGAATCCCCAAAGTTTCCTCACGCGCATTGCTTCCTCACTCGACCGAGCAATATGCCAAGTCCACCCACACGCATTGCTTTTCTCCTAGGGACCCGAGTCCCCAAAGTTATCTCATGCGCATTGCTTTCTCACTCTACCGAGCATTTAGCCAAGTCCACCCACACGCATTGCTTTACTCCTAGCAAACCGAATCCCCAAAGTTTCCTCACGCGCATTGCTTCCTCACTCGACCGAGCAATATGCCAAGTTCACCCACACGCATTGCTTTTCTCCTAGGGACCCGAGTCCCCAAAGTTATCTCATGCGCATTGCTTTCTCACTCTACCGAGCATTTAGCCAAGTCCACCCACACGCATTGCTTTACTCCTAGCGACCCGAATCCCCAAAGTATCCTCACGCGCATTGCTTTCTCACTCGACCGTGCAATAGGCCAAGTACACCCACACGCATTGCTTTCTCACTCGACCGAGCATTTAGCCAAGTCCACCCACACGCATTGCTTTACTCCTAGCGACCCGAATCCCCAAAGTTTCCTCACGCGCATTGCTTTCTCACTCGACCGACCATTTAGCCAAGTCCACCCACACGCATTGCTTTCTCACTTGACCGAGCATTTAGCCAAGTCCACCCACACGCATTGCTTTTCTCCTAGGGATCCGAATCCCCAAAGTTTCCTCAGGCGCATTGTTTTCTCACTCGACCGTGCAATAACACAGGTACACCCACACGCATTGCTTTACTCCTAGCAAACCGAATCCCCAAAGTTTCCTCACGCGCATTGCTTCCTCACTCGACCGAGCAATATGCCAAGTACACCCATACGCATTGCTTTTCTCCTAGAAACCCGAGTCCCCAAAGTTATCTCATGCGCATTGCTTTCTCACTCGACCGAGCAGTAGGCCAAGTCCACCCACACGCATTGCTCTCTCACTCGACCGAGCATTTAGCCAAGTCCACCCACACGCATTGCTTTTCTCCTAGGGATCCGAATCCCCAAAGTTTCCTCACGCGCATTGCTTTCTCACTCGACCGAGCAGTAGGCCAAGTCCACCCACACGCATTGCTCTCTCACTCGACCGAGCATTTAGCCAAGTCCATCCACACGCATTGCTTTACTCCTAACGACCCGAATCCCCAAAGTTTCCTCACGCGCATTGCTTTCTCACTCGACCGAGCAATATGCCAAGTCCACCCACACGCATTGCTTTTCTACTAGCGACCCGAATCCCCAAAGTTTCCTCACGCGCATTGCTTCCTCACTCGACCGCGCAATATGCCAAGTCCACCCACACGCATTGCTTTCTCACTCGACCGAGCATTTAGCCAAGTCCATCCACACGCATTGCTTTACTCCTAACGACCCGAATCCCCAAAGTTTCCTCACGCGCATTGCTTTCTCACTCGACCGAGCAATATGCCAAGTCCACCCACACGCATTGCTTTTCTACTAGCGACCCGAATCCCCAAAGTTTCCTCACGCGCATTGCTTCCTCACTCGACCGAGCAATATGCCAAGTCCACCCACACGCATTGCTTTTCTCCTAGGGACCCGAGTCCCCAAAGTTATCTCATGCGCATTGCTTTCTCACTCTACCGAGCATTTAGCCAAGTCCACCCACACGCATTGCTTTACTCCTAGCAAACCGAATCCCCAAAGTTTCCTCACGCGCATTGCTTCCTCACTCGACCGAGCAATATGCCAAGTTCACCCACACGCATTGCTTTTCTCCTAGGGACCCGAGTCCCCAAAGTTATCTCATGCGCATTGCTTTCTCACTCTACCGAGCATTTAGCCAAGTCCACCCACACGCATTGCTTTACTCCTAGCAAATCGAATCCCCAAAGTTTCCTCACGCGCATTGCTTCCTCACTCGACCGAGCAATATGCCAAGTTCACCCATACGCATTGCTTTTCTCCTAGAAACCCGAGTCCCCAAAGTTATCTCATGCGCATTGCTTTCTCACTCTACCGAGCATTTAGCCAAGTCCACCCACACGCATTGCTTTACTCCTAGCGACCCGAATCCCCAAAGTTTCCTCACGCGCATTGCTTTCTCACTCGACAGTGCAATAGGCCAAGTACACCCACACGCATTGCTTTCTCACTCGACCGAGCATTTAGCCAAGTCCACCCACACGCATTGCTTTACTCCTAGCGACCCGAATCCCCAAAGTTTCCTCACGCGCATTGCTTTCTCACTCGACCGAGCACTTAGCCAAGTCCACCCACACGCATTACTTTCTCACTCGACCGAGCATTTAGCCAAGTCCACCCACACGCATTGCTTTTTTCCTAGGGATCCGAATCCCCAAAGTTTCCTCACGCGCATTGCTTTCTCACTCGACCGAGCAATATGCCAAGTCCACCCACACGCATTGCTTTTCTCCTAGGGACCCGAGTCCCCAAAGTTATCTCATGCGCATTGCTTTCTCACTCGACCGAGCATTTAGCCAAGTCCACCCACACGCATTGCTTTCTCACTCGACCGAGCATTTAGCCAAGTCCACCCACCCGCATTGCTTTACACCTAGCGACCCGAATCCCCAAAGTTCCCTCACGCGCATTGCTTTCTCACTCGACCGAGCATATAGCTAAGTCCACCCACACGCATATCTTTACTCCTAGCGACCCGAATCCCCAATGATTCCTCACGCGCATTGCTTTGTCACTCGACCGAGCATTTAGCCAAGTCCACCCACACGCGTTGCTTTCTCACTCGACCGAGCATTTAGCCAAGTCCACCCACACGCATTGCTTTACTCCTAGCGACCCGAATCCCCAAAGTTTCCTCACGCGCATTGCTTTCTCACTCGACCGAGCATTTAGCCAAGTCCACCCACACGCATTGCTTTACTCCTAGCGACCCGAATCCCCAAAGTTATCTCATGCGCATTGCTTTCTCACTCTACCGAGCATTTAGCCAAGTCCACCCACACGCATTGCTTTACTCCTAGCGACCCGAATCCCCAAAGTTTCCTCACGCGCATTGCTTTCTCACTCGACCGAGCATTTAGCCAAGTCCACCCACACGCATTGCTTTACTCCTAACAACCCGAATCCCCAAAGTTTCCTCACGCGCATTGCTTTCTCACTCGACCGAGCAATATGCCAAGTCCACCCACACGCATTGCTTTTCTCCTAGGGTCCCGAGTTTCCAAAGTTATCTCATGCGCATGGCTTTCTCACTCTACCGAGCATTTAGCCAAGTCCACCCACACGCATTGCTTTACTCCTAGCGACCCGAATCCCCAAAGTTTCCTCACGCGCATTGCTTTCTCACTCGACCGAGCAATATGCCAAGTCCACCCACACGCATTGCTTTTCTACTAGCGACCCCAATCCCCAAAGTTTCCTCACGCGCATTGCTTCCTCACTCGACCGAGCAATATGCCAAGTCCACCCACACGCATTGCTTTACTCCTAGCGACCGGAATCCCCAAAGTTTCCTCACGCGCATTGCTTTCTCACTCGACCGAGCATTTAGCCAAGTCCACCCACACGCATTGCTTTACTCCTAGCGACCCGAATCCCCAAAGTTTCCTCACGCGCATTGCTTTCTCACTCGACCGAGCAATATGCCAAGTCCACCCACACGCATTGCTTTTCTCCTAGGGTCCCGAGTCCCCAAAGTTATCTCATGCGCATGGCTTTCTCACTCGACCGAGCATTTAGCCAAGTCCACCCACAAGCATTGCTTTACTCCTAGCGACCCGAATCCCTATAGTTTCCTCACGCGCATTGCTTCCTCACTCGACCGAGCAATATGCCAAGTCCACCCACACGCATTGCTTTTCTCCTAGGGACCCGAGTCCCCAAAGTTATCTCATGCGCATTGCTTTCTCAATCTACCGAGCATTTAGCCAAGTCCACCCACACGCATTGCTTTACTCCTAGCGACCCGAATCCCCAAAGTTTCCTCACGCGCATTGCTTTCTCACTCGACAGTGCAATAGGCCAAGTACACCCACACGCATTGCTTTCTCACTCGACCGAGCATTTAGCCAAGTCCACCCACACGCATTGCTTTACTCCTAGCGACCCGAATCCCCAAAGTTTCCTCACGCGCATTGCTTTCTCACTCGACCGAGCACTTAGCCAAGTCCACCCACACGCATTACTTTCTCACTCGACCGAGCATTTAGCCAAGTCCACCCACACGCATTGCTTTTTTCCTAGGGATCCGAATCCCCAAAGTTTCCTCACGCGCATTGCTTTCTCACTCGACCGAGCAATATGCCAAGTCCACCCACACGCATTGCTTTTCTCCTAGGGACCCGAGTCCCCAAAGTTATCTCATGCGCATTGCTTTCTCACTCGACCGAGCATTTAGCCAAGTCCACCCACACGCATTGCTTTCTCACTCGACCGAGCATTTAGCCAAGTCCACCCACCCGCATTGCTTTACACCTAGCGACCCGAATCCCCAAAGTTCCCTCACGCGCATTGCTTTCTCACTCGACCGAGCATATAGCTAAGTCCACCCACACGCATATCTTTACTCCTAGCGACCCGAATCCCCAATGATTCCTCACGCGCATTGCTTTGTCACTCGACCGAGCATTTAGCCAAGTCCACCCACACGCGTTGCTTTCTCACTCGACCGAGCATTTAGCCAAGTCCATCCACACGCATTGCTTTATTCCTAACGACCCGAATCCCCAAAGTTTCCTCACGCGCATTGATTTCTCACTCGACCGAGCAATATGCCAAGTCCACCCACACGCATTGCTTTTCTCCTAGGGACCCGAGTCCCCAAAGTTATCTCATGCGCATTGCTTTCTCACTCTACCGAGCATTTAGCCAAGTCCACCCACACGCATTGCTTTACTCCTAGCAAACCGAATCCCCAAAGTTTCCTCACGCGCATTGATTTCTCACTCGACCGAGCAATATGCCAAGTCCACCCACACGCATTGCTTTTCTACTAGCGACCCGAATCCCCAAAGTTTCCTCACGCGCATTGCTTCCTCACTCGACCGAGCAATATTCCAAGTCCACCCACACGCATTGCTTTTCTCCTAGGGACCCGAGTCCCCAAAGTTATCTCATGCGCATTGCTTTCTCACTCTACCGAGCATTTAGCCAAGTCCACCCACACGCATTGCTTTACTCCTAGCAAACCGAATCCCCAAAGTTTCCTCACGCGCATTGCTTCCTCACTCGACCGAGCAATATGCCAAGTTCACCCACACGCATTGCTTTTCTCCTAGGGACCCGAGTCCCCAAAGTTATCTCATGCGCATTGCTTTCTCACTCTACCGAGCATTTACCCAAGTCCACCCACACGCATTGCTTTACTCCTAGCGACCCGAATCCCCAAAGTTTCCTCACGCGCATTGCTTTCTCACTCGACCGACCATTTAGCCAAGTCCACCCACACGCATTGCTTTCTCACTCGACCGAGCATTTAGCCAAGTCCACCCACACGCATTGCTTTTCTCCTAGGGATCCGAATCCCCAAAGTTTCCTCACGCACATTGCTTTCTCACTCGACCGTGCAATAACACAAGTCCACCCACACGCATTGCTTTCTCACTCGACCGAGCATTTAGCCAAGTTCACCCACACGCATTGCTTTTTTCCTAGGGATCCGAATCCCCAAAGTTTCCTCACGCGCATTGCTTTCTCAATCGACCGAGCATTTAGCCAAGTCCACCCACACGCATTACTTTCTCACTCGACCGAGCATTTAGCCAAGTCCACCCACACGCATTGCTTTTCTCCTAGGGATCCGAATCCCCAAAGTTTCCTCACGCACATTGCTTTCTCACTCGACCGTGCAATAACACAAGTCCACCCACACGCATTGCTTTCTCACTCTACCGAGCATTTAGCCAAGTTCACCCACACGCATTGCTTTACTCCTAGCAAACCGAATCCCCAAAGTTTCCTCACGCGCATTGCTTCCTCACTCGTCCGAGCAATATGCCAAGTTCACCCACACGCATTGCTTTTCTCCTAGGGACCCGAGTCCCCAAAGTTATCTCATGCGCATTGCTTTCTCACTCTACCGAGCATTTAGCCAAGTCCACCCACACGCATTGCTTTACTCCTAGCGACCCGAATCCCCAAAGTTTCCTCACGCGCATTGCTTTCTCACTCGACAGTGCAATAGGCCAAGTACACCCACACGCATTGCTTTCTCACTCGACCGAGCATTTAGCCAAGTCCACCCACACGCATTGCTTTACTCCTAGCGACCCGAATCCCCAAAGTTTCCTCACGCGCATTGCTTTCTCACTCGACCGAGCACTTAGCCAAGTCCACCCACACGCATTACTTTCTCACTCGACCGAGCATTTAGCCAAGTCCACCCACACGCATTGCTTTTTTCCTAGGGATCCGAATCCCCAAAGTTTCCTCACGCGCATTGCTTTCTCACTCGACCGAGCAATATGCCAAGTCCACCCACACGCATTGCTTTTCTCCTAGGGACCCGAGTCCCCAAAGTTATCTCATGCGCATTGCTTTCTCACTCGACCGAGCATTTAGCCAAGTCCACCCACACGCATTGCTTTCTCACTCGACCGAGCATTTAGCCAAGTCCACCCACCCGCATTGCTTTACACCTAGCGACCCGAATCCCCAAAGTTCCCTCACGCGCATTGCTTTCTCACTCGACCGAGCATATAGCTAAGTCCACCCACACGCATATCTTTACTCCTAGCGACCCGAATCCCCAATGATTCCTCACGCGCATTGCTTTGTCACTCGACCGAGCATTTAGCCAAGTCCACCCACACGCGTTGCTTTCTCACTCGACCGAGCATTTAGCCAAGTCCACCCACACGCATTGCTTTACTCCTAGCGACCCGAATCCCCAAAGTTTCCTCACGCGCATTGCTTTCTCACTCGACCGAGCATTTAGCCAAGTCCACCCACACGCATTGCTTTACTCCTAGCGACCCGAATCCCCAAAGTTATCTCATGCGCATTGCTTTCTCACTCTACCGAGCATTTAGCCAAGTCCACCCACACGCATTGCTTTACTCCTAGCGACCCGAATCCCCAAAGTTTCCTCACGCGCATTGCTTTCTCACTCGACCGAGCATTTAGCCAAGTCCACCCACACGCATTGCTTTACTCCTAACAACCCGAATCCCCAAAGTTTCCTCACGCGCATTGCTTTCTCACTCGACCGAGCAATATGCCAAGTCCACCCACACGCATTGCTTTTCTCCTAGGGTCCCGAGTTTCCAAAGTTATCTCATGCGCATGGCTTTCTCACTCTACCGAGCATTTAGCCAAGTCCACCCACACGCATTGCTTTACTCCTAGCGACCCGAATCCCCAAAGTTTCCTCACGCGCATTGCTTTCTCACTCGACCGAGCAGTATGCCAAGTCCACCCACACGCATTGCTTTTCTACTAGCGACCCGAATCCCCAAAGTTTCCTCACGCGCATTGCTTCCTCACTCGACCGAGCAATATGCCAAGCCCACCCACACGCATTGCTTTACTCCTAGCGACCGGAATCCCCAAAGTTTCCTCACGCGCATTGCTTTCTCACTCGACCGAGCATTTAGCCAAGTCCACCCACACGCATTGCTTTACTCCTAGCGACCCGAATCCCCAAAGTTTCCTCACGCGCATTGCTTTCTCACTCGACCGAGCAATATGCCAAGTCCACCCACACGCATTGCTTTTCTCCTAGGGTCCCGAGTCCCCAAAGTTATCTCATGCGCATGGCTTTCTCACTCGACCGAGCATTTAGCCAAGTCCACCCACGAGCATTGCTTTACTCCTAGCGACCCGAATCCCTATAGTTTCCTCACGCGCATTGCTTCCTCACTCGACCGAGCAATATGCCAAGTCCACCCACACGCATTGCTTTTCTCCTAGGGACCCGAGTCCCCAAAGTTATCTCATGCGCATTGCTTTCTCAATCTACCGAGCATTTAGCCAAGTCCACCCACACGCATTGCTTTACTCCTAGCGACCCGAATCCCCAAAGTTTCCTCACGCGCATTGCTTTCTCACTCGACAGTGCAATAGGCCAAGTACACCCACACGCATTGCTTTCTCACTCGACCGAGCATTTAGCCAAGTCCACCCACACGCATTGCTTTACTCCTAGCGACCCGAATCCCCAAAGTTTCCTCACGCGCATTGCTTTCTCACTCGACCGAGCACTTAGCCAAGTCCACCCACACGCATTACTTTCTCACTCGACCGAGCATTTAGCCAAGTCCACCCACACGCATTGCTTTTTTCCTAGGGATCCGAATCCCCAAAGTTTCCTCACGCGCATTGCTTTCTCACTCGACCGAGCAATATGCCAAGTCCACCCACACGCATTGCTTTTCTCCTAGGGACCCGAGTCCCCAAAGTTATCTCATGCGCATTGCTTTCTCACTCGACCGAGCATTTAGCCAAGTCCACCCACACGCATTGCTTTCTCACTCGACCGAGCATTTAGCCAAGTCCACCCACCCGCATTGCTTTACACCTAGCGACCCGAATCCCCAAAGTTCCCTCACGCGCATTGCTTTCTCACTCGACCGAGCATATAGCTAAGTCCACCCACACGCATATCTTTACTCCTAGCGACCCGAATCCCCAATGATTCCTCACGCGCATTGCTTTGTCACTCGACCGAGCATTTAGCCAAGTCCACCCACACGCGTTGCTTTCTCACTCGACCGAGCATTTAGCCAAGTCCATCCACACGCATTGCTTTATTCCTAACGACCCGAATCCCCAAAGTTTCCTCACGCGCATTGATTTCTCACTCGACCGAGCAATATGCCAAGTCCACCCACACGCATTGCTTTTCTCCTAGGGACCCGAGTCCCCAAAGTTATCTCATGCGCATTGCTTTCTCACTCTACCGAGCATTTAGCCAAGTCCACCCACACGCATTGCTTTACTCCTAGCAAACCGAATCCCCAAAGTTTCCTCACGCGCATTGATTTCTCACTCGACCGAGCAATATGCCAAGTCCACCCACACGCATTGCTTTTCTACTAGCGACCCGAATCCCCAAAGTTTCCTCACGCGCATTGCTTCCTCACTCGACCGAGCAATATTCCAAGTCCACCCACACGCATTGCTTTACTCCTAGCAAACCGAATCCCCAAAGTTTCCTCACGCGCATTGCTTCCTCACTCGACCGAGCAATATGCCAAGTTCACCCACACGCATTGCTTTTCTCCTAGGGACCCGAGTCCCCAAAGTTATCTCATGCGCATTGCTTTCTCACTCTACCGAGCATTTACCCAAGTCCACCCACACGCATTGCTTTACTCCTAGCGACCCGAATCCCCAAAGTTTCCTCACGCGCATTGCTTTCTCACTCGACCGACCATTTAGCCAAGTCCACCCACACGCATTGCCTTCTCACTCGACCGAGCATTTAGCCAAGTCCACCCACACGCATTGCTTTTCTCCTAGGGATCCGAATCCCCAAAGTTTCCTCACGCACATTGCTTTCTCACTCGACCGTGCAATAACACAAGTCCACCCACACGCATTGCTTTCTCACTCGACCGAGCATTTAGCCAAGTTCACCCACACGCATTGCTTTTTTCCTAGGGATCCGAATCCCCAAAGTTTCCTCACGCGCATTGCTTTCTCAATCGACCGAGCATTTAGCCAAGTCCACCCACACGCATTACTTTCTCACTCGACCGAGCATTTAGCCAAGTCCACCCACACGCATTGCTTTTCTCCTAGGGATCCGAATCCCCAAAGTTTCCTCACGCACATTGCTTTCTCACTCGACCGTGCAATAACACAAGTCCACCCACACGCATTGCTTTCTCACTCTACCGAGCATTTAGCCAACTTCACCCACACGCATTGCTTTACTCCTAGCAAACCGAATCCCCAAAGTTTCCTCACGCGCATTGCTTCCTCACTCGTCCGAGCAATATGCCAAGTTCACCCACACGCATTGCTTTTCTCCTAGGGACCCGAGTCCCCAAAGTTATCTCATGCGCATTGCTTTCTCACTCTACCGAGCATTTAGCCAAGTCCACCCACACGCATTGCTTTACTCCTAGCGACCCGAATCCCCAAAGTTTCCTCACGCGCATTGCTTTCTCACTCGACAGTGCAATAGGCCAAGTACACCCACACGCATTGCTTTCTCACTCGACCGAGCATTTAGCCAAGTCCACCCACACGCATTGCTTTACTCCTAGCGACCCGAATCCCCAAAGTTTCCTCACGCGCATTGCTTTCTCACTCGACCGAGCACTTAGCCAAGTCCACCCACACGCATTACTTTCTCACTCGACCGAGCATTTAGCCAAGTCCACCCACACGCATTGCTTTTTTCCTAGGGATCCGAATCCCCAAAGTTTCCTCACGCGCATTGCTTTCTCACTCGACCGAGCAATATGCCAAGTCCACCCACACGCATTGCTTTTCTCCTAGGGACCCGAGTCCCCAAAGTTATCTCATGCGCATTGCTTTCTCACTCGACCGAGCATTTAGCCAAGTCCACCCACACGCATTGCTTTCTCACTCGACCGAGCATTTAGCCAAGTCCACCCACCCGCATTGCTTTACACCTAGCGACCCGAATCCCCAAAGTTCCCTCACGCGCATTGCTTTCTCACTCGACCGAGCATATAGCTAAGTCCACCCACACGCATATCTTTACTCCTAGCGACCCGAATCCCCAATGATTCCTCACGCGCATTGCTTTGTCACTCGACCGAGCATTTAGCCAAGTCCACCCACACGCGTTGCTTTCTCACTCGACCGAGCATTTAGCCAAGTCCACCCACACGCATTGCTTTACTCCTAGCGACCCGAATCCCCAAAGTTTCCTCACGCGCATTGCTTTCTCACTCGACCGAGCATTTAGCCAAGTCCACCCACACGCATTGCTTTACTCCTAGCGACCCGAATCCCCAAAGTTATCTCATGCGCATTGCTTTCTCACTCTACCGAGCATTTAGCCAAGTCCACCCACACGCATTGCTTTACTCCTAGCGACCCGAATCCCCAAAGTTTCCTCACGCGCATTGCTTTCTCACTCGACCGAGCATTTAGCCAAGTCCACCCACACGCATTGCTTTACTCCTAACAACCCGAATCCCCAAAGTTTCCTCACGCGCATTGCTTTCTCACTCGACCGAGCAATATGCCAAGTCCACCCACACGCATTGCTTTTCTCCTAGGGTCCCGAGTTTCCAAAGTTATCTCATGCGCATGGCTTTCTCACTCTACCGAGCATTTAGCCAAGTCCACCCACACGCATTGCTTTACTCCTAGCGACCCGAATCCCCAAAGTTTCCTCACGCGCATTGCTTTCTCACTCGACCGAGCAATATGCCAAGTCCACCCACACGCATTGCTTTTCTACTAGCGACCCGAATCCCCAAAGTTTCCTCACGCGCATTGCTTCCTCACTCGACCGAGCAATATGCCAAGTCCACCCACACGCATTGCTTTACTCCTAGCGACCGGAATCCCCAAAGTTTCCTCACGCGCATTGCTTTCTCACTCGACCGAGCATTTAGCCAAGTCCACCCACACGCATTGCTTTACTCCTAGCGACCCGAATCCCCAAAGTTTCCTCACGCGCATTGCTTTCTCACTCGACCGAGCAATATGCCAAGTCCACCCACACGCATTGCTTTTCTCCTAGGGTCCCGAGTCCCCAAAGTTATCTCATGCGCATGGCTTTCTCACTCGACCGAGCATTTAGCCAAGTCCACCCACGAGCATTGCTTTACTCCTAGCGACCCGAATCCCTATAGTTTCCTCACGCGCATTGCTTCCTCACTCGACCGAGCAATATGCCAAGTCCACCCACACGCATTGCTTTTCTCCTAGGGACCCGAGTCCCCAAAGTTATCTCATGCGCATTGCTTTCTCAATCTACCGAGCATTTAGCCAAGTCCACCCACACGCATTGCTTTACTCCTAGCGACCCGAATCCCCAAAGTTTCCTCACGCGCATTGCTTTCTCACTCGACAGTGCAATAGGCCAAGTACACCCACACGCATTGCTTTCTCACTCGACCGAGCATTTAGCCAAGTCCACCCACACGCATTGCTTTACTCCTAGCGACCCGAATCCCCAAAGTTTCCTCACGCGCATTGCTTTCTCACTCGACCGAGCACTTAGCCAAGTCCACCCACACGCATTACTTTCTCACTCGACCGAGCATTTAGCCAAGTCCACCCACACGCATTGCTTTTTTCCTAGGGATCCGAATCCCCAAAGTTTCCTCACGCGCATTGCTTTCTCACTCGACCGAGCAATATGCCAAGTCCACCCACACGCATTGCTTTTCTCCTAGGGACCCGAGTCCCCAAAGTTATCTCATGCGCATTGCTTTCTCACTCGACCGAGCATTTAGCCAAGTCCACCCACACGCATTGCTTTCTCACTCGACCGAGCATTTAGCCAAGTCCACCCACCCGCATTGCTTTACACCTAGCGACCCGAATCCCCAAAGTTCCCTCACGCGCATTGCTTTCTCACTCGACCGAGCATATAGCTAAGTCCACCCACACGCATATCTTTACTCCTAGCGACCCGAATCCCCAATGATTCCTCACGCGCATTGCTTTGTCACTCGACCGAGCATTTAGCCAAGTCCACCCACACGCGTTGCTTTCTCACTCGACCGAGCATTTAGCCAAGTCCATCCACACGCATTGCTTTATTCCTAACGACCCGAATCCCCAAAGTTTCCTCACGCGCATTGATTTCTCACTCGACCGAGCAATATGCCAAGTCCACCCACACGCATTGCTTTTCTCCTAGGGACCCGAGTCCCCAAAGTTATCTCATGCGCATTGCTTTCTCACTGTACCGAGCATTTAGCCAAGTCCACCCACACGCATTGCTTTACTCCTAGCAAACCGAATCCCCAAAGTTTCCTCACGCGCATTGATTTCTCACTCGACCGAGCAATATGCCAAGTCCACCCACACGCATTGCTTTTCTACTAGCGACCCGAATCCCCAAAGTTTCCTCACGCGCATTGCTTCCTCACTCGACCGAGCAATATTCCAAGTCCACCCACACGCATTGCTTTTCTCCTAGGGACCCGAGTCCCCAAAGTTATCTCATGCGCATTGCTTTCTCACTCTACCGAGCATTTAGCCAAGTCCACCCACACGCATTGCTTTACTCCTAGCAAACCGAATCCCCAAAGTTTCCTCACGCGCATTGCTTCCTCACTCGACCGAGCAATATGCCAAGTTCACCCACACGCATTGCTTTTCTCCTAGGGACCCGAGTCCCCAAAGTTATCTCATGCGCATTGCTTTCTCACTCTACCGAGCATTTACCCAAGTCCACCCACACGCATTGCTTTACTCCTAGCGACCCGAATCCCCAAAGTTTCCTCACGCGCATTGCTTTCTCACTCGACCGACCATTTAGCCAAGTCCACCCACACGCATTGCTTTCTCACTCGACCGAGCATTTAGCCAAGTCCACCCACACGCATTGCTTTTCTCCTAGGGATCCGAATCCCCAAAGTTTCCTCACGCACATTGCTTTCTCACTCGACCGTGCAATAACACAAGTCCACCCACACGCATTGCTTTCTCACTCGACCGAGCATTTAGCCAAGTTCACCCACACGCATTGCTTTTTTCCTAGGGATCCGAATCCCCAAAGTTTCCTCACGCGCATTGCTTTCTCAATCGACCGAGCATTTAGCCAAGTCCACCCACACGCATTACTTTCTCTCTCGACCGAGCATTTAGCCAAGTCCACCCACACGCATTGCTTTTCTCCTAGGGATCCGAATCCCCAAAGTTTCCTCACGCACATTGCTTTCTCACTCGACCGTGCAATAACACAAGTCCACCCACACGCATTGCTTTCTCACTCTACCGAGCATTTAGCCAAGTTCACCCACACGCATTGCTTTACTCCTAGCAAACCGAATCCCCAAAGTTTCCTCACGCGCATTGCTTCCTCACTCGTCCGAGCAATATGCCAAGTTCACCCACACGCATTGCTTTTCTCCTAGGGACCCGAGTCCCCAAAGTTATCTCATGCGCATTGCTTTCTCACTCTACCGAGCATTTACCCAAGTCCACCCACACGCATTGCTTTACTCCTAGCGACCCGAATCCCCAAAGTTTCCTCACGCGCATTGCTTTCTCACTCTACCGAGCATTTACCCAAGTCCACCCACACGCATTGCTTTACTCCTAGCGACCCGAATCCCCAAAGTTTCCTCACGCGCATTGCTTTCTCACTCGACCGTGCAATAGGCCAAGTACACCCACACGCATTGCTTTCTCACTCGACCGAGCATGTAGCCAAGTCCACCCACACGCATTGCTTTACTCCTAGCGACCCGAATCCCCAAAGTTTCCTCACGCGCATTGCTTTCTCACTCGACCGACCATTTAGCCAAGTCCACCCACACGCATTGCTTTCTCACTCGACCGAGCATTTAGCCAAGTCCACCCACACGCATTGCTTTTCTCCTAGGGATCCGAATCCCCAAAGTTTCCTCACGCACATTGCTTTCTCACTCGACCGTGCAATAACACAAGTCCACCCACACGCATTGCTTTTCTCCTAGGGACCCGAGTCCCCAAAGTTATCTCATGCGCATTGCTTTCTCACTCTACCGAGCATTTAGCCAAGTCCACCCACACGCATTGCTTTACTCCTAGCAAACCGAATCCCCAAAGTTTCCTCACGCGCATTGCTTCCTCACTCGACCGAGCAATATGCCAAGTTCACCCACACGCATTGCTTTTCTCCTAGGGACCCGAGTCCCCAAAGTTATCTCATGCGCATTGCTTTCTCACTCTACCGAGCATTTACCCAAGTCCACCCACACGCATTGCTTTACTCCTAGCGACCCGAATCCCCAAAGTTTCCTCACGCGCATTGCTTTCTCACTCGACCGACCATTTAGCCAAGTCCACCCACACGCATTGCTTTCTCACTCGACCGAGCATTTAGCCAAGTCCACCCACACGCATTGCTTTTCTCCTAGGGATCCGAATCCCCAAAGTTTCCTCACGCACATTGCTTTCTCACTCGACCGTGCAATAACACAAGTCCACCCACACGCATTGCTTTCTCACTCGACCGAGCATTTAGCCAAGTTCACCCACACGCATTGCTTTTTTCCTAGGGATCCGAATCCCCAAAGTTTCCTCACGCGCATTGCTTTCTCACTCGACCGAGCATTTAGCCAAGTCCACCCACACGCATTACTTTCTCACTCGACCGAGCATTTAGCCAAGTCCACCCACACGCATTGCTTTTTTCCTAGGGATCCGAATCCCCAATGTTTCCTCACGCGCATTGCTTTCTCACTCGACCGAGCAATATGCCAAGTCCACCCACACGCATTGCTTTTCTCCTAGGGACCCGAGTCCCCAAAGTTATCTCATGCGCATTGCTTTCTCAATCTACCGAGCATTTAGCCAAGTCCACCCACACGCATTGCTTTCTCACTCGACTGAGCATTTAGCCAAGTCCACCCACACGCATTGCTTTCTCACTCGACCGAGCATTTAGCCAAGTCCACCCACCCGCATTGCTTTACTCCTAACGACCCGAATCCCCAAAGTTTCCTCACGCGCATTGCTTTCTCACTCGACCGAGCAATATTCCAAGTCCACCCACACTCATTGCTTTTCTACTAGCGACCCGAATCCCCAAAGTTTCCTCACGCGCATTGCTTCCTCACTCGACCGAGCAATATGCCAAGTCCACCCACACGCATTGCTTTCTCACTCGACCGAGCATTTAGCCAAGTCCATCCACACGCATTGCTTTACTCCTAACGACCCGAATCCCCAAAGTTTCCTCACGCGCATTGCTTTCTCACTCGACCGAGCAATATGCCAAGTCCACCCACACGCATTGCTTTTCTACTAGCGACCCGAATCCCCAAAGTTTCCTCACGCGCATTGCTTCCTCACTCGACCGAGCAATATGCCAAGTCCACCCACACGCATTGCTTTTCTCCTAGGGACCCGAGTCCCCAAAGTTATCTCATGCGCATTGCTTTCTCACTCTACCGAGCATTTAGCCAAGTCCACCCACACGCATTGCTTTACTCCTAGCAAACCGAATCCCCAAAGTTTCCTCACGCGCATTGTTTCCTCACTCGACCGAGCAATATGCCAAGTTCACCCACACGCATTGCTTTTCTCCTAGGGACCCGAGTCCCCAAAGTTATCTCATGCGCATTGCTTTCTCACTCTACCGAGCATTTAGCCAAGTCCACCCCCACGCATTGCTTTACTCCTAGCAAATCGAATCCCCAAAGTTTCCTCACGCGCATTGCTTCCTCACTCGACCAAGCAATATGCCAAGTTCACCCATACGCATTGCTTTTCTCCTAGAAACCCGAGTCCCCAAAGTTATCTCATGCGCATTGCTTTCTCACTCTACCGAGCATTTAGCCAAGTCCACCCACACGCATTGCTTTACTCCTAGCGACCCGAATCCCCAAAGTTTCCTCACGCGCATTGCTTTCTCACTCGACAGTGCAATAGGCCAAGTACACCCACACGCATTGCTTTCTCACTCGACCGAGCATTTAGCCAAGTCCACCCACACGCATTGCTTTACTCCTAGCGACCCGAATCCCCAAAGTTTCCTCACGCGCATTGCTTTCTCACTCGACCGAGCACTTAGCCAAGTCCACCCACACGCATTACTTTCTCACTCGACCGAGCATTTAGCCAAGTCCACCCACACGCATTGCTTTTTTCCTAGGGATCCGAATCCCCAAAGTTTCCTCACGCGCATTGCTTTCTCACTCGACCGAGCAATATGCCAAGTCCACCCACACGCATTGCTTTTCTCCTAGGGACCCGAGTCCCCAAAGTTATCTCATGCGCATTGCTTTCTCACTCGACCGAGCATTTAGCCAAGTCCACCCACACGCATTGCTTTCTCACTCGACCGAGCATTTAGCCAAGTCCACCCACCCGCATTGCTTTACACCTAGCGACCCGAATCCCCAAAGTTCCCTCACGCGCATTGCTTTCTCACTCGACCGAGCATATAGCTAAGTCCACCCACACGCATATCTTTACTCCTAGCGACCCGAATCCCCAATGATTCCTCACGCGCATTGCTTTGTCACTCGACCGAGCATTTAGCCAAGTCCACCCACACGCGTTGCTTTCTCACTCGACCGAGCATTTAGCCAAGTCCACCCACACGCATTGCTTTACTCCTAGCGACCCGAATCCCCAAAGCTTCCTCACGCGCATTGCTTTCTCACTCGACCGAGCATTTAGCCAAGTCCACCCACACGCATTGCTTTACTCCTAGCGACCCGAATCCCCAAAGTTATCTCATGCGCATTGCTTTCTCACTCTACCGAGCATTTAGCCAAGTCCACCCACACGCATTGCTTTACTCCTAGCGACCCGAATCCCCAAAGTTTCCTCACGCGCATTGCTTTCTCACTCGACCGAGCAATATGCCAAGTCCACCCACACGCATTGCTTTTCTACTAGCGACCCGAATCCCCAAAGTTTCCTCACGCGCATTGCTTCCTCACTCGACCGAGCAATATGCCAAGTCCACCCACACGCATTGCTTTTCTCCTAGGGACCCGAGTCCCCAAAGTTATCTCATGCGCATTGCTTTCTCACTCTACCGAGCATTTAGCCAAGTCCACCCACACGCATTGCTTTACTCCTAGCAAACCGAATCCCCAAAGTTTCCTCACGCGCATTGTTTCCTCACTCGACCGAGCAATATGCCAAGTTCACCCACACGCATTGCTTTTCTCCTAGGGACCCGAGTCCCCAAAGTTATCTCATGCGCATTGCTTTCTCACTCTACCGAGCATTTAGCCAAGTCCACCCCCACGCATTGCTTTACTCCTAGCAAATCGAATCCCCAAAGTTTCCTCACGCGCATTGCTTCCTCACTCGACCGAGCAATATGCCAAGTTCACCCATACGCATTGCTTTTCTCCTAGAAACCCGAGTCCCCAAAGTTATCTCATGCGCATTGCTTTCTCACTCTACCGAGCATTTAGCCAAGTCCACCCACACGCATTGCTTTACTCCTAGCGACCCGAATCCCCAAAGTTTCCTCACGCGCATTGCTTTCTCACTCGACAGTGCAATAGGCCAAGTACACCCACACGCATTGCTTTCTCACTCGACCGAGCATTTAGCCAAGTCCACCCACACGCATTGCTTTACTCCTAGCGACCCGAATCCCCAAAGTTTCCTCACGCGCATTGCTTTCTCACTCGACCGAGCACTTAGCCAAGTCCACCCACACGCATTACTTTCTCACTCGACCGAGCATTTAGCCAAGTCCACCCACACGCATTGCTTTTTTCCTAGGGATCCGAATCCCCAAAGTTTCCTCACGCGCATTGCTTTCTCACTCGACCGAGCAATATGCCAAGTCCACCCACACGCATTGCTTTTCTCCTAGGGACCCGAGTCCCCAAAGTTATCTCATGCGCATTGCTTTCTCACTCGACCGAGCATTTAGCCAAGTCCACCCACACGCATTGCTTTCTCACTCGACCGAGCATTTAGCCAAGTCCACCCACCCGCATTGCTTTACACCTAGCGACCCGAATCCCCAAAGTTCCCTCACGCGCATTGCTTTCTCACTCGACCGAGCATATAGCTAAGTCCACCCACACGCATATCTTTACTCCTAGCGACCCGAATCCCCAATGATTCCTCACGCGCATTGCTTTGTCACTCGACCGAGCATTTAGCCAAGTCCACCCACACGCGTTGCTTTCTCACTCGACCGAGCATTTAGCCAAGTCCACCCACACGCATTGCTTTACTCCTAGCGACCCGAATCCCCAAAGTTTCCTCACGCGCATTGCTTTCTCACTCGACCGAGCATTTAGCCAAGTCCACCCACACGCATTGCTTTACTCCTAGCGACCCGAATCCCCAAAGTTATCTCATGCGCATTGCTTTCTCACTCTACCGAGCATTTAGCCAAGTCCACCCACACGCATTGCTTTACTCCTAGCGACCCGAATCCCCAAAGTTTCCTCACGCGCATTGCTTTCTCACTCGACCGAGCATTTAGCCAAGTCCACCCACACGCATTGCTTTACTCCTAACGACCCGAATCCCCAAAGTTTCCTCACGCGCATTGCTTTCTCACTCGATCGAGCAATATGCCAAGTCCACCCACACGCATTGCTTTTCTCCTAGGGTCCCGAGTTTCCAAAGTTATCTCATGCGCATGGCTTTCTCACTCTACCGAGCATTTAGCCAAGTCCACCCACACGCATTGCTTTACTCCTAGCGACCCGAATCCCCAAAGTTTCCTCACGCGCATTGCTTTCTCACTCGACCGAGCAATATGCCAAGTCCACCCACACGCATTGCTTTTCTACTAGCGACCCGAATCCCCAAAGTTTCCTCACGCGCATTGCTTCCTCACTCGACCGAGCAATATGCCAAGTCCACCCACACGCATTGCTTTACTCCTAGCGACCGGAATACCCAAAGTTTCCTCACGCGCATTGCTTTCTCACTCGACCGAGCATTTAGCCAAGTCCACCCACACGCATTGCTTTCTCACTCGACCGAGCATTTAGCCAAGTCCACCCACACGCATTGCTTTACTCCTAGCGACCCGAGTCCCCAAAGTTATCTCATGCGCATTGCTTTCTCACTCTACTGAGCTTTTAGCCAAGTCCACCCACACGCATTGCTTTACTCCTAGCGACCCGAATCCCCAAAGTTTCCTCACGCGCATTGCTTTCTCACTCGACCGAGCAGTAGGCCAAGTCCACCCACACGCATTGCTTTCTCACTCGACCGAGCATTTAGCCAAGTCCACCCACACGCATTGCTTTACTCCTAACGACCCGAATCCCCAAAGTTTCCTCACGCGCATTGCTTTCTAACTCGACCGAGCAATATGCCAAGTCCACCCACACGGATTGCTTTTCTCCTAGGGACCCGAGTCCCCAAAGTTATCTCATGCGCATTGCTTTCTCACTCTACTGAGCTTTTAGCCAAGTCCACCCACACGCATTGCTTTACTCCTAGCGACCCGAATCCCCAAAGTTTCCTCACGCGCATTGCTTTCTCACTCGACCGAGCAGTAGGCCAAGTCCACCCACACGCATTGCTTTCTCACTCGACCGAGCATTTAGCCAAGTCCACCCACACGCATTGCTTTACTCCTAGCGACCCGAATCCCCAAAGTTTCCTCACGCGCATTGCTTTCTCACTCGACCGAGCATTTAGCCAAGTCCACCCACAAGCATTGCTTTACTCCTAGCGACCCGAATCCCTATAGTTTCCTCACGCGCATTGCTTTCTCACTCGACCGAGCAATATGCCAAGTCCACCCACACGCATTGCTTTTCTCCTAGGGACCCGAGTCCCCAAAGTTATCTCATGCGCATGGCTTTCTCACTCTACCGAGCATTTAGCCAAGTCCACCCACACGCATTGCTTTACTCCTAACGACCCGAATCCCCAAAGTTTCCTCACGCGCATTGCTTTCTAACTCGACCGAGCAATATGCCAAGTCCACCCATACGCATTGCTTTTCTCCTAGAAACCCGAGTCCCCAAAGTTATCTCATGCGCATTGCTTTCTCACTCTACCGAGCATTTAGCCAAGTCCACCCACACGCATTGCTTTACTCCTAGCGACCCGAATCCCCAAAGTTTCCTCACGCGCATTGCTTTCTCACTCGACAGTGCAATAGGCCAAGTACACCCACACGCATTGCTTTCTCACTCGACCGAGCATTTAGCCAAGTCCACCCACACGCATTGCTTTACTCCTAGCGACCCGAATCCCCAAAGTTTCCTCACGCGCATTGCTTTCTCACTCGACCGAGCACTTAGCCAAGTCCACCCACACGCATTACTTTCTCACTCGACCGAGCATTTAGCCAAGTCCACCCACACGCATTGCTTTTTTCCTAGGGATCCGAATCCCCAAAGTTTCCTCACGCGCATTGCTTTCTCACTCGACCGAGCAATATGCCAAGTCCACCCACACGCATTGCTTTTCTCCTAGGGACCCGAGTCCCCAAAGTTATCTCATGCGCATTGCTTTCTCACTCGACCGAGCATTTAGCCAAGTCCACCCACACGCATTGCTTTCTCACTCGACCGAGCATTTAGCCAAGTCCACCCACCCGCATTGCTTTACACCTAGCGACCCGAATCCCCAAAGTTCCCTCACGCGCATTGCTTTCTCACTCGACCGAGCATATAGCTAAGTCCACCCACACGCATATCTTTACTCCTAGCGACCCGAATCCCCAATGATTCCTCACGCGCATTGCTTTGTCACTCGACCGAGCATTTAGCCAAGTCCACCCACACGCGTTGCTTTCTCACTCGACCGAGCATTTAGCCAAGTCCACCCACACGCATTGCTTTACTCCTAGCGACCCGAATCCCCAAAGTTTCCTCACGCGCATTGCTTTCTCACTCGACCGAGCATTTAGCCAAGTCCACCCACACGCATTGCTTTACTCCTAGCGACCCGAATCCCCAAAGTTATCTCATGCGCATTGCTTTCTCACTCTACCGAGCATTTAGCCAAGTCCACCCACACGCATTGCTTTACTCCTAGCGACCCGAATCCCCAAAGTTTCCTCACGCGCATTGCTTTCTCACTCGACCGAGCATTTAGCCAAGTCCACCCACACGCATTGCTTTACTCCTAACGACCCGAATCCCCAAAGTTTCCTCACGCGCATTGCTTTCTCACTCGACCGAGCAATATGCCAAGTCCACCCACACGCATTGCTTTTCTCCTAGGGTCCCGAGTTTCCAAAGTTATCTCATGCGCATGGCTTTCTCACTCTACCGAGCATTTAGCCAAGTCCACCCACACGCATTGCTTTACTCCTAGCGACCCGAATCCCCAAAGTTTCCTCACGCGCATTGCTTTCTCACTCGACCGAGCAATATGCCAAGTCCACCCACACGCATTGCTTTTCTACTAGCGACCCGAATCCCCAAAGTTTCCTCACGCGCATTGCTTCCTCACTCGACCGAGCAATATGCCAAGTCCACCCACACGCATTGCTTTACTCCTAGCGACCGGAATACCCAAAGTTTCCTCACGCGCATTGCTTTCTCACTCGACCGAGCATTTAGCCAAGTCCACCCACACGCATTGCTTTCTCACTCGACCGAGCATTTAGCCAAGTCCACCCACACGCATTGCTTTACTCCTAGCGACCCGAGTCCCCAAAGTTATCTCATGCGCATTGCTTTCTCACTCTACTGAGCTTTTAGCCAAGTCCACCCACACGCATTGCTTTACTCCTAGCGACCCGAATCCCCAAAGTTTCCTCACGCGCATTGCTTTCTCACTCGACCGAGCAGTAGGCCAAGTCCACCCACACGCATTGCTTTCTCACTCGACCGAGCATTTAGCCAAGTCCACCCACACGCATTGCTTTACTCCTAACGACCCGAATCCCCAAAGTTTCCTCACGCGCATTGCTTTCTAACTCGACCGAGCAATATGCCAAGTCCACCCACACGGATTGCTTTTCTCCTAGGGACCCGAGTCCCCAAAGTTATCTCATGCGCATTGCTTTCTCACTCTACTGAGCTTTTAGCCAAGTCCACCCACACGCATTGCTTTACTCCTAGCGACCCGAATCCCCAAAGTTTCCTCACGCGCATTGCTTTCTCACTCGACCGAGCAGTAGGCCAAGTCCACCCACACGCATTGCTTTCTCACTCGACCGAGCATTTAGCCAAGTCCACCCACACGCATTGCTTTACTCCTAGCGACCCGAATCCCCAAAGTTTCCTCACGCGCATTGCTTTCTCACTCGACCGAGCATTTAGCCAAGTCCACCCACAAGCATTGCTTTACTCCTAGCGACCCGAATCCCTATAGTTTCCTCACGCGCATTGCTTTCTCACTCGACCGAGCAATATGCCAAGTCCACCCACACGCATTGCTTTTCTCCTAGGGACCCGAGTCCCCAAAGTTATCTCATGCGCATGGCTTTCTCACTCTACCGAGCATTTAGCCAAGTCCACCCACACGCATTGCTTTACTCCTAGCTACCCGAATCCCCAAAGTTTCCTCACGCGCATTGCTTTCTCACTCGACCGAGCATTTAGCCAAGTCCACCCACACGCATTGCTTTCTCACTCGACCGAGCATTTAGCCAAGGCCATCCACACGCATTGCTTTATTCCTAACGACCCGAATCCCCAAAGTTTCCTCACGCGCATTGATTTCTCACTCGACCGAGCAATATGCCAAGTCCACCCACACGCATTGCTTTTCTCCTAGGGACCCGAGTCCCCAAAGTTATCTCATGCGCATTGCTTTCTCAATCTACCGAGCATTTAGCCAAGTCCACCCACCCGCATTGCTTTACACCTAGCGACCCGAATCCCCAAAGTTCCCTCACGCGCATTGCTTTCTCACTCGACTGAGCAATATGCCAAGTCCACCCACACGCATTGCTTTTCTACTAGCTACCCGAATCCCCAAAGTTTCCTCACGCGCATTGCTTTCTCACTCGACCGAGCAGTAGGCCAAGTCCACCCACACGCATTGCTTTCTCACTCGACCGAGCATTTAGCCAAGTCCACCCACCCGCATTGCTTTACACCTAGCGACCCGAATCCCCAAAGTTCCCTCACGCGCATTGCTTTCTCACTCGACCGAGCATATAGCTAAGTCCACCCACACGCATATCTTTACTCCTAGCGACCCGAATCCCCAATGATTCCTCACGCGCATTGCTTTGTCACTCGACCGAGCATTTAGCCAAGTCCACCCACACGCATTGCTTTCTCACTCGACCGAGCATTTAGCCAAGTCCATCCACACGCATTGCTTTATTCCTAACGACCCGAATCCCCAAAGTTTCCTCACGCGCATTGATTTCTCACTCGACCGAGCAATATGCCAAGTCTACCCACACGCATTGCTTTTCTACTAGCGACCCGAATCCCCAAAGTTTCCTCACGCGCATTGCTTCCTCACTCGACCGAGCAATATTCCAAGTCCACCCACACGCATTGCTTTTCTCCTAGGGACCCGAGTCCCCAAAGTTATCTCATGCGCATTGCTTTCTCACTCTACCGAGCATTTAGCCAAGTCCACCCACACGCATTGCTTTACTCCTAGCAAACCGAATACCCAAAGTTTCCTCACGCGCATTGCTTCCTCACTCGACCGAGCAATATGCCAAGTTCACCCACACGCATTGCTTTTCTCCTAGGGACCCGAGTCCCCAAAGTTATCTCATGCGCATTGCTTTCTCACTCTACCGAGCATTTACCCAAGTCCACCCACACGCATTGCTTTACTCCTAGCGACCCGAATCCCCAAAGTTTCCTCACGCGCATTGCTTTCTCACTCGACCGACCATTTAGCCAAGTCCACCCACACGCATTGCTTTCTCACTCGACCGAGCATTTAGCCAAGTCCACCCACACGCATTGCTTTTCTCCTAGGGATCCGAATCCCCAAAGTTTCCTCACGCACATTGCTTTCTCACTCGACCGTGCAATAACACAAGTCCACCCACACGCATTGCTTTCTCACTCGACCGAGCATTTAGCCAAGTTCACCCACACGCATTGCTTTTTTCCTAGGGATCCGAATCCCCAAAGTTTCCTCACGCGCATTGCTTTCTCAATCGACCGAGCATTTAGCCAAGTCCACCCACACGCATTACTTTCTCACTCGACCGAGCATTTAGCCAAGTCCACCCACACGCATTGCTTTTCTCCTAGGGATCCGAATCCCCAAAGTTTCCTCACGCACATTGCTTTCTCACTCGACCGTGCAATAACACAAGTCCACCCACACGCATTGCTTTCTCACTCGACCGAGCATTTAGCCAAGTTCACCCACACGCATTGCTTTTTTCCTAGGGATCCGAATCCCCAAAGTTTCCTCACGCGCATTGCTTTCTCACTCGACCGAGCAATATGCCAAGTCCACCCACACGCATTGCTTTTCTACTAGCGACCCGAATCCCCAAAGTTTCCTCACGCGCATTGCTTCCTCACTCGACCGAGCAATATTCCAAGTCCACCCACACGCATTGCTTTTCTCCTAGGGACCCGAGTCCCCAAAGTTATCTCATGCGCATTGCTTTCTCACTCTACCGAGCATTTAGCCAAGTTCACCCACACGCATTGCTTTACTCCTAGCAAACCGAATCCCCAAAGTTTCCTCACGCGCATTGCTTCCTCACTCGTCCGAGCAATATGCCAAGTTCACCCACACGCATTGCTTTTCTCCTAGGGACCCGAGTCCCCAAAGTTATCTCATGCGCATTGCTTTCTCACTCTACCGAGCATTTACCCAAGTCCACCCACACGCATTGCTTTACTCCTAGCGACCCGAATCCCCAATGTTTCCTCACGCGCATTGCTTTCTCACTCGACCGTGCAATAGGCCAAGTACACCCACACGCATTGCTTTCTCACTCGACCGAGCATGTAGCCAAGTCCACCCACACGCATTGCTTTACTCCTAGCGACCCGAATCCCCAAAGTTTCCTCACGCGCATTGCTTTCTCACTCGACCGACCATTTAGCCAAGTCCACCCACACGCATTGCTTTCTCACTCGACCGAGCATTTAGCCAAGTCCACCCACACGCATTGCTTTTCTCCTAGGGATCCGAATCCCCAAAGTTTCCTCACGCACATTGCTTTCTCACTCGACCGTGCAATAACACAAGTCCACCCACACGCATTGCTTTCTCACTCGACCGAGCATTTAGCCAAGTTCACCCACACGCATTGCTTTTTTCCTAGGGATCCGAATCCCCAAAGTTTCCTCACGCGCATTGCTTTCTCACTCGACCGAGCATTTAGCCAAGTCCACCCACACGCATTACTTTCTCACTCGACCGAGCATTTAGCCAAGTCCACCCACACGCATTGCTTTTTTCCTAGGGATCCGAATCCCCAAAGTTTCCTCATGCGCATTGCTTTCTCACTCGACCGAGCAATATGCCAAGTCCACCCACACGCATTGCTTTTCTCCTAGGGACCCGAGTCCCCAAAGTTATCTCATGCGCATTGCTTTCTCAATCTACCGAGCATTTAGCCAAGTCCACCCACACGCATTGCTTTCTCACTCGACTGAGCATTTAGCCAAGTCCACCCACACGCATTGCTTTCTCACTCGACCGAGCATTTAGCCAAGTCCACCCACCCGCATTGCTTTACACCTAGCGACCCGAATCCCCAAAGTTCCCTCACGCGCATTGCTTTCTCACTCGACTGAGCAATATGCCAAGTCCACCCACACGCATTGCTTTTCTACTAGCTACCCGAATCCCCAAAGTTTCCTCACGCGCATTGCTTTCTCACTCGACCGAGCAGTAGGCCAAGTCCACCCACACTCATTGCTCTCTCACTCGACCGAGCATTTAGCCAAGTCCACCCACACGCATTGCTTTTCTCCTAGGGACCCGAGTCCCCAAAGTTATCTCATGCGCATTGCTTTCTCACTCTACCGAGCATTTAGCCAAGTCCACCCACACGCATTGCTTTACTCCTAGCAAACCGAATCCCCAAAGTTTCCTCACGCGCATTGCTTCCTCACTCGACCGAGCAATATGCCAAGTTCACCCACACGCATTGCTTTTCTCCTAGGGACCCGAGTCCCCAAAGTTATCTCATGCGCATTGCTTTCTCACTCTACCGAGCATTTAGCCAAGTCCACCCACACGCATTGCTTTACTCCTAGCAAATCGAATCCCCAAAGTTTCCTCACGCGCATTGCTTCCTCACTCGACCGAGCAATATGCCAAGTTCACCCATACGCATTGCTTTTCTCCTAGAAACCCGAGTCCCCAAAGTTATCTCATGCGCATTGCTTTCTCACTCTACCGAGCATTTAGCCAAGTCCACCCACACGCATTGCTTTACTCCTAGCGACCCGAATCCCCAAAGTTTCCTCACGCGCATTGCTTTCTCACTCGACAGTGCAATAGGGCAAGTACACCCACACGCATTGCTTTCTCACTCGACCGAGCATTTAGCCAAGTCCACCCACACGCATTGCTTTACTCCTAGCGACCCGAATCCCCAAAGTTTCCTCACGCGCATTGCTTTCTCACTCGACCGAGCACTTAGCCAAGTCCACCCACACGCATTACTTTCTCACTCGACCGAGCATTTAGCCAAGTCCACCCACACGCATTGCTTTTTTCCTAGGGATCCGAATCCCCAAAGTTTCCTCACGCGCATTGCTTTCTCACTCGACCGAGCAATATGCCAAGTCCAGCCACACGCATTGCTTTTCTCCTAGGGACCCGAGTCCCCAAAGTTATCTCATGCGCATTGCTTTCTCACTCGACCGAGCATTTAGCCAAGTCCACCCACACGCATTGCTTTCTCACTCGACCGAGCATTTAGCCAAGTCCACCCACCCGCATTGCTTTACACCTAGCGACCCGAATCCCCAAAGTTCCCTCACGCGCATTGCTTTCTCACTCGACCGAGCATATAGCTAAGTCCACCCACACGCATATCTTTACTCCTAGCGACCCGAATCCCCAATGATTCCTCACGCGCATTGCTTTGTCACTCGACCGAGCATTTAGCCAAGTCCACCCACACGCGTTGCTTTCTCACTCGACCGAGCATTTAGCCAAGTCCACCCACACGCATTGCTTTACTCCTAGCGACCCGAATCCCCAAAGTTTCCTCACGCACATTGCTTTCTCACTCGACCGTGCAATAACACAAGTCCACCCACACGCATTGCTTTCTCACTCGACCGAGCATTTAGCCAAGTCCACCCACACGCATTGCTTTTCTCCTAGGGACCCGAGTCCCCAAAGTTATCTCATGCGCATGGCTTTCTCACTCTACCGAGCATTTAGCCAAGTCCACCCACACGCATTGCTTTACTCCTAGCTACCCGAATCCCCAAAGTTTCCTCACGCGCATTGCTTTCTCACTCGACCGAGCATTTAGCCAAGTCCACCCACACGCATTGCTTTCTCACTCGACCGAGCATTTAGCCAAGTCCATCCACACGCATTGCTTTATTCCTAACGACCCGAATCCCCAAAGTTTCCTCACGCGCATTGATTTCTCACTCGACCGAGCAATATGCCAAGTCCACCCACACGCATTGCTTTTCTCCTAGGGATCCGAATCCCCAAAGTTTCCTCACGCACATTGCTTTCTCACTCGACCGTGCAATAACACAAGTCCACCCACACGCATTGCTTTCTCACTCGACCGAGCATTTAGCCAAGTCCACCCACACGCATTGCTTTTCTCCTAGGGACCCGAGTCCCCAAAGTTATCTCATGCGCATGGCTTTCTCACTCTACCGAGCATTTAGCCAAGTCCACCCACACGCATTGCTTTACTCCTAGCTACCCGAATCCCCAAAGTTTCCTCACGCGCATTGCTTTCTCACTCGACCGAGCATTTAGCCAAGTCCACCCACACGCATTGCTTTTCTCCTAGGGATCCGAATCCCCAAAGTTTCCTCACGCACATTGCTTTCTCACTCGACCGTGCAATAACACAAGTCCACCCACACGCATTGCTTTCTCACTCGACCGAGCATTTAGCCAAGTTCACCCACACGCATTGCTTTTTTCCTAGGGATCCGAATCCCCAAAGTTTCCTCACGCGCATTGCTTTCTCACTCGACCGAGCAATATGCCAAGTCCACCCACACGCATTGCTTTTCTACTAGCGACCCGAATCCCCAAAGTTATCTCATGCGCATGGCTTTCTCACTCTACCGAGCATTTAGCCAAGTCCACCCACACGCATTGCTTTACTCCTAGCTACCCGAATCCCCAAAGTTTCCTCACGCGCATTGCTTTCTCACTCGACCGAGCATTTAGCCAAGTCCACCCACACGCATTGCTTTCTCACTCGACCGAGCATTTAGCCAAGTCCATCCACACGCATTGCTTTATTCCTAACGACCCGAATCCCCAAAGTTTCCTCACGCGCATTGATTTCTCACTCGACCGAGCAATATGCCAAGTCCACCCACACGCATTGCTTTTCTCCTAGGGATCCGAATCCCCAAAGTTTCCTCACGCACATTGCTTTCTCACTCGACCGTGCAATAACACAAGTCCACCCACACGCATTGCTTTCTCACTCGACCGAGCATTTAGCCAAGTCCACCCACACGCATTGCTTTTCTCCTAGGGACCCGAGTCCCCAAAGTTATCTCATGCGCATGGCTTTCTCACTCTACCGAGCATTTAGCCAAGTCCACCCACACGCATTGCTTTACTCCTAGCTACCCGAATCCCCAAAGTTTCCTCACGCGCATTGCTTCCTCACTCGACCGAGCAATATTCCAAGTCCACCCACACGCATTGCTTTTCTCCTAGGGACCCGAGTCCCCAAAGTTATCTCATGCGCATTGCTTTCTCACTCTACCGAGCATTTAGCCAAGTCCACCCACACGCATTGCTTTACTCCTAGCAAACCGAATCCCCAAAGTTTCCTCACGCGCATTGCTTCCTCACTCGACCGAGCAATATGCCAAGTTCACCCACACGCATTGCTTTTCTCCTAGGGACCCGAGTCCCCAAAGTTATCTCATGCGCATTGCTTTCTCACTCTACCGAGCATTTACCCATGTCCACCCACACGCATTGCTTTACTCCTAGCGACCCGAATCCCCAAAGTTTCCTCACGCGCATTGCTTTCTCACTCGACCGACCATTTAGCCAAGTTCCCTCACACGCATTGCTTTCTCACTCGACCGAGCATTTAGCCAAGTCCACCCACACGCATTGCTTTTCTCCTAGGGATCCGAATCCCCAAAGTTTCCTCACGCACATTGCTTTCTCACTCGACCGTGCAATAACACAAGTCCACCCACACGCATTGCTTTCTCACTCGACCGAGCATTTAGCCAAGTTCACCCACACGCATTGCTTTTTTCCTAGGGATCCGAATCCCCAAAGTTTCCTCACGCGCATTGCTTTCTCACTCGACCGAGCAATATGCCAAGTCCACCCACACGCATTGCTTTTCTACTAGCGACCCGAATCCCCAAAGTTTCCTCACGCGCATTGCTTCCTCACTCGACCGAGCAATATTCCAAGTCCACCCACACGCATTGCTTTTCTCCTAGGGACCCGAGTCCCCAAAGTTATCTCATGCGCATTGCTTTCTCACTCTACCGAGCATTTAGCCAAGTCCACCCACACGCATTGCTTTACTCCTAGCAAACCGAATCCCCAAAGTTTCCTCACGCGCATTGCTTCCTCACTCGACCGAGCAATATGCCAAGTTCACCCACACGCATTGCTTTTCTCCTAGGGACCCGAGTCCCCAAAGTTATCTCATGCGCATTGCTTTCTCACTCTACCGAGCATTTACCCAAGTCCACCCACACGCATTGCTTTACTCCTAGCGACCCGAATCCCCAAAGTTTCCTCACGCGCATTGCTTTCTCACTCGACCGTGCAATAGGCCAAGTACACCCACACGCATTGCTTTCTCACTCGACCGAGCATGTAGCCAAGTCCACCCACACGCATTGCTTTACTCCTAGCGACCCGAATCCCCAAAGTTTCCTCACGCGCATTGCTTTCTCACTCGACCGACCATTTAGCCAAGTCCACCCACACGCATTGCTTTCTCACTCGACCGAGCATTTAGCCAAGTCCACCCACACGCATTGCTTTTTTCCTAGGGATCCGAATCCCCAATGTTTCCTCACGCGCATTGCTTTCTCACTCGACCGAGCAATATGCCAAGTCCACCCACACGCATTGCTTTTCTCCTAGGGACCCGAGTCCCCAAAGTTATCTCATGCGCATTGCTTTCTCAATCTACCGAGCATTTAGCCAAGTCCACCCACACGCATTGCTTTCTCACTCGACTGAGCATTTAGCCAAGTCCACCCACACGCATTGCTTTCTCACTCGACCGAGCATTTAGCCAAGTCCACCCACCCGCATTGCTTTACTCCTAACGACCCGAATCCCCAAAGTTTCCTCACGCGCATTGCTTTCTCACTCGACCGAGCAATATGCCAAGTCCACCCACACGCATTGCTTTTCTACTAGCGACCCGAATCCCCAAAGTTTCCTCACGCGCATTGCTTCCTCACTCGACCGAGCAATATGCCAAGTCCACCCACACGCATTGCTTTCTCACTCGACCGAGCATTTAGCCAAGTCCATCCACACGCATTGCTTTACTCCTAACGACCCGAATCCCCAAAGTTTCCTCACGCGCATTGCTTTCTCACTCGACCGAGCAATATGCCAAGTCCACCCACACGCATTGCTTTTCTACTAGCGACCCGAATCCCCAAAGTTTCCTCACGCGCATTGCTTCCTCACTCGACCGAGCAATATGCCAAGTCCACCCACACGCATTGCTTTTCTCCTAGGGACCCGAGTCCCCAAAGTTATCTCATGCGCATTGCTTTCTCACTCGACCGAGCATTTAGCCAAGTCCACCCACACGCATTGCTTTCTCACTCGACCGAGCATTTAGCCAAGTCCATCCACACGCATTGCTTTATTCCTAACGACCCGAATCCCCAAAGTTTCCTCACGCGCATTGATTTCTCACTCGACCGAGCAATATGCCAAGTCCACCCACACGCATTGCTTTTCTACTAGCGACCCGAATCCCCAAAGTTTCCTCACGCGCATTGCTTCCTCACTCGACCGAGCAATATTCCAAGTCCACCCACACGCATTGCTTTTCTCCTAGGGACCCGAGTCCCCAAAGTTATCTCATGCGCATTGCTTTCTCACTCTACCGAGCATTTAGCAAAGTCCACCCACACGCATTGCTTTACTCCTAGCAAACCGAATCCCCAAAGTTTCCTCACGCGCATTGCTTCCTCACTCGACCGAGCAATATGCCAAGTTCACCCACACGCATTGCTTTTCTCCTAGGGACCCGAGTCCCCAAAGTTATCTCATGCGCATTGCTTTCTCACTCTACCGAGCATTTACCCAAGTCCACCCACACGCATTGCTTTACTCCTAGCGACCCGAATCCCCAAAGTTTCCTCACGCGCATTGCTTTCTCACTCGACCGACCATTTAGCCAAGTCCACCCACACGCATTGCTTTCTCACTCGACCGAGCATTTAGCCAAGTCCACCCACACGCATTGCTTTTCTCCTAGGGATCCGAATCCCCAAAGTTTCCTCACGCACATTGCTTTCTCACTCGACCGTGCAATAACACAAGTCCACCCACACGCATTGCTTTCTCACTCGACCGAGCATTTAGCCAAGTTCACCCACACGCATTGCTTTTTTCCTAGGGATCCGAATCCCCAAAGTTTCCTCACGCGCATTGCTTTCTCACTCGACCGAGCAATATGCCAAGTCCACCCACACGCATTGCTTTTCTACTAGCGACCCGAATCCCCAAAGTTTCCTCACGCGCATTGCTTCCTCACTCGACCGAGCAATATTCCAAGTCCACCCACACGCATTGCTTTTCTCCTAGGGACCCGAGTCCCCAAAGTTATCTCATGCGCATTGCTTTCTCACTCTACCGAGCATTTAGCCAAGTCCACCCACACGCATTGCTTTACTCCTAGCAAACCGAATCCCCAAAGTTTCCTCACGCGCATTGCTTCCTCACTCGACCGAGCAATATGCCAAGTTCACCCACACGCATTGCTTTTCTCCTAGGGACCCGAGTCCCCAAAGTTATCTCATGCGCATTGCTTTCTCACTCTACCGAGCATTTACCCAAGTCCACCCACACGCATTGCTTTACTCCTAGCGACCCGAATCCCCAAAGTTTCCTCACGCGCATTGCTTTCTCACTCGACCGTGCAATAGGCCAAGTACACCCACACGCATTGCTTTCTCACTCGACCGAGCATTTAGCCAAGTCCACCCACACGCATTGCTTTTTTCCTAGGGATCCGAATCCCCAATGTTTCCTCACGCGCATTGCTTTCTCACTCGACCGAGCAATATGCCAAGTCCACCCACACGCATTGCTTTTCTCCTAGGGACCCGAGTCCCCAAAGTTATCTCATGCGCATTGCTTTCTCAATCTACCGAGCATTTAGCCAAGTCCACCCACACGCATTGCTTTCTCACTCGACTGAGCATTTAGCCAAGTCCACCCACACGCATTGCTTTCTCACTCGACCGAGCATTTAGCCAAGTCCACCCACCCGCATTGCTTTACTCCTAACGACCCGAATCCCCAAAGTTTCCTCACGCGCATTGCTTTCTCACTCGACCGAGCAATATGCCAAGTCCACCCACACGCATTGCTTTTCTACTAGCGACCCGAATCCCCAAAGTTTCCTCACGCGCATTGCTTCCTCACTCGACCGAGCAATATGCCAAGTCCACCCACATGCATTGCTTTCTCACTCGACCGAGCATTTAGCCAAGTCCATCCACACGCATTGCTTTACTCCTAACGACCCGAATCCCCAAAGTTTCCTCACGCGCATTGCTTTCTCACTCGACCGAGCAATATGCCAAGTCCACCCACACGCATTGCTTTTCTACTAGCGACCCGAATCCCCAAAGTTTCCTCACGCGCATTGCTTCCTCACTCGACCGAGCAATATGCCAAGTCCACCCACACGCATTGCTTTTCTCCTAGGGACCCGAGTCCCCAAAGTTATCTCATGCGCATTGCTATCTCACTCTACCGAGCATTTAGCCAAGTCCACCCACACGCATTGCTTTACTCCTAGCGACCCGAATCCCCAAAGTTTCCTCACGCGCATTGCTTTCTCACTCGACAGTGCAATAGGCCAAGTACACCCACACGCATTGCTTTCTCACTCGACCGAGCATTTAGCCAAGTCCACCCACACGCATTGCTTTACTCCTAGCGACCCGAATCCCCAAAGTTTCCTCACGCGCATTGCTTTCTCACTCGACCGAGCACTTAGCTAAGTCCACCCACACGCATTACTTTCTCACTCGACCGAGCATTTAGCCAAGTCCACCCACACGCATTGCTTTTTTCCTAGGGATCCGAATCCCCAAAGTTTCCTCACGCGCATTGCTTTCTCACTCGACCGAGCAATATGCCAAGTCCACCCACACGCATTGCTTTTCTCCTAGGGACCCGAGTCCCCAAAGTTATCTCATGCGCATTGCTTTCTCACTCGACCGAGCATTTAGCCAAGTCCACCCACACGCATTGCTTTCTCACTCGACCGAGCATTTAGCCAAGTCCACCCACCCGCATTGCTTTACACCTAGCGACCCGAACCCCCAAGTTCCCTCACGCGCATTGCTTTCTCACTCGACCGAGCATATAGCTAAGTCCACCCACACGCATATCTTTACTCCTAGCGACCCGAATCCCCAATGATTCCTCACGCGCATTGCTTTGTCACTCGACCGAGCATTTAGCCAAGTCCACCCACACGCGTTGCTTTCTCACTCGACCGAGCATTTAGCCAAGTCCACCCACACGCATTGCTTTACTCCTAGCGACCCGAATCCCCAAAGTTTCCTCACGCGCATTGCTTTCTCACTCGACCGAGCATTTAGCCAAGTCCACCCACACGCATTGCTTTACTCCTAGCGACCCGAATCCCCAAAGTTATCTCATGCGCATTGCTTTCTCACTCTACCGAGCATTTAGCCAAGTCCACCCACACGCATTGCTTTACTCCTAGCGACCCGAATCCCCAAAGTTTCCTCACGCGCATTGCTTTCTCACTCGACCGAGCATTTAGCCAAGTCCACCCACACGCATTGCTTTACTCCTAACGACCCGAATCCCCAAAGTTTCCTCACGCGCATTGCTTTCTCACTCGACCGAGCAATATGCCAAGTCCACCCACACGCATTGCTTTTCTCCTAGGGTCCCGAGTTTCCAAAGTTATCTCATGCGCATGGCTTTCTCACTCTACCGAGCATTTAGCCAAGTCCACCCACACGCATTGCTTTACTCCTAGCGACCCGAATCCCCAAAGTTTCCTCACGCGCATTGCTTTCTCACTCGACCGAGCAATATGCCAAGTCCACCCACACGCATTGCTTTACTCCTAGCGACCGGAATCCCCAAAGTTTCCTCACGCGCATTGCTTTCTCACTCGACCGAGCATTTAGCCAAGTCCACCCACACGCATTGCTTTCTCACTCGACCGAGCATTTAGCCAAGTCCACCCACACGCATTGCTTTTCTCCTAGGGACCCGAGTCCCCAAAGTTATCTCATGCGCATGGCTTTCTCACTCTACTGAGCTTTTAGCCAAGTCCACCCACACGCATTGCTTTACTCCTAGCGACCCGAATCCCCAAAGTTTCCTCACGCGCATTGCTTTCTCACTCGACCGAGCAGTAGGCCAAGTCCACCCACACGCATTGCTTTCTCACTCGACCGAGCATTTAGCCAAGTCCACCCACACGCATTGCTTTACTCCTAACGACCCGAATCCCCAAAGTTTCCTCACGCGCATTGCTTTCTAACTCGACCGAGCAATATGCCAAGTCCACCCACACGGATTGCTTTTCTCCTAGGGACCCGAGTCCCCAAAGTTATCTCATGCGCATTGCTTTCTCACTCTACTGAGCTTTTAGCCAAGTCCACCCACACGCATTGCTTTACTCCTAGCGACCCGAATCCCCAAAGTTTCCTCACGCGCATTGCTTTCTCACTCGACCGAGCAGTAGGCCAAGTCCACCCACACGCATTGCTTTCTCACTCGACCGAGCATTTAGCCAAGTCCACCCACACGCATTGCTTTTCTCCTAGGGACCCGAGTCCCCAAAGTTATCTCATGCGCATGGCTTTCTCACTCTACCGAGCATTTAGCCAAGTCCACCCACACGCATTGCTTTACTCCTAGCTACCCGAATCCCCAAAGTTTCCTCACGCGCATTGCTTTCTCACTCGACCGAGCATTTAGCCAAGTCCACCCACACGCATTGCTTTCTCACTCGACCGAGCATTTAGCCAAGTCCATCCACACGCATTGCTTTATTCCTAACGACCCGAATCCCCAAAGTTTCCTCACGCGCATTGATTTCTCACTCGACCGAGCAATATGCCAAGTCCACCCACACGCATTGCTTTTCTACTAGCGACCCGAATCCCCAAAGTTTCCTCACGCGCATTGCTTCCTCACTCGACCGAGCAATATTCCAAGTCCACCCACACGCATTGCTTTTCTCCTAGGGACCCGAGTCCCCAAAGTTATCTCATGCGCATTGCTTTCTCACTCTACCGAGCATTTAGCCAAGTCCACCCACACGCATTGCTTTACTCCTAGCAAACCGAATCCCCAAAGTTTCCTCACGCGCATTGCTTCCTCACTCGACCGAGCAATATGCCAAGTTCACCCACACGCATTGCTTTTCTCCTAGGGACCCGAGTCCCCAAAGTTATCTCATGCGCATTGCTTTCTCACTCTACCGAGCATTTACCCAAGTCCACCCACACGCATTGCTTTACTCCTAGCGACCCGAATCCCCAAAGTTTCCTCACGCGCATTGCTTTCTCACTCGACCGACCATTTAGCCAAGTCCACCCACACGCATTGCTTTCTCACTCGACCGAGCATTTAGCCAAGTCCACCCACACGCATTGCTTTTCTCCTAGGGATCCGAATCCCCAAAGTTTCCTCACGCACATTGCTTTCTCACTCGACCGTGCAATAACACAAGTCCACCCACACGCATTGCTTTCTCACTCGACCGAGCATTTAGCCAAGTTCACCCACACGCATTGCTTTTTTCCTAGGGATCCGAATCCCCAAAGTTTCCTCACGCGCATTGCTTTCTCAATCGACCGAGCATTTAGCCAAGTCCACCCACACGCATTACTTTCTCACTCGACCGAGCATTTAGCCAAGTCCACCCACACGCATTGCTTTTCTCCTAGGGATCCGAATCCCCAAAGTTTCCTCACGCACATTGCTTTCTCACTCGACCGTGCAATAACACAAGTCCACCCACACGCATTGCTTTCTCACTCGACCGAGCATTTAGCCAAGTTCACCCACACGCATTGCTTTTTTCCTAGGGATCCGAATCCCCAAAGTTTCCTCACGCGCATTGCTTTCTCACTCGACCGAGCAATATGCCAAGTCCACCCACACGCATTGCTTTTCTACTAGCGACCCGAATCCCCAAAGTTTCCTCACGCGCATTGCTTCCTCACTCGACCGAGCAATATTCCAAGTCCACCCACACGCATTGCTTTTCTCCTAGGGACCCGAGTCCCCAAAGTTATCTCATGCGCATTGCTTTCTCACTCTACCGAGCATTTAGCCAAGTCCACCCACACGCATTGCTTTACTCCTAGCGACCCGAATCCCCAAAGTTTCCTCACGCGCATTGCTTTCTCACTCGACAGTGCAATAGGCCAAGTACACCCACACGCATTGCTTTCTCACTCGACCGAGCATTTAGCCAAGTCCACCCACACGCATTGCTTTACTCCTAGCGACCCGAATCCCCAAAGTTTCCTCACGCGCATTGCTTTCTCACTCGACCGAGCACTTAGCCAAGTCCACCCACACGCATTACTTTCTCACTCGACCGAGCATTTAGCCAAGTCCACCCACACGCATTGCTTTTTTCCTAGGGATCCGAATCCCCAAAGTTTCCTCACGCGCATTGCTTTCTCACTCGACCGAGCAATATGCCAAGTCCACCCACACGCATTGCTTTTCTCCTAGGGACCCGAGTCCCCAAAGTTATCTCATGCGCATTGCTTTCTCACTCGACCGAGCATTTAGCCAAGTCCACCCACACGCATTGCTTTCTCACTCGACCGAGCATTTAGCCAAGTCCACCCACCCGCATTGCTTTACACCTAGCGACCCGAACCCCCAAGTTCCCTCACGCGCATTGCTTTCTCACTCGACCGAGCATATAGCTAAGTCCACCCACACGCATATCTTTACTCCTAGCGACCCGAATCCCCAATGATTCCTCACGCGCATTGCTTTGTCACTCGACCGAGCATTTAGCCAAGTCCACCCACACGCGTTGCTTTCTCACTCGACCGAGCATTTAGCCAAGTCCACCCACACGCATTGCTTTACTCCTAGCGACCCGAATCCCCAAAGTTTCCTCACGCGCATTGCTTTCTCACTCGACCGAGCATTTAGCCAAGTCCACCCACACGCATTGCTTTACTCCTAGCGACCCGAATCCCCAAAGTTATCTCATGCGCATTGCTTTCTCACTCTACCGAGCATTTAGCCAAGTCCACCCACACGCATTGCTTTACTCCTAGCGACCCGAATCCCCAAAGTTTCCTCACGCGCATTGCTTTCTCACTCGACCGAGCATTTAGCCAAGTCCACCCACACGCATTGCTTTACTCCTAACGACCCGAATCCCCAAAGTTTCCTCACGCGCATTGCTTTCTCACTCGACCGAGCAATATGCCAAGTCCACCCACACGCATTGCTTTTCTCCTAGGGTCCCGAGTTTCCAAAGTTATCTCATGCGCATGGCTTTCTCACTCTACCGAGCATTTAGCCAAGTCCACCCACACGCATTGCTTTACTCCTAGCGACCCGAATCCCCAAAGTTTCCTCACGCGCATTGCTTTCTCACTCGACCGAGCAATATGCCAAGTCCACCCACACGCATTGCTTTACTCCTAGCGACCGGAATCCCCAAAGTTTCCTCACGCGCATTGCTTTCTCACTCGACCGAGCATTTAGCCAAGTCCACCCACACGCATTGCTTTCTCACTCGACCGAGCATTTAGCCAAGTCCACCCACACGCATTGCTTTTCTCCTAGGGACCCGAGTCCCCAAAGTTATCTCATGCGCATGGCTTTCTCACTCTACTGAGCTTTTAGCCAAGTCCACCCACACGCATTGCTTTACTCCTAGCGACCCGAATCCCCAAAGTTTCCTCACGCGCATTGCTTTCTCACTCGACCGAGCAGTAGGCCAAGTCCACCCACACGCATTGCTTTCTCACTCGACCGAGCATTTAGCCAAGTCCACCCACACGCATTGCTTTACTCCTAACGACCCGAATCCCCAAAGTTTCCTCACGCGCATTGCTTTCTAACTCGACCGAGCAATATGCCAAGTCCACCCACACGGATTGCTTTTCTCCTAGGGACCCGAGTCCCCAAAGTTATCTCATGCGCATTGCTTTCTCACTCTACTGAGCTTTTAGCCAAGTCCACCCACACGCATTGCTTTACTCCTAGCGACCCGAATCCCCAAAGTTTCCTCACGCGCATTGCTTTCTCACTCGACCGAGCAGTAGGCCAAGTCCACCCACACGCATTGCTTTCTCACTCGACCGAGCATTTAGCCAAGTCCACCCACACGCATTGCTTTTCTCCTAGGGACCCGAGTCCCCAAAGTTATCTCATGCGCATGGCTTTCTCACTCTACCGAGCATTTAGCCAAGTCCACCCACACGCATTGCTTTACTCCTAGCTACCCGAATCCCCAAAGTTTCCTCACGCGCATTGCTTTCTCACTCGACCGAGCATTTAGCCAAGTCCACCCACACGCATTGCTTTCTCACTCGACCGAGCATTTAGCCAAGTCCATCCACACGCATTGCTTTATTCCTAACGACCCGAATCCCCAAAGTTTCCTCACGCGCATTGATTTCTCACTCGACCGAGTAATATGCCAAGTCCACCCACACGCATTGCTTTTCTACTAGCGACCCGAATCCCCAAAGTTTCCTCACGCGCATTGCTTCCTCACTCGACCGAGCAATATTCCAAGTCCACCCACACGCATTGCTTTTCTCCTAGGGACCCGAGTCCCCAAAGTTATCTCATGCGCATTGCTTTCTCACTCTACCGAGCATTTAGCCAAGTCCACCCACACGCATTGCTTTACTCCTAGCAAACCGAATCCCCAAAGTTTCCTCACGCGCATTGCTTCCTCACTCGACCGAGCAATATGCCAAGTTCACCCACACGCATTGCTTTTCTCCTAGGGACCCGAGTCCCCAAAGTTATCTCATGCGCATTGCTTTCTCACTCTACCGAGCATTTACCCAAGTCCACCCACACGCATTGCTTTACTCCTAGCGACCCGAATCCCCAAAGTTTCCTCACGCGCATTGCTTTCTCACTCGACCGACCATTTAGCCAAGTCCACCCACACGCATTGCTTTCTCACTCGACCGAGCATTTAGCCAAGTCCACCCACACGCATTGCTTTTCTCCTAGGGATCCGAATCCCCAAAGTTTCCTCACGCACATTGCTTTCTCACTCGACCGTGCAATAACACAAGTCCACCCACACGCATTGCTTTCTCACTCGACCGAGCATTTAGCCAAGTTCACCCACACGCATTGCTTTTTTCCTAGGGATCCGAATCCCCAAAGTTTCCTCACGCGCATTGCTTTCTCAATCGACCGAGCATTTAGCCAAGTCCACCCACACGCATTACTTTCTCACTCGACCGAGCATTTAGCCAAGTCCACCCACACGCATTGCTTTTCTCCTAGGGATCCGAATCCCCAAAGTTTCCTCACGCACATTGCTTTCTCACTCGACCGTGCAATAACACAAGTCCACCCACACGCATTGCTTTCTCACTCGACCGAGCATTTAGCCAAGTTCACCCACACGCATTGCTTTTTTCCTAGGGATCCGAATCCCCAAAGTTTCCTCACGCGCATTGCTTTCTCACTCGACCGAGCAATATGCCAAGTCCACCCACACGCATTGCTTTTCTACTAGCGACCCGAATCCCCAAAGTTTCCTCACGCGCATTGCTTCCTCACTCGACCGAGCAATATTCCAAGTCCACCCACACGCATTGCTTTTCTCCTAGGGACCCGAGTCCCCAAAGTTATCTCATGCGCATTGCTTTCTCACTCTACCGAGCATTTAGCCAAGTTCACCCACACGCATTGCTTTACTCCTAGCAAACCGAATCCCCAAAGTTTCCTCACGCGCATTGCTTCCTCACTCGACCGAGCAATATGCCAAGTTCACCCACACGCATTGCTTTTCTCCTAGGGACCCGAGTCCCCAAAGTTATCTCATGCGCATTGCTTTCTCACTCTACCGAGCATTTACCCAAGTCCACCCACACGCATTGCTTTACTCCTAGCGACCCGAATCCCCAAAGTTTCCTCACGCGCATTGCTTTCTCACTCGACCGTGCAATAGGCCAAGTACACCCACACGCATTGCTTTCTCACTCGACCGAGCATGTAGCCAAGTCCACCCACACGCATTGCTTTACTCCTAGCGACCCGAATCCCCAAAGTTTCCTCACGCGCATTGCTTTCTCACTCGACCGACCATTTAGCCAAGTCCACCCACACGCATTGCTTTCTCACTCGACCGAGCATTTAGCCAAGTCCACCCACACGCATTGCTTTTCTCCTAGGGATCCGAATCCCCAAAGTTTCCTCACGCACATTGCTTTCTCACTCGACCGTGCAATAACACAAGTCCACCCACACGCATTGCTTTCTCACTCGACCGAGCATTTAGCCAAGTTCACCCACACGCATTGCTTTTTTCCTAGGGATCCGAATCCCCAAAGTTTCCTCACGCGCATTGCTTTCTCAATCGACCGAGCATTTAGCCAAGTCCACCCACACGCATTACTTTCTCACTCGACCGAGCATTTAGCCAAGTCCACCCACACGCATTGCTTTTCTCCTAGGGATCCGAATCCCCAAAGTTTCCTCACGCACATTGCTTTCTCACTCGACCGTGCAATAACACAAGTCCACCCACACGCATTGCTTTCTCACTCGACCGAGCATTTAGCCAAGTTCACCCACACGCATTGCTTTTTTCCTAGGGATCCGAATCCCCAAAGTTTCCTCACGCGCATTGCTTTCTCACTCGACCGAGCAATATGCCAAGTCCACCCACACGCATTGCTTTTCTACTAGCGACCCGAATCCCCAAAGTTTCCTCACGCGCATTGCTTCCTCACTCGACCGAGCAATATTCCAAGTCCACCCACACGCATTGCTTTTCTCCTAGGGACCCGAGTCCCCAAAGTTATCTCATGCGCATTGCTTTCTCACTCTACCGAGCATTTAGCCAAGTTCACCCACACGCATTGCTTTACTCCTAGCAAACCGAATCCCCAAAGTTTCCTCACGCGCATTGCTTCCTCACTCGACCGAGCAATATGCCAAGTTCACCCACACGCATTGCTTTTCTCCTAGGGACCCGAGTCCCCAAAGTTATCTCATGCGCATTGCTTTCTCACTCTACCGAGCATTTACCCAAGTCCACCCACACGCATTGCTTTACTCCTAGCGACCCGAATCCCCAAAGTTTCCTCACGCGCATTGCTTTCTCACTCGACCGTGCAATAGGCCAAGTACACCCACACGCATTGCTTTCTCACTCGACCGAGCATGTAGCCAAGTCCACCCACACGCATTGCTTTACTCCTAGCGACCCGAATCCCCAAAGTTTCCTCACGCGCATTGCTTTCTCACTCGACCGACCATTTAGCCAAGTCCACCCACACGCATTGCTTTCTCACTCGACCGAGCATTTAGCCAAGTTCACCCACACGCATTGCTTTTTTCCTAGGGATCCGAATCCCCAAAGTTTCCTCACGCGCATTGCTTTCTCACTCGACCGAGCATTTAGCCAAGTCCACCCACACGCATTACTTTCTCACTCGACCGAGCATTTAGCCAAGTCCACCCACACGCATTGCTTTTTTCCTAGGGATCCGAATCCCCAAAGTTTCCTCACGCGCATTGCTTTCTCACTCGACCGAGCAATATGCCAAGTCCACCCACACGCATTGCTTTTCTCCTAGGGACCCGAGTCCCCAAAGTTATCTCATGCGCATTGCTTTCTCAATCTACCGAGCATTTAGCCAAGTCCACCCACACGCATTGCTTTCTCACTCGACCGAGCATTTAGCCAAGTCCACCCACCCGCATTGCTTTACACCTAGCGACCCGAATCCCCAAAGTTCCCTCACGCGCATTGCTTTCTCACTCGACTGAGCAATATGCCAAGTCCACCCACACGCATTGCTTTTCTACTAGCTACCCGAATCCCCAAAGTTTCCTCACGCGCATTGCTTTCTCACTCGACCGAGCAGTAGGCCAAGTCCACCCACACTCATTGCTCTCTCACTCGACCGAGCATTTAGCCAAGTCCACCCACACGCATTGCTTTTCTCCTAGGGACCCGAGTCCCCAAAGTTATCTCATGCGCATTGCTTTCTCACTCGACCGAGCATTTAGCCAAGTCCACCCACACGCATTGCTTTACTCCTAACGACCCGAATCCCCAAAGTTTCCTTACGCGCATTGCTTCCTCACTCGACCGAGCATTTAGCCAAGTCCACCCACACGCATTGCTTTACTCCTAGCGAACCGAATCCCCAAAGTTTCCTCACGCGCATTGCTTTCTCACTCGACCGAGCAGTAGGCCAAGTCCACCCACACGCATTGCTTTCTCACTCGACCGAGCATTTAGCCAAGTCCACCCACACGCATTGCTTTACTCCTAGCGACCCGAGTCCCCAAAGTTATCTCATGCGCATTGCTTTCTCACTCTACCGAGCATTTAGCCAAGTCCACCCACACGCATTGCTTTTCTCCTAGGGATCCGAATCCCCAAAGTTTCCTCACGCACATTGCTTTCTCACTCGACCGTGCAATAACACAAGTCCACCCACACGCATTGCTTTCTCACTCGACCGAGCATTTAGCCAAGTTCACCCACACGCATTGCTTTTTTCCTAGGGATCCGAATCCCCAAAGTTTCCTCACGCGCATTGCTTTCTCACTCGACCGAGCAATATGCCAAGTCCACCCACACGCATTGCTTTTCTACTAGCGACCCGAATCCCCAAAGTTTCCTCACGCGCATTGCTTCCTCACTCGACCGAGCAATATTCCAAGTCCACCCACACGCATTGCTTTTCTCCTAGGGACCCGAGTCCCCAAAGTTATCTCATGCGCATTGCTTTCTCACTCTACCGAGCATTTAGCCAAGTCCACCCACACGCATTGCTTTACTCCTAGCAAACCGAATCCCTAAAGTTTCCTCACGCGCATTGCTTCCTCACTCGACCGAGCAATATGCCAAGTTCACCCACACGCATTGCTTTTCTCCTAGGGACCCGAGTCCCCAAAGTTATCTCATGCGCATTGCTTTCTCACTCTACCGAGCATTTACCCAAGTCCACCCACACGCATTGCTTTACTCCTAGCGACCCGAATCCCCAAAGTTTCCTCACGCGCATTGCTTTCTCACTCGACCGAGCAATATGCCAAGTCCACCCACACGCATTGCTTTTCTACTAGCGACCCGAATCCCCAAAGTTTCCTCACGCGCATTGCTTCCTCACTCGACCGAGCAATATTCCAAGTCCACCCACACGCATTGCTTTTCTCCTAGGGACCCGAGTCCCCAAAGTTATCTCATGCGCATTGCTTTCTCACTCTACCGAGCATTTAGCCAAGTTCACCCACACGCATTGCTTTACTCCTAGCAAACCGAATCCCCAAAGTTTCCTCACGCGCATTGCTTCCTCACTCGTCCGAGCAATATGCCAAGTTCACCCACACGCATTGCTTTTCTCCTAGGGACCCGAGTCCCCAAAGTTATCTCATGCGCATTGCTTTCTCACTCTACCGAGCATTTACCCAAGTCCACCCACACGCATTGCTTTACTCCTAGCGACCCGAATCCCCAATGTTTCCTCACGCGCATTGCTTTCTCACTCGACCGTGCAATAGGCCAAGTACACCCACACGCATTGCTTTCTCACTCGACCGAGCATGTAGCCAAGTCCACCCACACGCATTGCTTTACTCCTAGCGACCCGAATCCCCAAAGTTTCCTCACGCGCATTGCTTTCTCACTCGACCGACCATTTAGCCAAGTCCACCCACACGCATTGCTTTCTCACTCGACCGAGCATTTAGCCAAGTCCACCCACACGCATTGCTTTTCTCCTAGGGATCCGAATCCCCAAAGTTTCCTCACGCACATTGCTTTCTCACTCGACCGTGCAATAACACAAGTCCACCCACACGCATTGCTTTCTCACTCGACCGAGCATTTAGCCAAGTTCACCCACACGCATTGCTTTTTTCCTAGGGATCCGAATCCCCAAAGTTTCCTCACGCGCATTGCTTTCTCACTCGACCGAGCATTTAGCCAAGTCCACCCACACGCATTACTTTCTCACTCGACCGAGCATTTAGCCAAGTCCACCCACACGCATTGCTTTTTTCCTAGGGATCCGAATCCCCAAAGTTTCCTCATGCGCATTGCTTTCTCACTCGACCGAGCAATATGCCAAGTCCACCCACACGCATTGCTTTTCTCCTAGGGACCCGAGTCCCCAAAGTTATCTCATGCGCATTGCTTTCTCAATCTACCGAGCATTTAGCCAAGTCCACCCACACGCATTGCTTTCTCACTCGACTGAGCATTTAGCCAAGTCCACCCACACGCATTGCTTTCTCACTCGACCGAGCATTTAGCCAAGTCCACCCACCCGCATTGCTTTACACCTAGCGACCCGAATCCCCAAAGTTCCCTCACGCGCATTGCTTTCTCACTCGACTGAGCAATATGCCAAGTCCACCCACACGCATTGCTTTTCTACTAGCTACCCGAATCCCCAAAGTTTCCTCACGCGCATTGCTTTCTCACTCGACCGAGCAGTAGGCCAAGTCCACCCACACTCATTGCTCTCTCACTCGACCGAGCATTTAGCCAAGTCCACCCACACGCATTGCTTTTCTCCTAGGGACCCGAGTCCCCAAAGTTATCTCATGCGCATTGCTTTCTCACTCTACCGAGCATTTAGCCAAGTCCACCCACACGCATTGCTTTACTCCTAGCAAACCGAATCCCCAAAGTTTCCTCACGCGCATTGCTTCCTCACTCGACCGAGCAATATGCCAAGTTCACCCACACGCATTGCTTTTCTCCTAGGGACCCGAGTCCCCAAAGTTATCTCATGCGCATTGCTTTCTCACTCTACCGAGCATTTAGCCAAGTCCACCCACACGCATTGCTTTACTCCTAGCAAATCGAATCCCCAAAGTTTCCTCACGCGCATTGCTTCCTCACTCGACCGAGCAATATGCCAAGTTCACCCATACGCATTGCTTTTCTCCTAGAAACCCGAGTCCCCAAAGTTATCTCATGCGCATTGCTTTCTCACTCTACCGAGCATTTAGCCAAGTCCACCCACACGCATTGCTTTACTCCTAGCGACCCGAATCCCCAAAGTTTCCTCACGCGCATTGCTTTCTCACTCGACAGTGCAATAGGGCAAGTACACCCACACGCATTGCTTTCTCACTCGACCGAGCATTTAGCCAAGTCCACCCACACGCATTGCTTTACTCCTAGCGACCCGAATCCCCAAAGTTTCCTCACGCGCATTGCTTTCTCACTCGACCGAGCACTTAGCCAAGTCCACCCACACGCATTACTTTCTCACTCGACCGAGCATTTAGCCAAGTCCACCCACACGCATTGCTTTTTTCCTAGGGATCCGAATCCCCAAAGTTTCCTCACGCGCATTGCTTTCTCACTCGACCGAGCAATATGCCAAGTCCAGCCACACGCATTGCTTTTCTCCTAGGGACCCGAGTCCCCAAAGTTATCTCATGCGCATTGCTTTCTCACTCGACCGAGCATTTAGCCAAGTCCACCCACACGCATTGCTTTCTCACTCGACCGAGCATTTAGCCAAGTCCACCCACCCGCATTGCTTTACACCTAGCGACCCGAATCCCCAAAGTTCCCTCACGCGCATTGCTTTCTCACTCGACCGAGCATATAGCTAAGTCCACCCACACGCATATCTTTACTCCTAGCGACCCGAATCCCCAATGATTCCTCACGCGCATTGCTTTGTCACTCGACCGAGCATTTAGCCAAGTCCACCCACACGCGTTGCTTTCTCACTCGACCGAGCATTTAGCCAAGTCCACCCACACGCATTGCTTTACTCCTAGCGACCCGAATCCCCAAAGTTTCCTCACGCACATTGCTTTCTCACTCGACCGTGCAATAACACAAGTCCACCCACACGCATTGCTTTCTCACTCGACCGAGCATTTAGCCAAGTCCACCCACACGCATTGCTTTTCTCCTAGGGACCCGAGTCCCCAAAGTTATCTCATGCGCATGGCTTTCTCACTCTACCGAGCATTTAGCCAAGTCCACCCACACGCATTGCTTTACTCCTAGCTACCCGAATCCCCAAAGTTTCCTCACGCGCATTGCTTTCTCACTCGACCGAGCATTTAGCCAAGTCCACCCACACGCATTGCTTTCTCACTCGACCGAGCATTTAGCCAAGTCCATCCACACGCATTGCTTTATTCCTAACGACCCGAATCCCCAAAGTTTCCTCACGCGCATTGATTTCTCACTCGACCGAGCAATATGCCAAGTCCACCCACACGCATTGCTTTTCTCCTAGGGATCCGAATCCCCAAAGTTTCCTCACGCACATTGCTTTCTCACTCGACCGTGCAATAACACAAGTCCACCCACACGCATTGCTTTCTCACTCGACCGAGCATTTAGCCAAGTCCACCCACACGCATTGCTTTTCTCCTAGGGACCCGAGTCCCCAAAGTTATCTCATGCGCATGGCTTTCTCACTCTACCGAGCATTTAGCCAAGTCCACCCACACGCATTGCTTTACTCCTAGCTACCCGAATCCCCAAAGTTTCCTCACGCGCATTGCTTTCTCACTCGACCGAGCATTTAGCCAAGTCCACCCACACGCATTGCTTTTCTCCTAGGGATCCGAATCCCCAAAGTTTCCTCACGCACATTGCTTTCTCACTCGACCGTGCAATAACACAAGTCCACCCACACGCATTGCTTTCTCACTCGACCGAGCATGTAGCCAAGTCCACCCACACGCATTGCTTTACTCCTAGCGACCCGAATCCCCAAAGTTTCCTCACGCGCATTGCTTTCTCACTCGACCGACCATTTAGCCAAGTCCACCCACACGCATTGCTTTCTCACTCGACCGAGCATTTAGCCAAGTCCACCCACACGCATTGCTTTTTTCCTAGGGATCCGAATCCCCAATGTTTCCTCACGCGCATTGCTTTCTCACTCGACCGAGCAATATGCCAAGTCCACCCACACGCATTGCTTTTCTCCTAGGGACCCGAGTCCCCAAAGTTATCTCATGCGCATTGCTTTCTCAATCTACCGAGCATTTAGCCAAGTCCACCCACACGCATTGCTTTCTCACTCGACTGAGCATTTAGCCAAGTCCACCCACACGCATTGCTTTCTCACTCGACCGAGCATTTAGCCAAGTCCACCCACCCGCATTGCTTTACTCCTAACGACCCGAATCCCCAAAGTTTCCTCACGCGCATTGCTTTCTCACTCGACCGAGCAATATGCCAAGTCCACCCACACGCATTGCTTTTCTACTAGCGACCCGAATCCCCAAAGTTTCCTCACGCGCATTGCTTCCTCACTCGACCGAGCAATATGCCAAGTCCACCCACACGCATTGCTTTCTCACTCGACCGAGCATTTAGCCAAGTCCATCCACACGCATTGCTTTACTCCTAACGACCCGAATCCCCAAAGTTTCCTCACGCGCATTGCTTTCTCACTCGACCGAGCAATATGCCAAGTCCACCCACACGCATTGCTTTTCTACTAGCGACCCGAATCCCCAAAGTTTCCTCACGCGCATTGCTTCCTCACTCGACCGAGCAATATGCCAAGTCCACCCACACGCATTGCTTTTCTCCTAGGGACCCGAGTCCCCAAAGTTATCTCATGCGCATTGCTTTCTCACTCGACCGAGCATTTAGCCAAGTCCACCCACACGCATTGCTTTCTCACTCGACCGAGCATTTAGCCAAGTCCATCCACACGCATTGCTTTATTCCTAACGACCCGAATCCCCAAAGTTTCCTCACGCGCATTGATTTCTCACTCGACCGAGCAATATGCCAAGTCCACCCACACGCATTGCTTTTCTACTAGCGACCCGAATCCCCAAAGTTTCCTCACGCGCATTGCTTCCTCACTCGACCGAGCAATATTCCAAGTCCACCCACACGCATTGCTTTTCTCCTAGGGACCCGAGTCCCCAAAGTTATCTCATGCGCATTGCTTTCTCACTCTACCGAGCATTTAGCAAAGTCCACCCACACGCATTGCTTTACTCCTAGCAAACCGAATCCCCAAAGTTTCCTCACGCGCATTGCTTCCTCACTCGACCGAGCAATATGCCAAGTTCACCCACACGCATTGCTTTTCTCCTAGGGACCCGAGTCCCCAAAGTTATCTCATGCGCATTGCTTTCTCACTCTACCGAGCATTTACCCAAGTCCACCCACACGCATTGCTTTACTCCTAGCGACCCGAATCCCCAAAGTTTCCTCACGCGCATTGCTTTCTCACTCGACCGACCATTTAGCCAAGTCCACCCACACGCATTGCTTTCTCACTCGACCGAGCATTTAGCCAAGTCCACCCACACGCATTGCTTTTCTCCTAGGGATCCGAATCCCCAAAGTTTCCTCACGCACATTGCTTTCTCACTCGACCGTGCAATAACACAAGTCCACCCACACGCATTGCTTTCTCACTCGACCGAGCATTTAGCCAAGTTCACCCACACGCATTGCTTTTTTCCTAGGGATCCGAATCCCCAAAGTTTCCTCACGCGCATTGCTTTCTCACTCGACCGAGCAATATGCCAAGTCCACCCACACGCATTGCTTTTCTACTAGCGACCCGAATCCCCAAAGTTTCCTCACGCGCATTGCTTCCTCACTCGACCGAGCAATATTCCAAGTCCACCCACACGCATTGCTTTTCTCCTAGGGACCCGAGTCCCCAAAGTTATCTCATGCGCATTGCTTTCTCACTCTACCGAGCATTTAGCCAAGTCCACCCACACGCATTGCTTTACTCCTAGCAAACCGAATCCCCAAAGTTTCCTCACGCGCATTGCTTCCTCACTCGACCGAGCAATATGCCAAGTTCACCCACACGCATTGCTTTTCTCCTAGGGACCCGAGTCCCCAAAGTTATCTCATGCGCATTGCTTTCTCACTCTACCGAGCATTTACCCAAGTCCACCCACACGCATTGCTTTACTCCTAGCGACCCGAATCCCCAAAGTTTCCTCACGCGCATTGCTTTCTCACTCGACCGTGCAATAGGCCAAGTACACCCACACGCATTGCTTTCTCACTCGACCGAGCATTTAGCCAAGTCCACCCACACGCATTGCTTTTTTCCTAGGGATCCGAATCCCCAATGTTTCCTCACGCGCATTGCTTTCTCACTCGACCGAGCAATATGCCAAGTCCACCCACACGCATTGCTTTTCTCCTAGGGACCCGAGTCCCCAAAGTTATCTCATGCGCATTGCTTTCTCAATCTACCGAGCATTTAGCCAAGTCCACCCACACGCATTGCTTTCTCACTCGACTGAGCATTTAGCCAAGTCCACCCACACGCATTGCTTTCTCACTCGACCGAGCATTTAGCCAAGTCCACCCACCCGCATTGCTTTACTCCTAACGACCCGAATCCCCAAAGTTTCCTCACGCGCATTGCTTTCTCACTCGACCGAGCAATATGCCAAGTCCACCCACACGCATTGCTTTTCTACTAGCGACCCGAATCCCCAAAGTTTCCTCACGCGCATTGCTTCCTCACTCGACCGAGCAATATGCCAAGTCCACCCACATGCATTGCTTTCTCACTCGACCGAGCATTTAGCCAAGTCCATCCACACGCATTGCTTTACTCCTAACGACCCGAATCCCCAAAGTTTCCTCACGCGCATTGCTTTCTCACTCGACCGAGCAATATGCCAAGTCCACCCACACGCATTGCTTTTCTACTAGCGACCCGAATCCCCAAAGTTTCCTCACGCGCATTGCTTCCTCACTCGACCGAGCAATATGCCAAGTCCACCCACACGCATTGCTTTTCTCCTAGGGACCCGAGTCCCCAAAGTTATCTCATGCGCATTGCTATCTCACTCTACCGAGCATTTAGCCAAGTCCACCCACACGCATTGCTTTACTCCTAGCGACCCGAATCCCCAAAGTTTCCTCACGCGCATTGCTTTCTCACTCGACAGTGCAATAGGCCAAGTACACCCACACGCATTGCTTTCTCACTCGACCGAGCATTTAGCCAAGTCCACCCACACGCATTGCTTTACTCCTAGCGACCCGAATCCCCAAAGTTTCCTCACGCGCATTGCTTTCTCACTCGACCGAGCACTTAGCTAAGTCCACCCACACGCATTACTTTCTCACTCGACCGAGCATTTAGCCAAGTCCACCCACACGCATTGCTTTTTTCCTAGGGATCCGAATCCCCAAAGTTTCCTCACGCGCATTGCTTTCTCACTCGACCGAGCAATATGCCAAGTCCACCCACACGCATTGCTTTTCTCCTAGGGACCCGAGTCCCCAAAGTTATCTCATGCGCATTGCTTTCTCACTCGACCGAGCATTTAGCCAAGTCCACCCACACGCATTGCTTTCTCACTCGACCGAGCATTTAGCCAAGTCCACCCACCCGCATTGCTTTACACCTAGCGACCCGAACCCCCAAGTTCCCTCACGCGCATTGCTTTCTCACTCGACCGAGCATATAGCTAAGTCCACCCACACGCATATCTTTACTCCTAGCGACCCGAATCCCCAATGATTCCTCACGCGCATTGCTTTGTCACTCGACCGAGCATTTAGCCAAGTCCACCCACACGCGTTGCTTTCTCACTCGACCGAGCATTTAGCCAAGTCCACCCACACGCATTGCTTTACTCCTAGCGACCCGAATCCCCAAAGTTTCCTCACGCGCATTGCTTTCTCACTCGACCGAGCATTTAGCCAAGTCCACCCACACGCATTGCTTTACTCCTAGCGACCCGAATCCCCAAAGTTATCTCATGCGCATTGCTTTCTCACTCTACCGAGCATTTAGCCAAGTCCACCCACACGCATTGCTTTACTCCTAGCGACCCGAATCCCCAAAGTTTCCTCACGCGCATTGCTTTCTCACTCGACCGAGCATTTAGCCAAGTCCACCCACACGCATTGCTTTACTCCTAACGACCCGAATCCCCAAAGTTTCCTCACGCGCATTGCTTTCTCACTCGACCGAGCAATATGCCAAGTCCACCCACACGCATTGCTTTTCTCCTAGGGTCCCGAGTTTCCAAAGTTATCTCATGCGCATGGCTTTCTCACTCTACCGAGCATTTAGCCAAGTCCACCCACACGCATTGCTTTACTCCTAGCGACCCGAATCCCCAAAGTTTCCTCACGCGCATTGCTTTCTCACTCGACCGAGCAATATGCCAAGTCCACCCACACGCATTGCTTTACTCCTAGCGACCGGAATCCCCAAAGTTTCCTCACGCGCATTGCTTTCTCACTCGACCGAGCATTTAGCCAAGTCCACCCACACGCATTGCTTTCTCACTCGACCGAGCATTTAGCCAAGTCCACCCACACGCATTGCTTTTCTCCTAGGGACCCGAGTCCCCAAAGTTATCTCATGCGCATGGCTTTCTCACTCTACTGAGCTTTTAGCCAAGTCCACCCACACGCATTGCTTTACTCCTAGCGACCCGAATCCCCAAAGTTTCCTCACGCGCATTGCTTTCTCACTCGACCGAGCAGTAGGCCAAGTCCACCCACACGCATTGCTTTCTCACTCGACCGAGCATTTAGCCAAGTCCACCCACACGCATTGCTTTACTCCTAACGACCCGAATCCCCAAAGTTTCCTCACGCGCATTGCTTTCTAACTCGACCGAGCAATATGCCAAGTCCACCCACACGGATTGCTTTTCTCCTAGGGACCCGAGTCCCCAAAGTTATCTCATGCGCATTGCTTTCTCACTCTACTGAGCTTTTAGCCAAGTCCACCCACACGCATTGCTTTACTCCTAGCGACCCGAATCCCCAAAGTTTCCTCACGCGCATTGCTTTCTCACTCGACCGAGCAGTAGGCCAAGTCCACCCACACGCATTGCTTTCTCACTCGACCGAGCATTTAGCCAAGTCCACCCACACGCATTGCTTTTCTCCTAGGGACCCGAGTCCCCAAAGTTATCTCATGCGCATGGCTTTCTCACTCTACCGAGCATTTAGCCAAGTCCACCCACACGCATTGCTTTACTCCTAGCTACCCGAATCCCCAAAGTTTCCTCACGCGCATTGCTTTCTCACTCGACCGAGCATTTAGCCAAGTCCACCCACACGCATTGCTTTCTCACTCGACCGAGCATTTAGCCAAGTCCATCCACACGCATTGCTTTATTCCTAACGACCCGAATCCCCAAAGTTTCCTCACGCGCATTGATTTCTCACTCGACCGAGCAATATGCCAAGTCCACCCACACGCATTGCTTTTCTACTAGCGACCCGAATCCCCAAAGTTTCCTCACGCGCATTGCTTCCTCACTCGACCGAGCAATATTCCAAGTCCACCCACACGCATTGCTTTTCTCCTAGGGACCCGAGTCCCCAAAGTTATCTCATGCGCATTGCTTTCTCACTCTACCGAGCATTTAGCCAAGTCCACCCACACGCATTGCTTTACTCCTAGCAAACCGAATCCCCAAAGTTTCCTCACGCGCATTGCTTCCTCACTCGACCGAGCAATATGCCAAGTTCACCCACACGCATTGCTTTTCTCCTAGGGACCCGAGTCCCCAAAGTTATCTCATGCGCATTGCTTTCTCACTCTACCGAGCATTTACCCAAGTCCACCCACACGCATTGCTTTACTCCTAGCGACCCGAATCCCCAAAGTTTCCTCACGCGCATTGCTTTCTCACTCGACCGACCATTTAGCCAAGTCCACCCACACGCATTGCTTTCTCACTCGACCGAGCATTTAGCCAAGTCCACCCACACGCATTGCTTTTCTCCTAGGGATCCGAATCCCCAAAGTTTCCTCACGCACATTGCTTTCTCACTCGACCGTGCAATAACACAAGTCCACCCACACGCATTGCTTTCTCACTCGACCGAGCATTTAGCCAAGTTCACCCACACGCATTGCTTTTTTCCTAGGGATCCGAATCCCCAAAGTTTCCTCACGCGCATTGCTTTCTCAATCGACCGAGCATTTAGCCAAGTCCACCCACACGCATTACTTTCTCACTCGACCGAGCATTTAGCCAAGTCCACCCACACGCATTGCTTTTCTCCTAGGGATCCGAATCCCCAAAGTTTCCTCACGCACATTGCTTTCTCACTCGACCGTGCAATAACACAAGTCCACCCACACGCATTGCTTTCTCACTCGACCGAGCATTTAGCCAAGTTCACCCACACGCATTGCTTTTTTCCTAGGGATCCGAATCCCCAAAGTTTCCTCACGCGCATTGCTTTCTCACTCGACCGAGCAATATGCCAAGTCCACCCACACGCATTGCTTTTCTACTAGCGACCCGAATCCCCAAAGTTTCCTCACGCGCATTGCTTCCTCACTCGACCGAGCAATATTCCAAGTCCACCCACACGCATTGCTTTTCTCCTAGGGACCCGAGTCCCCAAAGTTATCTCATGCGCATTGCTTTCTCACTCTACCGAGCATTTAGCCAAGTCCACCCACACGCATTGCTTTACTCCTAGCGACCCGAATCCCCAAAGTTTCCTCACGCGCATTGCTTTCTCACTCGACAGTGCAATAGGCCAAGTACACCCACACGCATTGCTTTCTCACTCGACCGAGCATTTAGCCAAGTCCACCCACACGCATTGCTTTACTCCTAGCGACCCGAATCCCCAAAGTTTCCTCACGCGCATTGCTTTCTCACTCGACCGAGCACTTAGCCAAGTCCACCCACACGCATTACTTTCTCACTCGACCGAGCATTTAGCCAAGTCCACCCACACGCATTGCTTTTTTCCTAGGGATCCGAATCCCCAAAGTTTCCTCACGCGCATTGCTTTCTCACTCGACCGAGCAATATGCCAAGTCCACCCACACGCATTGCTTTTCTCCTAGGGACCCGAGTCCCCAAAGTTATCTCATGCGCATTGCTTTCTCACTCGACCGAGCATTTAGCCAAGTCCACCCACACGCATTGCTTTCTCACTCGACCGAGCATTTAGCCAAGTCCACCCACCCGCATTGCTTTACACCTAGCGACCCGAACCCCCAAGTTCCCTCACGCGCATTGCTTTCTCACTCGACCGAGCATATAGCTAAGTCCACCCACACGCATATCTTTACTCCTAGCGACCCGAATCCCCAATGATTCCTCACGCGCATTGCTTTGTCACTCGACCGAGCATTTAGCCAAGTCCACCCACACGCGTTGCTTTCTCACTCGACCGAGCATTTAGCCAAGTCCACCCACACGCATTGCTTTACTCCTAGCGACCCGAATCCCCAAAGTTTCCTCACGCGCATTGCTTTCTCACTCGACCGAGCATTTAGCCAAGTCCACCCACACGCATTGCTTTACTCCTAGCGACCCGAATCCCCAAAGTTATCTCATGCGCATTGCTTTCTCACTCTACCGAGCATTTAGCCAAGTCCACCCACACGCATTGCTTTACTCCTAGCGACCCGAATCCCCAAAGTTTCCTCACGCGCATTGCTTTCTCACTCGACCGAGCATTTAGCCAAGTCCACCCACACGCATTGCTTTACTCCTAACGACCCGAATCCCCAAAGTTTCCTCACGCGCATTGCTTTCTCACTCGACCGAGCAATATGCCAAGTCCACCCACACGCATTGCTTTTCTCCTAGGGTCCCGAGTTTCCAAAGTTATCTCATGCGCATGGCTTTCTCACTCTACCGAGCATTTAGCCAAGTCCACCCACACGCATTGCTTTACTCCTAGCGACCCGAATCCCCAAAGTTTCCTCACGCGCATTGCTTTCTCACTCGACCGAGCAATATGCCAAGTCCACCCACACGCATTGCTTTACTCCTAGCGACCGGAATCCCCAAAGTTTCCTCACGCGCATTGCTTTCTCACTCGACCGAGCATTTAGCCAAGTCCACCCACACGCATTGCTTTCTCACTCGACCGAGCATTTAGCCAAGTCCACCCACACGCATTGCTTTTCTCCTAGGGACCCGAGTCCCCAAAGTTATCTCATGCGCATGGCTTTCTCACTCTACTGAGCTTTTAGCCAAGTCCACCCACACGCATTGCTTTACTCCTAGCGACCCGAATCCCCAAAGTTTCCTCACGCGCATTGCTTTCTCACTCGACCGAGCAGTAGGCCAAGTCCACCCACACGCATTGCTTTCTCACTCGACCGAGCATTTAGCCAAGTCCACCCACACGCATTGCTTTACTCCTAACGACCCGAATCCCCAAAGTTTCCTCACGCGCATTGCTTTCTAACTCGACCGAGCAATATGCCAAGTCCACCCACACGGATTGCTTTTCTCCTAGGGACCCGAGTCCCCAAAGTTATCTCATGCGCATTGCTTTCTCACTCTACTGAGCTTTTAGCCAAGTCCACCCACACGCATTGCTTTACTCCTAGCGACCCGAATCCCCAAAGTTTCCTCACGCGCATTGCTTTCTCACTCGACCGAGCAGTAGGCCAAGTCCACCCACACGCATTGCTTTCTCACTCGACCGAGCATTTAGCCAAGTCCACCCACACGCATTGCTTTTCTCCTAGGGACCCGAGTCCCCAAAGTTATCTCATGCGCATGGCTTTCTCACTCTACCGAGCATTTAGCCAAGTCCACCCACACGCATTGCTTTACTCCTAGCTACCCGAATCCCCAAAGTTTCCTCACGCGCATTGCTTTCTCACTCGACCGAGCATTTAGCCAAGTCCACCCACACGCATTGCTTTCTCACTCGACCGAGCATTTAGCCAAGTCCATCCACACGCATTGCTTTATTCCTAACGACCCGAATCCCCAAAGTTTCCTCACGCGCATTGATTTCTCACTCGACCGAGTAATATGCCAAGTCCACCCACACGCATTGCTTTTCTACTAGCGACCCGAATCCCCAAAGTTTCCTCACGCGCATTGCTTCCTCACTCGACCGAGCAATATTCCAAGTCCACCCACACGCATTGCTTTTCTCCTAGGGACCCGAGTCCCCAAAGTTATCTCATGCGCATTGCTTTCTCACTCTACCGAGCATTTAGCCAAGTCCACCCACACGCATTGCTTTACTCCTAGCAAACCGAATCCCCAAAGTTTCCTCACGCGCATTGCTTCCTCACTCGACCGAGCAATATGCCAAGTTCACCCACACGCATTGCTTTTCTCCTAGGGACCCGAGTCCCCAAAGTTATCTCATGCGCATTGCTTTCTCACTCTACCGAGCATTTACCCAAGTCCACCCACACGCATTGCTTTACTCCTAGCGACCCGAATCCCCAAAGTTTCCTCACGCGCATTGCTTTCTCACTCGACCGACCATTTAGCCAAGTCCACCCACACGCATTGCTTTCTCACTCGACCGAGCATTTAGCCAAGTCCACCCACACGCATTGCTTTTCTCCTAGGGATCCGAATCCCCAAAGTTTCCTCACGCACATTGCTTTCTCACTCGACCGTGCAATAACACAAGTCCACCCACACGCATTGCTTTCTCACTCGACCGAGCATTTAGCCAAGTTCACCCACACGCATTGCTTTTTTCCTAGGGATCCGAATCCCCAAAGTTTCCTCACGCGCATTGCTTTCTCAATCGACCGAGCATTTAGCCAAGTCCACCCACACGCATTACTTTCTCACTCGACCGAGCATTTAGCCAAGTCCACCCACACGCATTGCTTTTCTCCTAGGGATCCGAATCCCCAAAGTTTCCTCACGCACATTGCTTTCTCACTCGACCGTGCAATAACACAAGTCCACCCACACGCATTGCTTTCTCACTCGACCGAGCATTTAGCCAAGTTCACCCACACGCATTGCTTTTTTCCTAGGGATCCGAATCCCCAAAGTTTCCTCACGCGCATTGCTTTCTCACTCGACCGAGCAATATGCCAAGTCCACCCACACGCATTGCTTTTCTACTAGCGACCCGAATCCCCAAAGTTTCCTCACGCGCATTGCTTCCTCACTCGACCGAGCAATATTCCAAGTCCACCCACACGCATTGCTTTTCTCCTAGGGACCCGAGTCCCCAAAGTTATCTCATGCGCATTGCTTTCTCACTCTACCGAGCATTTAGCCAAGTTCACCCACACGCATTGCTTTACTCCTAGCAAACCGAATCCCCAAAGTTTCCTCACGCGCATTGCTTCCTCACTCGACCGAGCAATATGCCAAGTTCACCCACACGCATTGCTTTTCTCCTAGGGACCCGAGTCCCCAAAGTTATCTCATGCGCATTGCTTTCTCACTCTACCGAGCATTTACCCAAGTCCACCCACACGCATTGCTTTACTCCTAGCGACCCGAATCCCCAAAGTTTCCTCACGCGCATTGCTTTCTCACTCGACCGTGCAATAGGCCAAGTACACCCACACGCATTGCTTTCTCACTCGACCGAGCATGTAGCCAAGTCCACCCACACGCATTGCTTTACTCCTAGCGACCCGAATCCCCAAAGTTTCCTCACGCGCATTGCTTTCTCACTCGACCGACCATTTAGCCAAGTCCACCCACACGCATTGCTTTCTCACTCGACCGAGCATTTAGCCAAGTCCACCCACACGCATTGCTTTTCTCCTAGGGATCCGAATCCCCAAAGTTTCCTCACGCACATTGCTTTCTCACTCGACCGTGCAATAACACAAGTCCACCCACACGCATTGCTTTCTCACTCGACCGAGCATTTAGCCAAGTTCACCCACACGCATTGCTTTTTTCCTAGGGATCCGAATCCCCAAAGTTTCCTCACGCGCATTGCTTTCTCAATCGACCGAGCATTTAGCCAAGTCCACCCACACGCATTACTTTCTCACTCGACCGAGCATTTAGCCAAGTCCACCCACACGCATTGCTTTTCTCCTAGGGATCCGAATCCCCAAAGTTTCCTCACGCACATTGCTTTCTCACTCGACCGTGCAATAACACAAGTCCACCCACACGCATTGCTTTCTCACTCGACCGAGCATTTAGCCAAGTTCACCCACACGCATTGCTTTTTTCCTAGGGATCCGAATCCCCAAAGTTTCCTCACGCGCATTGCTTTCTCACTCGACCGAGCAATATGCCAAGTCCACCCACACGCATTGCTTTTCTACTAGCGACCCGAATCCCCAAAGTTTCCTCACGCGCATTGCTTCCTCACTCGACCGAGCAATATTCCAAGTCCACCCACACGCATTGCTTTTCTCCTAGGGACCCGAGTCCCCAAAGTTATCTCATGCGCATTGCTTTCTCACTCTACCGAGCATTTAGCCAAGTTCACCCACACGCATTGCTTTACTCCTAGCAAACCGAATCCCCAAAGTTTCCTCACGCGCATTGCTTCCTCACTCGACCGAGCAATATGCCAAGTTCACCCACACGCATTGCTTTTCTCCTAGGGACCCGAGTCCCCAAAGTTATCTCATGCGCATTGCTTTCTCACTCTACCGAGCATTTACCCAAGTCCACCCACACGCATTGCTTTACTCCTAGCGACCCGAATCCCCAAAGTTTCCTCACGCGCATTGCTTTCTCACTCGACCGTGCAATAGGCCAAGTACACCCACACGCATTGCTTTCTCACTCGACCGAGCATGTAGCCAAGTCCACCCACACGCATTGCTTTACTCCTAGCGACCCGAATCCCCAAAGTTTCCTCACGCGCATTGCTTTCTCACTCGACCGACCATTTAGCCAAGTCCACCCACACGCATTGCTTTCTCACTCGACCGAGCATTTAGCCAAGTTCACCCACACGCATTGCTTTTTTCCTAGGGATCCGAATCCCCAAAGTTTCCTCACGCGCATTGCTTTCTCACTCGACCGAGCATTTAGCCAAGTCCACCCACACGCATTACTTTCTCACTCGACCGAGCATTTAGCCAAGTCCACCCACACGCATTGCTTTTTTCCTAGGGATCCGAATCCCCAAAGTTTCCTCACGCGCATTGCTTTCTCACTCGACCGAGCAATATGCCAAGTCCACCCACACGCATTGCTTTTCTCCTAGGGACCCGAGTCCCCAAAGTTATCTCATGCGCATTGCTTTCTCAATCTACCGAGCATTTAGCCAAGTCCACCCACACGCATTGCTTTCTCACTCGACCGAGCATTTAGCCAAGTCCACCCACCCGCATTGCTTTACACCTAGCGACCCGAATCCCCAAAGTTCCCTCACGCGCATTGCTTTCTCACTCGACTGAGCAATATGCCAAGTCCACCCACACGCATTGCTTTTCTACTAGCTACCCGAATCCCCAAAGTTTCCTCACGCGCATTGCTTTCTCACTCGACCGAGCAGTAGGCCAAGTCCACCCACACTCATTGCTCTCTCACTCGACCGAGCATTTAGCCAAGTCCACCCACACGCATTGCTTTTCTCCTAGGGACCCGAGTCCCCAAAGTTATCTCATGCGCATTGCTTTCTCACTCGACCGAGCATTTAGCCAAGTCCACCCACACGCATTGCTTTACTCCTAACGACCCGAATCCCCAAAGTTTCCTTACGCGCATTGCTTCCTCACTCGACCGAGCATTTAGCCAAGTCCACCCACACGCATTGCTTTACTCCTAGCGAACCGAATCCCCAAAGTTTCCTCACGCGCATTGCTTTCTCACTCGACCGAGCAGTAGGCCAAGTCCACCCACACGCATTGCTTTCTCACTCGACCGAGCATTTAGCCAAGTCCACCCACACGCATTGCTTTACTCCTAGCGACCCGAGTCCCCAAAGTTATCTCATGCGCATTGCTTTCTCACTCTACCGAGCATTTAGCCAAGTCCACCCACACGCATTGCTTTTCTCCTAGGGATCCGAATCCCCAAAGTTTCCTCACGCACATTGCTTTCTCACTCGACCGTGCAATAACACAAGTCCACCCACACGCATTGCTTTCTCACTCGACCGAGCATTTAGCCAAGTTCACCCACACGCATTGCTTTTTTCCTAGGGATCCGAATCCCCAAAGTTTCCTCACGCGCATTGCTTTCTCACTCGACCGAGCAATATGCCAAGTCCACCCACACGCATTGCTTTTCTACTAGCGACCCGAATCCCCAAAGTTTCCTCACGCGCATTGCTTCCTCACTCGACCGAGCAATATTCCAAGTCCACCCACACGCATTGCTTTTCTCCTAGGGACCCGAGTCCCCAAAGTTATCTCATGCGCATTGCTTTCTCACTCTACCGAGCATTTAGCCAAGTCCACCCACACGCATTGCTTTACTCCTAGCAAACCGAATCCCTAAAGTTTCCTCACGCGCATTGCTTCCTCACTCGACCGAGCAATATGCCAAGTTCACCCACACGCATTGCTTTTCTCCTAGGGACCCGAGTCCCCAAAGTTATCTCATGCGCATTGCTTTCTCACTCTACCGAGCATTTACCCAAGTCCACCCACACGCATTGCTTTACTCCTAGCGACCCGAATCCCCAAAGTTTCCTCACGCGCATTGCTTTCTCACTCGACCGTGCAATAGGCCAAGTACACCCACACGCATTGCTTTCTCACTCGACCGAGCATGTAGCCAAGTCCACCCACACGCATTGCTTTACTCCTAGCGACCCGAATCCCCAAAGTTTCCTCACGCGCATTGCTTTCTCACTCGACCGACCATTTAGCCAAGTCCACCCACACGCATTGCTTTCTCACTCGACCGAGCATTTAGCCAAGTCCACCCACACGCATTGCTTTTTTCCTAGGGATCCGAATCCCCAATGTTTCCTCACGCGCATTGCTTTCTCACTCGACCGAGCAATATGCCAAGTCCACCCACACGCATTGCTTTTCTTCTAGGGACCCGAGTCCCCAAAGTTATCTCATGCGCATTGCTTTCTCAATCTACCGAGCATTTAGCCAAGTCCACCCACACGCATTGCTTTCTCACTCGACTGAGCATTTAGCCAAGTCCACCCACACGCATTGCTTTCTCACTCGACCGAGCATTTAGCCAAGTCCACCCACCCGCATTGCTTTACTCCTAACGACCCGAATCCCCAAAGTTTCCTCACGCGCATTGCTTTCTCACTCGACCGAGCAATATGCCAAGTCCACCCACACGCATTGCTTTTCTACTAGCGACCCGAATCCCCAAAGTTTCCTCACGCGCATTGCTTCCTCACTCGACCGAGCAATATGCCAAGTCCACCCACACGCATTGCTTTTCTCCTAGGGACCCGAGTCCCCAAAGTTATCTCATGCGCATTGCTTTCTCACTCTACCGAGCATTTAGCCAAGTCCACCCACACGCATTGCTTTACTCCTAGCGACCCGAATCCCCAAAGTTTCCTCACGCGCATTGCTTTCTCACTCGACAGTGCAATAGGCCAAGTACACCCACACGCATTGCTTTCTCACTCGACCGAGCATTTAGCCAAGTCCACCCACACGCATTGCTTTACTCCTAGCGACCCGAATCCCCAAAGTTTCCTCACGCGCATTGCTTTCTCACTCGACCGAGCACTTAGCCAAGTCCACCCACACGCATTACTTTCTCACTCGACCGAGCATTTAGCCAAGTCCACCCACACGCATTGCTTTTTTCCTAGGGATCCGAATCCCCAAAGTTTCCTCACGCGCATTGCTTTCTCACTCGACCGAGCAATATGCCAAGTCCACCCACACGCATTGCTTTTCTCCTAGGGACCCGAGTCCCCAAAGTTATCTCATGCGCATTGCTTTCTCACTCGACCGAGCATTTAGCCAAGTCCACCCACACGCATTGCTTTCTCACTCGACCGAGCATTTAGCCAAGTCCACCCACCCGCATTGCTTTACACCTAGCGACCCGAATCCCCAAAGTTCCCTCACGCGCATTGCTTTCTCACTCGACCGAGCATATAGCTAAGTCCACCCACACGCATATCTTTACTCCTAGCGACCCGAATCCCCAATGATTCCTCACGCGCATTGCTTTGTCACTCGACCGAGCATTTAGCCAAGTCCACCCACACGCGTTGCTTTCTCACTCGACCGAGCATTTAGCCAAGTCCACCCACACGCATTGCTTTACTCCTAGCGACCCGAATCCCCAAAGTTTCCTCACGCGCATTGCTTTCTCACTCGACCGAGCATTTAGCCAAGTCCACCCACACGCATTGCTTTACTCCTAGCGACCCGAATCCCCAAAGTTATCTCATGCGCATTGCTTTCTCACTCTACCGAGCATTTAGCCAAGTCCACCCACACGCATTGCTTTACTCCTAGCGACCCGAATTCCCAAAGTTTCCTCACGCGCATTGCTTTCTCACTCGACCGAGCATTTAGCCAAGTCCACCCACACGCATTGCTTTACTCCTAACGACCCGAATCCCCAAAGTTTCCTCACGCGCATTGCTTTCTCACTCGACCGAGCAATATGCCAAGTCCACCCACACGCATTGCTTTTCTCCTAGGGTCCCGAGTTTCCAAAGTTATCTCATGCGCATGGCTTTCTCACTCTACCGAGCATTTAGCCAAGTCCACCCACACGCATTGCTTTACTCCTAGCGACCCGAATCCCCAAAGTTTCCTCACGCGCATTGCTTTCTCACTCGACCGAGCAATATGCCAAGTCCACCCACACGCATTGCTTTACTCCTAGCGACCGGAATCCCCAAAGTTTCCTCACGCGCATTGCTTTCTCACTCGACCGAGCATTTAGCCAAGTCCACCCACACGCATTGCTTTCTCACTCGACCGAGCATTTAGCCAAGTCCACCCACACGCATTGCTTTACTCCTAGCGACCCGAATCCCCAAAGTTATCTCATGCGCATTGCTTTCTCACTCTACTGAGCTTTTAGCCAAGTCCACCCACACGCATTGCTTTACTCCTAGCGACCCGAATCCCCAAAGTTTCCTCACGCGCATTGCTTTCTCACTCGACCGAGCAGTAGGCCAAGTCCACCCACACGCATTGCTTTCTCACTCGACCGAGCATTTAGCCAAGTCCACCCACACGCATTGCTTTACTCCTAACGACCCGAATCCCCAAAGTTTCCTCACGCGCATTGCTTTCTAACTCGACCGAGCAATATGCCAAGTCCACCCACACGGATTGCTTTTCTCCTAGGGACCCGAGTCCCCAAAGTTATCTCATGCGCATTGCTTTCTCACTCTACTGAGCTTTTAGCCAAGTCCACCCACACGCATTGCTTTACTCCTAGCGACCCGAATCCCCAAAGTTTCCTCACGCGCATTGCTTTCTCACTCGACCGAGCAGTAGGCCAAGTCCACCCACACGCATTGCTTTCTCACTCGACCGAGCATTTAGCCAAGTCCACCCACACGCATTGCTTTACTCCTAGCGACCCGAATCCCCAAAGTTTCCTCACGCGCATTGCTTTCTCACTCGACCGAGCATTTAGCCAAGTCCACCCACAAGCATTGCTTTACTCCTAGCGACCCGAATCCCTATAGTTTCCTCACGCGCATTGCTTTCTCACTCGACCGAGCAATATGCCAAGTCCACCCACACGCATTGCTTTTCTCCTAGGGACCCGAGTCCCCAAAGTTATCTCATGCGCATGGCTTTCTCACTCTACCGAGCATTTAGCCAAGTCCACCCACACGCATTGCTTTACTCCTAGCTACCCGAATCCCCAAAGTTTCCTCACGCGCATTGCTTTCTCACTCGACCGAGCATTTAGCCAAGTCCACCCACACGTATTGCTTTCTCACTCGACCGAGCATTTAGCCAAGTCCATCCACACGCATTGCTTTATTCCTAACGACCCGAATCCCCAAAGTTTCCTCACGCGCATTGATTTCTCACTCGACCGAGCAATATGCCAAGTCCACCCACACGCATTGCTTTTCTACTAGCGACCCGAATCCCCAAAGTTTCCTCACGCGCATTGCTTCCTCACTCGACCGAGCAATATTCCAAGTCCACCCACACGCATTGCTTTTCTCCTAGGGACCCGAGTCCCCAAAGTTATCTCATGCGCATTGCTTTCTCACTCTACCGAGCATTTAGCCAAGTCCACCCACACGCATTGCTTTACTCCTAGCAAACCGAATCCCCAAAGTTTCCTCACGCGCATTGCTTCCTCACTCGACCGAGCAATATGCCAAGTTCACCCACACGCATTGCTTTTCTCCTAGGGACCCGAGTCCCCAAAGTTATCTCATGCGCATTGCTTTCTCACTCTACCGAGCATTTACCCAAGTCCACCCACACGCATTGCTTTACTCCTAGCGACCCGAATCCCCAAAGTTTCCTCACGCGCATTGCTTTCTCACTCGACCGACCATTTAGCCAAGTCCACCCACACGCATTGCTTTCTCACTCGACCGAGCATTTAGCCAAGTCCACCCACACGCATTGCTTTTCTCCTAGGGATCCGAATCCCCAAAGTTTCCTCACGCACATTGCTTTCTCACTCGACCGTGCAATAACACAAGTCCACCCACACGCATTGCTTTCTCACTCGACCGAGCATTTAGCCAAGTTCACCCACACGCATTGCTTTTTTCCTAGGGATCCGAATCCCCAAAGTTTCCTCACGCGCATTGCTTTCTCAATCGACCGAGCATTTAGCCAAGTCCACCCACACGCATTACTTTCTCACTCGACCGAGCATTTAGCCAAGTCCACCCACACGCATTGCTTTTCTCCTAGGGATCCGAATCCCCAAAGTTTCCTCACGCACATTGCTTTCTCACTCGACCGTGCAATAACACAAGTCCACCCACACGCATTGCTTTCTCACTCGACCGAGCATTTAGCCAAGTTCACCCACACGCATTGCTTTTTTCCTAGGGATCCGAATCCCCAAAGTTTCCTCACGCGCATTGCTTTCTCACTCGACCGAGCAATATGCCAAGTCCACCCACACGCATTGCTTTTCTACTAGCGACCCGAATCCCCAAAGTTTCCTCACGCGCATTGCTTCCTCACTCGACCGAGCAATATTCCAAGTCCACCCACACGCATTGCTTTTCTCCTAGGGACCCGAGTCCCCAAAGTTATCTCATGCGCATTGCTTTCTCACTCTACCGAGCATTTAGCCAAGTTCACCCACACGCATTGCTTTACTCCTAGCAAACCGAATCCCCAAAGTTTCCTCACGCGCATTGCTTCCTCACTCGACCGAGCAATATGCCAAGTTCACCCACACGCATTGCTTTTCTCCTAGGGACCCGAGTCCCCAAAGTTATCTCATGCGCATTGCTTTCTCACTCTACCGAGCATTTACCCAAGTCCACCCACACGCATTGCTTTACTCCTAGCGACCCGAATCCCCAAAGTTTCCTCACGCGCATTGCTTTCTCACTCGACCGTGCAATAGGCCAAGTACACCCACACGCATTGCTTTCTCACTCGACCGAGCATGTAGCCAAGTCCACCCACACGCATTGCTTTACTCCTAGCGACCCGAATCCCCAAAGTTTCCTCACGCGCATTGCTTTCTCACTCGACCGACCATTTAGCCAAGTCCACCCACACGCATTGCTTTCTCACTCGACCGAGCATTTAGCCAAGTCCACCCACACGCATTGCTTTTCTCCTAGGGATCCGAATCCCCAAAGTTTCCTCACGCACATTGCTTTCTCACTCGACCGTGCAATAACACAAGTCCACCCACACGCATTGCTTTCTCACTCGACCGAGCATTTAGCCAAGTTCACCCACACGCATTGCTTTTTTCCTAGGGATCCGAATCCCCAAAGTTTCCTCACGCGCATTGCTTTCTCAATCGACCGAGCATTTAGCCAAGTCCACCCACACGCATTACTTTCTCACTCGACCGAGCATTTAGCCAAGTCCACCCACACGCATTGCTTTTCTCCTAGGGATCCGAATCCCCAAAGTTTCCTCACGCACATTGCTTTCTCACTCGACCGTGCAATAACACAAGTCCACCCACACGCATTGCTTTCTCACTCGACCGAGCATTTAGCCAAGTTCACCCACACGCATTGCTTTTTTCCTAGGGATCCGAATCCCCAAAGTTTCCTCACGCGCATTGCTTTCTCACTCGACCGAGCAATATGCCAAGTCCACCCACACGCATTGCTTTTCTACTAGCGACCCGAATCCCCAAAGTTTCCTCACGCGCATTGCTTCCTCACTCGACCGAGCAATATTCCAAGTCCACCCACACGCATTGCTTTTCTCCTAGGGACCCGAGTCCCCAAAGTTATCTCATGCGCATTGCTTTCTCACTCTACCGAGCATTTAGCCAAGTTCACCCACACGCATTGCTTTACTCCTAGCAAACCGAATCCCCAAAGTTTCCTCACGCGCATTGCTTCCTCACTCGACCGAGCAATATGCCAAGTTCACCCACACGCATTGCTTTTCTCCTAGGGACCCGAGTCCCCAAAGTTATCTCATGCGCATTGCTTTCTCACTCTACCGAGCATTTACCCAAGTCCACCCACACGCATTGCTTTACTCCTAGCGACCCGAATCCCCAAAGTTTCCTCACGCGCATTGCTTTCTCACTCGACCGTGCAATAGGCCAAGTACACCCACACGCATTGCTTTCTCACTCGACCGAGCATGTAGCCAAGTCCACCCACACGCATTGCTTTACTCCTAGCGACCCGAATCCCCAAAGTTTCCTCACGCGCATTGCTTTCTCACTCGACCGACCATTTAGCCAAGTCCACCCACACGCATTGCTTTCTCACTCGACCGAGCATTTAGCCAAGTTCACCCACACGCATTGCTTTTTTCCTAGGGATCCGAATCCCCAAAGTTTCCTCACGCGCATTGCTTTCTCACTCGACCGAGCATTTAGCCAAGTCCACCCACACGCATTACTTTCTCACTCGACCGAGCATTTAGCCAAGTCCACCCACACGCATTGCTTTTTTCCTAGGGATCCGAATCCCCAAAGTTTCCTCACGCGCATTGCTTTCTCACTCGACCGAGCAATATGCCAAGTCCACCCACACGCATTGCTTTTCTCCTAGGGACCCGAGTCCCCAAAGTTATCTCATGCGCATTGCTTTCTCAATCTACCGAGCATTTAGCCAAGTCCACCCACACGCATTGCTTTCTCACTCGACTGAGCATTTAGCCAAGTCCACCCACACGCATTGCTTTCTCACTCGACCGAGCATTTAGCCAAGTCCACCCACCCGCATTGCTTTACACCTAGCGACCCGAATCCCCAAAGTTCCCTCACGCGCATTGCTTTCTCACTCGACTGAGCAATATGCCAAGTCCACCCACACGCATTGCTTTTCTACTAGCTACCCGAATCCCCAAAGTTTCCTCACGCGCATTGCTTTCTCACTCGACCGAGCAGTAGGCCAAGTCCACCCACACTCATTGCTCTCTCACTCGACCGAGCATTTAGCCAAGTCCACCCACACGCATTGCTTTTCTCCTAGGGACCCGAGTCCCCAAAGTTATCTCATGCGCATTGCTTTCTCACTCGACCGAGCATTTAGCCAAGTCCACCCACACGCATTGCTTTACTCCTAACGACCCGAATCCCCAAAGTTTCCTTACGCGCATTGCTTCCTCACTCGACCGAGCATTTAGCCAAGTCCACCCACACGCATTGCTTTACTCCTAGCGAACCGAATCCCCAAAGTTTCCTCACGCGCATTGCTTTCTCACTCGACCGAGCAGTAGGCCAAGTCCACCCACACGCATTGCTTTCTCACTCGACCGAGCATTTAGCCAAGTCCACCCACACGCATTGCTTTACTCCTAGCGACCCGAGTCCCCAAAGTTATCTCATGCGCATTGCTTTCTCACTCTACCGAGCATTTAGCCAAGTCCACCCACACGCATTGCTTTTCTCCTAGGGATCCGAATCCCCAAAGTTTCCTCACGCACATTGCTTTCTCACTCGACCGTGCAATAACACAAGTCCACCCACACGCATTGCTTTCTCACTCGACCGAGCATTTAGCCAAGTTCACCCACACGCATTGCTTTTTTCCTAGGGATCCGAATCCCCAAAGTTTCCTCACGCGCATTGCTTTCTCACTCGACCGAGCAATATGCCAAGTCCACCCACACGCATTGCTTTTCTACTAGCGACCCGAATCCCCAAAGTTTCCTCACGCGCATTGCTTCCTCACTCGACCGAGCAATATTCCAAGTCCACCCACACGCATTGCTTTTCTCCTAGGGACCCGAGTCCCCAAAGTTATCTCATGCGCATTGCTTTCTCACTCTACCGAGCATTTAGCCAAGTCCACCCACACGCATTGCTTTACTCCTAGCAAACCGAATCCCTAAAGTTTCCTCACGCGCATTGCTTCCTCACTCGACCGAGCAATATGCCAAGTTCACCCACACGCATTGCTTTTCTCCTAGGGACCCGAGTCCCCAAAGTTATCTCATGCGCATTGCTTTCTCACTCTACCGAGCATTTACCCAAGTCCACCCACACGCATTGCTTTACTCCTAGCGACCCGAATCCCCAAAGTTTCCTCACGCGCATTGCTTTCTCACTCGACCGTGCAATAGGCCAAGTACACCCACACGCATTGCTTTCTCACTCGACCGAGCATGTAGCCAAGTCCACCCACACGCATTGCTTTACTCCTAGCGACCCGAATCCCCAAAGTTTCCTCACGCGCATTGCTTTCTCACTCGACCGACCATTTAGCCAAGTCCACCCACACGCATTGCTTTCTCACTCGACCGAGCATTTAGCCAAGTCCACCCACACGCATTGCTTTTTTCCTAGGGATCCGAATCCCCAATGTTTCCTCACGCGCATTGCTTTCTCACTCGACCGAGCAATATGCCAAGTCCACCCACACGCATTGCTTTTCTTCTAGGGACCCGAGTCCCCAAAGTTATCTCATGCGCATTGCTTTCTCAATCTACCGAGCATTTAGCCAAGTCCACCCACACGCATTGCTTTCTCACTCGACTGAGCATTTAGCCAAGTCCACCCACACGCATTGCTTTCTCACTCGACCGAGCATTTAGCCAAGTCCACCCACCCGCATTGCTTTACTCCTAACGACCCGAATCCCCAAAGTTTCCTCACGCGCATTGCTTTCTCACTCGACCGAGCAATATGCCAAGTCCACCCACACGCATTGCTTTTCTACTAGCGACCCGAATCCCCAAAGTTTCCTCACGCGCATTGCTTCCTCACTCGACCGAGCAATATGCCAAGTCCACCCACACGCATTGCTTTCTCACTCGACCGAGCATTTAGCCAAGTCCATCCACACGCATTGCTTTACTCCTAACGACCCGAATCCCCAAAGTTTCCTCACGCGCATTGCTTTCTCACTCGACCGAGCAATATGCCAAGTCCACCCACACGCATTGCTTTTCTACTAGCGACCCGAATCCCCAAAGTTTCCTCACGCGCATTGCTTCCTCACTCGACCGAGCAATATGCCAAGTCCACCCACACGCATTGCTTTTCTCCTAGGGACCCGAGTCCCCAAAGTTATCTCATGCGCATTGCTTTCTCACTCTACCGAGCATTTAGCCAAGTCCACCCACACGCATTGCTTTACTCCTAGCGACCCGAATCCCCAAAGTTTCCTCACGCGCATTGCTTTCTCACTCGACAGTGCAATAGGCCAAGTACACCCACACGCATTGCTTTCTCACTCGACCGAGCATTTAGCCAAGTCCACCCACACGCATTGCTTTACTCCTAGCGACCCGAATCCCCAAAGTTTCCTCACGCGCATTGCTTTCTCACTCGACCGAGCACTTAGCCAAGTCCACCCACACGCATTACTTTCTCACTCGACCGAGCATTTAGCCAAGTCCACCCACACGCATTGCTTTTTTCCTAGGGATCCGAATCCCCAAAGTTTCCTCACGCGCATTGCTTTCTCACTCGACCGAGCAATATGCCAAGTCCACCCACACGCATTGCTTTTCTCCTAGGGACCCGAGTCCCCAAAGTTATCTCATGCGCATTGCTTTCTCACTCGACCGAGCATTTAGCCAAGTCCACCCACACGCATTGCTTTCTCACTCGACCGAGCATTTAGCCAAGTCCACCCACCCGCATTGCTTTACACCTAGCGACCCGAATCCCCAAAGTTCCCTCACGCGCATTGCTTTCTCACTCGACCGAGCATATAGCTAAGTCCACCCACACGCATATCTTTACTCCTAGCGACCCGAATCCCCAATGATTCCTCACGCGCATTGCTTTGTCACTCGACCGAGCATTTAGCCAAGTCCACCCACACGCGTTGCTTTCTCACTCGACCGAGCATTTAGCCAAGTCCACCCACACGCATTGCTTTACTCCTAGCGACCCGAATCCCCAAAGTTTCCTCACGCGCATTGCTTTCTCACTCGACCGAGCATTTAGCCAAGTCCACCCACACGCATTGCTTTACTCCTAGCGACCCGAATCCCCAAAGTTATCTCATGCGCATTGCTTTCTCACTCTACCGAGCATTTAGCCAAGTCCACCCACACGCATTGCTTTACTCCTAGCGACCCGAATTCCCAAAGTTTCCTCACGCGCATTGCTTTCTCACTCGACCGAGCATTTAGCCAAGTCCACCCACACGCATTGCTTTACTCCTAACGACCCGAATCCCCAAAGTTTCCTCACGCGCATTGCTTTCTCACTCGACCGAGCAATATGCCAAGTCCACCCACACGCATTGCTTTTCTCCTAGGGTCCCGAGTTTCCAAAGTTATCTCATGCGCATGGCTTTCTCACTCTACCGAGCATTTAGCCAAGTCCACCCACACGCATTGCTTTACTCCTAGCGACCCGAATCCCCAAAGTTTCCTCACGCGCATTGCTTTCTCACTCGACCGAGCAATATGCCAAGTCCACCCACACGCATTGCTTTACTCCTAGCGACCGGAATCCCCAAAGTTTCCTCACGCGCATTGCTTTCTCACTCGACCGAGCATTTAGCCAAGTCCACCCACACGCATTGCTTTCTCACTCGACCGAGCATTTAGCCAAGTCCACCCACACGCATTGCTTTACTCCTAGCGACCCGAATCCCCAAAGTTATCTCATGCGCATTGCTTTCTCACTCTACTGAGCTTTTAGCCAAGTCCACCCACACGCATTGCTTTACTCCTAGCGACCCGAATCCCCAAAGTTTCCTCACGCGCATTGCTTTCTCACTCGACCGAGCAGTAGGCCAAGTCCACCCACACGCATTGCTTTCTCACTCGACCGAGCATTTAGCCAAGTCCACCCACAAGCATTGCTTTACTCCTAGCGACCCGAATCCCTATAGTTTCCTCACGCGCATTGCTTTCTCACTCGACCGAGCAATATGCCAAGTCCACCCACACGCATTGCTTTTCTCCTAGGGACCCGAGTCCCCAAAGTTATCTCATGCGCATGGCTTTCTCACTCTACCGAGCATTTAGCCAAGTCCACCCACACGCATTGCTTTACTCCTAGCTACCCGAATCCCCAAAGTTTCCTCACGCGCATTGCTTTCTCACTCGACCGAGCATTTAGCCAAGTCCACCCACACGCATTGCTTTCTCACTCGACCGAGCATTTAGCCAAGTCCATCCACACGCATTGCTTTATTCCTAACGACCCGAATCCCCAAAGTTTCCTCACGCGCATTGATTTCTCACTCGACCGAGCAATATGCCAAGTCCACCCACACGCATTGCTTTTCTACTAGCGACCCGAATCCCCAAAGTTTCCTCACGCGCATTGCTTCCTCACTCGACCGAGCAATATTCCAAGTCCACCCACACGCATTGCTTTTCTCCTAGGGACCCGAGTCCCCAAAGTTATCTCATGCGCATTGCTTTCTCACTCTACCGAGCATTTAGCCAAGTCCACCCACACGCATTGCTTTACTCCTAGCAAACCGAATCCCCAAAGTTTCCTCACGCGCATTGCTTCCTCACTCGACCGAGCAATATGCCAAGTTCACCCACACGCATTGCTTTTCTCCTAGGGACCCGAGTCCCCAAAGTTATCTCATGCGCATTGCTTTCTCACTCTACCGAGCATTTACCCAAGTCCACCCACACGCATTGCTTTACTCCTAGCGACCCGAATCCCCAAAGTTTCCTCACGCGCATTGCTTTCTCACTCGACCGACCATTTAGCCAAGTCCACCCACACGCATTGCTTTCTCACTCGACCGAGCATTTAGCCAAGTCCACCCACACGCATTGCTTTTCTCCTAGGGATCCGAATCCCCAAAGTTTCCTCACGCACATTGCTTTCTCACTCGACCGTGCAATAACACAAGTCCACCCACACGCATTGCTTTCTCACTCGACCGAGCATTTAGCCAAGTTCACCCACACGCATTGCTTTTTTCCTAGGGATCCGAATCCCCAAAGTTTCCTCACGCGCATTGCTTTCTCACTCGACCGAGCAATATGCCAAGTCCACCCACACGCATTGCTTTTCTACTAGCGACCCGAATCCCCAAAGTTTCCTCACGCGCATTGCTTCCTCACTCGACCGAGCAATATTCCAAGTCCACCCACACGCATTGCTTTTCTCCTAGGGACCCGAGTCCCCAAAGTTATCTCATGCGCATTGCTTTCTCACTCTACCGAGCATTTAGCCAAGTTCACCCACACGCATTGCTTTACTCCTAGCAAACCGAATCCCCAAAGTTTCCTCACGCGCATTGCTTCCTCACTCGACCGAGCAATATGCCAAGTTCACCCACACGCATTGCTTTTCTCCTAGGGACCCGAGTCCCCAAAGTTATCTCATGCGCATTGCTTTCTCACTCTACCGAGCATTTACCCAAGTCCACCCACACGCATTGCTTTACTCCTAGCGACCCGAATCCCCAAAGTTTCCTCACGCGCATTGCTTTCTCACTCGACCGTGCAATAGGCCAAGTACACCCACACGCATTGCTTTCTCACTCGACCGAGCATGTAGCCAAGTCCACCCACACGCATTGCTTTACTCCTAGCGACCCGAATCCCCAAAGTTTCCTCACGCGCATTGCTTTCTCACTCGACCGACCATTTAGCCAATTCCACCCACACGCATTGCTTTCTCACTCGACCGAGCATTTAGCCAAGTCCACCCACACGCATTGCTTTTCTCCTAGGGATCCGAATCCCCAAAGTTTCCTCACGCACATTGCTTTCTCACTCGACCGTGCAATAACACAAGTCCACCCACACGCATTGCTTTCTCACTCGACCGAGCATTTAGCCAAGTTCACCCACACGCATTGCTTTTTTCCTAGGGATCCGAATCCCCAAAGTTTCCTCACGCGCATTGCTTTCTCAATCCACCGAGCATTTAGCCAAGTCCACCCACACGCATTACTTTCTCACTCGACCGAGCATTTAGCCAAGTCCACCCACACGCATTGCTTTTCTCCTAGGGATTCGAATCCCCAAAGTTTCCTCACGCACATTGCTTTCTCACTCGACCGTGCAATAACACAAGTCCACCCACACGCATTGCTTTCTCACTCGACCGAGCATTTAGCCAAGTCCACCCACACGCATTGCTTTTCTACTAGCGACCCGAATCCCCAAAGTTTCCTCACGCGCATTGCTTCCTCACTCGACCGAGCAATATTCCAAGTCCACCCACACGCATTGCTTTTCTCCTAGGGACCCGAGTCCCCAAAGTTATCTCATGCGCATTGCTTTCTCACTCTACCGAGCATTTAGCCAAGTTCACCCACACGCATTGCTTTACTCCTAGCAAACCGAATCCCCAAAGTTTCCTCACGCGCATTGCTTCCTCACTCGACCGAGCAATATGCCAAGTTCACCCACACGCATTGCTTTTCTCCTAGGGACCCGAGTCCCCAAAGTTATCTCATGCGCATTGCTTTCTCACTCTACCGAGCATTTACCCAAGTCCACCCACACGCATTGCTTTACTCCTAGCGACCCGAATCCCCAAAGTTTCCTCACGCGCATTGCTTTCTCACTCGACCGTGCAATAGGCCAAGTACACCCACACGCATTGCTTTCTCACTCGACCGAGCATGTAGCCAAGTCCACCCACACGCATTGCTTTACTCCTAGCGACCCGAATCCCCAAAGTTTCCTCACGCGCATTGCTTTCTCACTCGACCGACCATTTAGCCAAGTCCACCCACACGCATTGCTTTCTCACTCGACCGAGCATTTAGCCAAGTTCACCCACACGCATTGCTTTTTTCCTAGGGATCCGAATCCCCAAAGTTTCCTCACGCGCATTGCTTTCTCACTCGACCGAGCATTTAGCCAAGTCCACCCACACGCATTACTTTCTCACTCGACCGAGCATTTAGCCAAGTCCACCCACACGCATTGCTTTTTTCCTAGGGATCCGAATCCCCAAAGTTTCCTCACGCGCATTGCTTTCTCACTCGACCGAGCAATATGCCAAGTCCACCCACACGCATTGCTTTTCTCCTAGGGACCCGAGTCCCCAAAGTTATCTCATGCGCATTGCTTTCTCAATCTACCGAGCATTTAGTCAAGTCCACCCACACGCATTGCTTTCTCACTCGACTGAGCATTTAGCCAAGTCCACCCACACGCATTGCTTTCTCACTCGACCGAGCATTTAGCCAAGTCCACCCACCCGCATTGCTTTACACCTAGCGACCCGAATCCCCAAAGTTCCCTCACGCGCATTGCTTTCTCACTCGACTGAGCAATATGCCAAGTCCACCCACACGCATTGCTTTTCTACTAGCTACCCGAATCCCCAAAGTTTCCTCACGCGCATTGCTTTCTCACTCGACCGAGCAGTAGGCCAAGTCCACCCACACTCATTGCTCTCTCACTCGACCGAGCATTTAGCCAAGTCCACCCACACGCATTGCTTTTCTCCTAGGGACCCGAGTCCCCAAAGTTATCTCATGCGCATTGCTTTCTCACTCGACCGAGCATTTAGCCAAGTCCACCCACACGCATTGCTTTACTCCTAACGACCCGAATCCCCAAAGTTTCCTTACGCGCATTGCTTCCTCACTCGACCGAGCATTTAGCCAAGTCCACCCACACGCATTGCTTTACTCCTAGCGAACCGAATCCCCAAAGTTTCCTCACGCGCATTGCTTTCTCACTCGACCGAGCAGTAGGCCAAGTCCACCCACACGCATTGCTTTCTCACTCGACCGAGCATTTAGCCAAGTCCACCCACACGCATTGCTTTACTCCTAGCGACCCGAATCCCCAAAGTTTCCTCACGCGCATTGCTTTTTCACTCGACCGACCATTTAGCCAAGTCCACCCACACGCATTGCTTTCTCACTCGACCGAGCATTTAGCCAAGTCCACCCACACGCATTGCTTTACTCCTAGCGACCCGAATCCCCAAAGTTTCCTCACGCGCATTGCTTTCTCACTCGACCGAGCATTTAGCCAAGTCCACCCACAAGCATTGCTTTACTCCTAGCGACCCGAATCCCTATAGTTTCCTCACGCGCATTGCTTTCTCACTCGACCGAGCAATATGCCAAGTCCACCCACACGCATTGCTTTTCTCCTAGGGACCCGAGTCCCCAAAGTTATCTCATGCGCATGGCTTTCTCACTCTACCGAGCATTTAGCCAAGTCCACCCACACGCATTGCTTTACTCCTAGCTACCCGAATCCCCAAAGTTTCCTCACACGCATTGCTTTCTCACTCGACCGAGCATTTAGCCAAGTCCACCCACACGCATTGCTTTCTCACTCGACCGAGCATTTAGCCAAGTCCACCCACACGCATTGCTTTTCTACTAGCGACCCGAATCCCCAAAGTTTCCTCACGCGCATTGCTTCCTCACTCGACCGAGCAATATTCCAAGTCCACCCACACGTATTGCTTTTCTCCTAGGGACCCGAGTCCCCAAAGTTATCTCATGCGCATTGCTTTCTCACTCTACCGAGCATTTAGCCAAGTCCACCCACACGCATTGCTTTACTCCTAGCAAACCGAATCCCCAAAGTTTCCTCACGCGCATTGCTTCCTCACTCGACCGAGCAATATGCCAAGTTCACCCACACGCATTGCTTTTCTCCTAGGGACCCGAGTCCCCAAAGTTATCTCATGCGCATTGCTTTCTCACTCTACCGAGCATTTAGCCAAGTCCACCCACACGCATTGCTTTACTCCTAGCGACCCGAATCCCCAAAGTTTCCTCACGCGCATTGCTTTCTCACTCGACCGACCATTTAGCCAAGTCCACCCACACGCATTGCTTTCTCACTCGACCGAGCATTTATCCAAGTCCACCCACACGCATTGCTTTTCTCCTAGGGATCCGAATCCCCAAAGTTTCCTCACGCACATTGCTTTCTCACTCGACCGTGCAATAACACAAGTCCACCCACACGCATTGCTTTCTCACTCGACCGAGCATTTAGCCAAGTTCACCCACACGCATTGCTTTTTTCCTAGGGATCCGAATCCCCAAAGTTTCCTCACGCGCATTGCTTTCTCACTCGACCGAGCATTTAGCCAAGTCCACCCACACGCATTGCTTTCTCACTCGACCGAGCATTTAGCCAAGTTCACCCACACGCATTGCTTTTTTCCTAGGGATCCGAATCCCCAAAGTTTCCTCACGCGCATTGCTTTCTCACTCGACCGAGCAATATGCCAAGTCCACCCACACGCATTGCTTTTCTCCTAGGGACCCGAGTCCCCAAAGTTATCTCATGCACATTGCTTTCTCAATCTACCGAGTATTTAGCCAAGTCCACCCACACGCATTGCTTTCTCACTCTACCGAGCATTTAGCCAAGTCCACCCACACGCATTGCTTTACTCCTAGCGACCCGAATCCCCAAAGTTTCCTCACGCGCATTGCTTTCTCACTCGACCGAGCATTTAGCCAAGTCCACCCACACGCATTACTTTCTCACTCGACCGAGCATTTAGCCAAGTCCACCCACACGCATTGCTTTCTCACTCTACCGAGCATTTAGCCAAGTCCACCCACACGCATTGCTTTTCTCCTAGGGACCCGAGTCCCCAAAGTTATCTCACGCGCATGGCTTTCTCACTCTACCGAGCATTTAGCCAAGTCCACCCACACGCATTGCTTTACTCCTAGCTACCCGAATCCCCAAAGTTTCCTCACGCGCATTGCTTTCTCACTCGACCGAGCATTTAGCCAAGTCCACCCACACGCATTGCTTTCTCACTCGACCGAGCATTTAGCCAAGTCCATCCACACGCATTGCTTTATTCCTAACGACCCGAATCCCCAAAGTTTCCTCACGCGCATTGATTTCTCACTCGACCGAGCAATATGCCAAGTCCACCCACACGCATTGCTTTTCTACTAGCGACCCGAATCCCCAAAGTTTCCTCACGCGCATTGCTTCCTCACTCGACCGAGCAATATTCCAAGTCCACCCACACGCATTGCTTTTCTCCTAGGGACCCGAGTCCCCAAAGTTATCTCATGCGCATTGCTTTCTCACTCTACCGAGCATTTAGCCAAGTCCACCCACACGCATTGCTTTACTCCTAGCAAACCGAATCCCCAAAGTTTCCTCACGCGCATTGCTTCCTCACTCGACCGAGCAATATGCCAAGTTCACCCACACGCATTGCTTTTCTCCTAGGGCCCGAGTCCCCAAAGTTATCTCATGCGCATTGCTTTCTCACTCTACCGAGCATTTAGCCAAGTCCACCCACAAGCATTGCTTTACTCCTAGCGATCCGAATCCCCAAAGTTTCCTCACGCGCATTGCTTTCTCACTCGACCGTGCAATAGGCCAAGTACACCCACACGCATTGCTTTCTCACTCGACCGAGCATTTAGCCAAGTCCACCCACACGCATTGCTTTACTCCTAGCGACCCGAATCCCCAAAGTTTCCTCACGCGCATTGCTTTCTCACTCGACCGACCATTTAGCCAAGTCCACCCACACGCATTGCTTTCTCACTCGACCGAGCATTTAGCCAAGTCCACCCACACGCATTGCTTTTCTCCTAGGGATCCGAATCCCCAAAGTTTCCTCACGCGCATTGCTTTCTCACTCGACCGAGCAATATGCCAAGTCCACCCACACGCATTGCTTTTCTCCTAGGGACCCGAGTCCCCAAAGTTATCTCATGCGCATTGCTTTCTCACTCTACCGAGCATTTAGCCAAGTCCACCCACACGCATTGCTTTACTCCTAGCAAACCGAATCCCCAAAGTTTCCTCACGCGCATTGCTTCCTCACTCGACCGAGCAATATGCCAAGTTCACCCACACGCATTGCTTTTCTCCTAGGGACCCGAGTCCCCAAAGTTATCTCATGCGCATTGCTTTCTCACTCTACCGAGCATTTAGCCAAGTCCACCCACACGCATTGCTTTACTCCTAGCGACCCGAATCCCCAAAGTTTCCTCACGCGCATTGCTTTCTCACTCGACCGTGCAATAGGCCAAGTACACCCACACGCATTGCTATCTCACTCGACCGAGCATTTAGCCAAGTCCACCCACACGCATTGCTTTACTCCTAGCGACCCGAATCCCCAAAGTTTCCTCACGCGCATTGCTTTCTCACTCGACCGACCATTTAGCCAAGTCCACCCACACGCATTGCTTTCTCACTTGACCGAGCATTTAGCCAAGTCCACCCACACGCATTGCTTTTCTCCTAGGGATCCGAATCCCCAAAGTTTCCTCAGGCGCATTGTTTTCTCACTCGACCGTGCAATAACACAGGTACACCCACACGCATTGCTTTACTCCTAGCAAACCGAATCCCCAAAGTTTCCTCACGCGCATTGCTTCCTCACTCGACCGAGCAATATGCCAAGTACACCCATACGCATTGCTTTTCTCCTAGAAACCCGAGTCCCCAAAGTTATCTCATGCGCATTGCTTTCTCACTCGACCGAGCAGTAGGCCAAGTCCACCCACACGCATTGCTCTCTCACTCGACCGAGCATTTAGCCAAGTCCACCCACACGCATTGCTTTTCTCCTAGGGATCCGAATCCCCAAAGTTTCCTCACGCGCATTGCTTTCTCACTCGACCGAGCAGTAGGCCAAGTCCACCCACACGCATTGCTCTCTCACTCGACCGAGCATTTAGCCAAGTCCATCCACACGCATTGCTTTACTCCTAACGACCCGAATCCCCAAAGTTTCCTCACGCGCATTGCTTTCTCACTCGACCGAGCAATATGCCAAGTCCACCCACACGCATTGCTTTTCTACTAGCGACCCGAATCCCCAAAGTTTCCTCACGCGCATTGCTTCCTCACTCGACCGAGCAATATGCCAAGTCCACCCACACGCATTGCTTTCTCACTCGACCGAGCATTTAGCCAAGTCCATCCACACGCATTGCTTTACTCCTAACGACCCGAATCCCCAAAGTTTCCTCACGCGCATTGCTTTCTCACTCGACCGAGCAATATGCCAAGTCCACCCACACGCATTGCTTTTCTACTAGCGACCCGAATCCCCAAAGTTTCCTCACGCGCATTGCTTCCTCACTCGACCGAGCAATATGCCAAGTCCACCCACACGCATTGCTTTTCTCCTAGGGACCCGAGTCCCCAAAGTTATCTCATGCGCATTGCTTTCTCACTCTACCGAGCATTTAGCCAAGTCCACCCACACGCATTGCTTTACTCCTAGCAAACCGAATCCCCAAAGTTTCCTCACGCGCATTGCTTCCTCACTCGACCGAGCAATATGCCAAGTCCACCCACACGCATTGCTTTCTCACTCGACCGAGCATTTAGCCAAGTCCATCCACACGCATTGCTTTACTCCTAACGACCCGAATCCCCAAAGTTTCCTCACGCGCATTGCTTTCTCACTCGACCGAGCAATATTCCAAGTCCACCCACACGCATTGCTTTTCTACTAGCGACCCGAATCCCCAAAGTTTCCTCACGCGCATTGCTTCCTCACTCGACCGAGCAATATGCCAAGTCCACCCACACGCATTGCTTTTCTCCTAGGGACCCGAGTCCCCAAAGTTATCTCATGCGCATTGCTTTCTCACTCTACCGAGCATTTAGCCAAGTCCACCCACACGCATTGCTTTACTCCTAGCAAACCGAATCCCCAAAGTTTCCTCACGCGCATTGCTTCCTCACTCGACCGAGCAATATGCCAAGTTCACCCACCTGCATTGCTTTTCTCCTAGGGACCCGAGTCCCCAAAGTTATCTCATGCGCATTGCTTTCTCACTCTACCGAGCATTTAGCCAAGTCCACCCACACGCATTGCTTTACTCCTAGCGACCCGAATCCCCAAAGTTTCCTCACGCGCATTGCTTTCTCACTCGACCGTGCAATAGGACAAGTACACCCACACGCATTGCTTTCTCACTCGACCGAGCATTTAGCCAAGTCCACCCACACGCATTGCTTTACTCCTAGCGACCCGAATCCCCAAAGTTTCCCACGCGCATTGCTTTCTCACTCGACCGACCATTTAGCCAAGTCCACCCACACGCATTGCTTTCTCACTTGACCGAGCATTTAGCCAAGTCCACCCACACGCATTGCTTTTCTCCTAGGGATCCGAATCCCCAAAGTTTCCTCAGGCGCATTGTTTTCTCACTCGACCGTGCAATAACACAGGTACACCCACACGCATTGCTTTACTCCTAGCAAACCGAATCCCCAAAGTTTCCTCACGCGCATTGCTTCCTCACTCGACCGAGCAATATGCCAAGTACACCCATACGGATTGCTTTTCTCCTAGAAACCCGAGTCCCCAAAGTTATCTCATGCGCATTGCTTTCTCACTCGATCGAGCAGTAGGCCAAGTCCACCCACACGCATTGCTCTCTCACTCGACCGAGCATTTAGCCAAGTCCACCCACACGCATTGCTTTTCTCCTAGGGATCCGAATCCCCAAAGTTTCCTCACGCGCATTGCTTTCTCACTCGACCGAGCAGTAGGCCAAGTCCACCCACACGCATTGCTCTCTCACTCGACCGAGCATTTAGCCAAGTCCATCCACACGCATTGCTTTACTCCTAACGACCCGAATCCCCAAAGTTTCCTCACGCGCATTGCTTTCTCACTCGACCGAGCAATATGCCAAGTCCACCCACACGCATTGCTTTTCTACTAGCGACCCGAATCCCCAAAGTTTCCTCACGCGCATTGCTTCCTCACTTGACCGAGCAATATGCCAAGTCCACCCACACGCATTGCTTTCTCACTCGACCGAGCATTGAGCCAAGTCCATCCACACGCATTGCTTTACTCCTAACGACCCGAATCCCCAAAGTTTCCTCACGCGCATTGCTTTCTCACTCGACCGAGCAATATGCCAAGTCCACCCACACACATTGCTTTTCTACTAGCGACCCGAATCCCCAAAGTTTCCTCACGCGCATTGCTTCCTCACTCGACCGAGCAATATGCCAAGTCCACCCACACGCATTGCTTTTCTCCTAGGGACCCGAGTCCCCAAAGTTATCTCATGCGCATTGCTTTCTCACTCTACCGAGCATTTAGCCAAGTCCACCCACACGCATTGCTTTACTCCTAGCAAACCGAATCCCCAAAGTTTCCTCACGCGCATTGCTTCCTCACTCGACCGAGCAATATGCCAAGTTCACCCACACGCATTGCTTTTCTCCTAGGGACCCGAGTCCCCAAAGTTATCTCATGCGCATTGCTTTCTCACTCTACCGAGCATTTAGCCAAGTCCACCCACACGCATTGCTTTACTCCTAGCAAACCGAATCCCCAAAGTTTCCTCACGCGCATTGCTTCCTCACTCGACCGAGCAATATGCCAAGTACACCCACACGCATTGCTTTCTCACTCGACCGAGCATTTAGCCAAGTCCACCCACCCGCATTGCTTTACACCTAGCGACCCGAATCCCCAAAGTTCCCTCACGCGCATTGCTTCCTCATTCGACCGAGCAATATGCCAAGTTCACCCACACGCATTGCTTTTCTCCTAGGGACCCGAGTCCCCAAAGTTATCTCATGCGCATTGCTTTCTCACTCTACCGAGCATTTAGCCAAGTCCACCCACACGCATTGCTTTACTCCTAGCGACCCGAATCCCCAAAGTTTCCTCACGCGCATTGCTTTCTCACTCGACAGTGCAATAGGCCAAGTACACCCACACGCATTGCTTTCTCACTCGACCGAGCATTTAGCCAAGTCCACCCACACGCATTGCTTTACTCCTAGCGACCCGAATCCCCAAAGTTTCCTCACGCGCATTGCTTTCTCACTCGACCGAGCACTTAGCCAAGTCCACCCACACGCATTACTTTCTCACTCGACCGAGCATTTAGCCAAGTCCACCCACACGCATTGCTTTTTTCCTAGGGATCCGAATCCCCAAAGTTTCCTCACGCGCATTGCTTTCTCACTCGACCGAGCAATATGCCAAGTCCACCCACACGCATTGCTTTTCTCCTAGGGACCCGAGTCCCCAAAGTTATCTCATGCGCATTGCTTTCTCACTCGACCGAGCATTTAGCCAAGTCCACCCACACGCATTGCTTTCTCACTCTACCGAGCATTTAGCCAAGTCCACCCACACGCATTGCTTTTCTCCTAGGGACCCGAGTCCCCAAAGTTATCTCACGCGCATGGCTTTCTCACTCTACCGAGCATTTAGCCAAGTCCACCCACACGCATTGCTTTACTCCTAGCTACCCGAATCCCCAAAGTTTCCTCACGCGCATTGCTTTCTCACTCGACCGAGCATTTAGCCAAGTCCACCCACACGCATTGCTTTCTCACTCGACCGAGCATTTAGCCAAGTCCATCCACACGCATTGCTTTATTCCTAACGACCCGAATCCCCAAAGTTTCCTCACGCGCATTGATTTCTCACTCGACCGAGCAATATGCCAAGTCCACCCACACGCATTGCTTTTCTACTAGCGACCCGAATCCCCAAAGTTTCCTCACGCGCATTGCTTCCTCACTCGACCGAGCAATATTCCAAGTCCACCCACACGCATTGCTTTTCTCCTAGGGACCCGAGTCCCCAAAGTTATCTCATGCGCATTGCTTTCTCACTCTACCGAGCATTTAGCCAAGTCCACCCACACGCATTGCTTTACTCCTAGCAAACCGAATCCCCAAAGTTTCCTCACGCGCATTGCTTCCTCACTCGACCGAGCAATATGCCAAGTTCACCCACACGCATTGCTTTTCTCCTAGGGCCCGAGTCCCCAAAGTTATCTCATGCGCATTGCTTTCTCACTCTACCGAGCATTTAGCCAAGTCCACCCACAAGCATTGCTTTACTCCTAGCGATCCGAATCCCCAAAGTTTCCTCACGCGCATTGCTTTCTCACTCGACCGTGCAATAGGCCAAGTACACCCACACGCATTGCTTTCTCACTCGACCGAGCATTTAGCCAAGTCCACCCACACGCATTGCTTTACTCCTAGCGACCCGAATCCCCAAAGTTTCCTCACGCGCATTGCTTTCTCACTCGACCGACCATTTAGCCAAGTCCACCCACACGCATTGCTTTCTCACTCGACCGAGCATTTAGCCAAGTCCACCCACACGCATTGCTTTTCTCCTAGGGATCCGAATCCCCAAAGTTTCCTCACGCGCATTGCTTTCTCACTCGACCGAGCAATATGCCAAGTCCACCCACACGCATTGCTTTTCTCCTAGGGACCCGAGTCCCCAAAGTTATCTCATGCGCATTGCTTTCTCACTCTACCGAGCATTTAGCCAAGTCCACCCACACGCATTGCTTTACTCCTAGCAAACCGAATCCCCAAAGTTTCCTCACGCGCATTGCTTCCTCACTCGACCGAGCAATATGCCAAGTTCACCCACACGCATTGCTTTTCTCCTAGGGACCCGAGTCCCCAAAGTTATCTCATGCGCATTGCTTTCTCACTCTACCGAGCATTTAGCCAAGTCCACCCACACGCATTGCTTTACTCCTAGCGACCCGAATCCCCAAAGTTTCCTCACGCGCATTGCTTTCTCACTCGACCGTGCAATAGGCCAAGTACACCCACACGCATTGCTATCTCACTCGACCGAGCATTTAGCCAAGTCCACCCACACGCATTGCTTTACTCCTAGCGACCCGAATCCCCAAAGTTTCCTCACGCGCATTGCTTTCTCACTCGACCGACCATTTAGCCAAGTCCACCCACACGCATTGCTTTCTCACTTGACCGAGCATTTAGCCAAGTCCACCCACACGCATTGCTTTTCTCCTAGGGATCCGAATCCCCAAAGTTTCCTCAGGCGCATTGTTTTCTCACTCGACCGTGCAATAACACAGGTACACCCACACGCATTGCTTTACTCCTAGCAAACCGAATCCCCAAAGTTTCCTCACGCGCATTGCTTCCTCACTCGACCGAGCAATATGCCAAGTACACCCATACGCATTGCTTTTCTCCTAGAAACCCGAGTCCCCAAAGTTATCTCATGCGCATTGCTTTCTCACTCGACCGAGCAGTAGGCCAAGTCCACCCACACGCATTGCTCTCTCACTCGACCGAGCATTTAGCCAAGTCCACCCACACGCATTGCTTTTCTCCTAGGGATCCGAATCCCCAAAGTTTCCTCACGCGCATTGCTTTCTCACTCGACCGAGCAGTAGGCCAAGTCCACCCACACGCATTGCTCTCTCACTCGACCGAGCATTTAGCCAAGTCCATCCACACGCATTGCTTTACTCCTAACGACCCGAATCCCCAAAGTTTCCTCACGCGCATTGCTTTCTCACTCGACCGAGCAATATGCCAAGTCCACCCACACGCATTGCTTTTCTACTAGCGACCCGAATCCCCAAAGTTTCCTCACGCGCATTGCTTCCTCACTCGACCGAGCAATATGCCAAGTCCACCCACACGCATTGCTTTCTCACTCGACCGAGCATTTAGCCAAGTCCATCCACACGCATTGCTTTACTCCTAACGACCCGAATCCCCAAAGTTTCCTCACGCGCATTGCTTTCTCACTCGACCGAGCAATATGCCAAGTCCACCCACACGCATTGCTTTTCTACTAGCGACCCGAATCCCCAAAGTTTCCTCACGCGCATTGCTTCCTCACTCGACCGAGCAATATGCCAAGTCCACCCACACGCATTGCTTTTCTCCTAGGGACCCGAGTCCCCAAAGTTATCTCATGCGCATTGCTTTCTCACTCTACCGAGCATTTAGCCAAGTCCACCCACACGCATTGCTTTACTCCTAGCAAACCGAATCCCCAAAGTTTCCTCACGCGCATTGCTTCCTCACTCGACCGAGCAATATGCCAAGTCCACCCACACGCATTGCTTTCTCACTCGACCGAGCATTTAGCCAAGTCCATCCACACGCATTGCTTTACTCCTAACGACCCGAATCCCCAAAGTTTCCTCACGCGCATTGCTTTCTCACTCGACCGAGCAATATTCCAAGTCCACCCACACGCATTGCTTTTCTACTAGCGACCCGAATCCCCAAAGTTTCCTCACGCGCATTGCTTCCTCACTCGACCGAGCAATATGCCAAGTCCACCCACACGCATTGCTTTTCTCCTAGGGACCCGAGTCCCCAAAGTTATCTCATGCGCATTGCTTTCTCACTCTACCGAGCATTTAGCCAAGTCCACCCACAAGCATTGCTTTACTCCTAGCGATCCGAATCCCCAAAGTTTCCTCACGCGCATTGCTTTCTCACTCGACCGTGCAATAGGCCAAGTACACCCACACGCATTGCTTTCTCACTCGACCGAGCATTTAGCCAAGTCCACCCACACGCATTGCTTTACTCCTAGCGACCCGAATCCCCAAAGTTTCCTCACGCGCATTGCTTTCTCACTCGACCGACCATTTAGCCAAGTCCACCCACACGCATTGCTTTCTCACTCGACCGAGCATTTAGCCAAGTCCACCCACACGCATTGCTTTTCTCCTAGGGACCCGAGTCCCCAAAGTTATCTCATGCGCATTGCTTTCTCACTCTACCGAGCATTTAGCCAAGTCCACCCACACGCATTGCTTTACTCCTAGCAAACCGAATCCCCAAAGTTTCCTCACGCGCATTGCTTCCTCACTCGACCGAGCAATATGCCAAGTTCACCCACACGCATTGCTTTTCTCCTAGGGACCCGAGTCCCCAAAGTTATCTCATGCGCATTGCTTTCTCACTCTACCGAGCATTTAGCCAAGTCCACCCACACGCATTGCTTTACTCCTAGCGACCCGAATCCCCAAAGTTTCCTCACGCGCATTGCTTTCTCACTCGACCGTGCAATAGGCCAAGTACACCCACACGCATTGCTATCTCACTCGACCGAGCATTTAGCCAAGTCCACCCACACGCATTGCTTTACTCCTAGCGACCCGAATCCCCAAAGTTTCCTCACGCGCATTGCTTTCTCACTCGACCGACCATTTAGCCAAGTCCACCCACACGCATTGCTTTCTCACTTGACCGAGCATTTAGCCAAGTCCACCCACACGCATTGCTTTTCTCCTAGGGATCCGAATCCCCAAAGTTTCCTCAGGCGCATTGTTTTCTCACTCGACCGTGCAATAACACAGGTACACCCACACGCATTGCTTTACTCCTAGCAAACCGAATCCCCAAAGTTTCCTCACGCGCATTGCTTCCTCACTCGACCGAGCAATATGCCAAGTACACCCATACGCATTGCTTTTCTCCTAGAAACCCGAGTCCCCAAAGTTATCTCATGCGCATTGCTTTCTCACTCGACCGAGCAGTAGGCCAAGTCCACCCACACGCATTGCTCTCTCACTCGACCGAGCATTTAGCCAAGTCCACCCACACGCATTGCTTTTCTCCTAGGGATCCGAATCCCCAAAGTTTCCTCACGCGCATTGCTTTCTCACTCGACCGAGCAGTAGGCCAAGTCCACCCACACGCATTGCTCTCTCACTCGACCGAGCATTTAGCCAAGTCCATCCACACGCATTGCTTTACTCCTAACGACCCGAATCCCCAAAGTTTCCTCACGCGCATTGCTTTCTCACTCGACCGAGCAATATGCCAAGTCCACCCACACGCATTGCTTTTCTACTAGCGACCCGAATCCCCAAAGTTTCCTCACGCGCATTGCTTCCTCACTCGACCGAGCAATATGCCAAGTCCACCCACACGCATTGCTTTCTCACTCGACCGAGCATTTAGCCAAGTCCATCCACACGCATTGCTTTACTCCTAACGACCCGAATCCCCAAAGTTTCCTCACGCGCATTGCTTTCTCACTCGACCGAGCAATATGCCAAGTCCACCCACACGCATTGCTTTTCTACTAGCGACCCGAATCCCCAAAGTTTCCTCACGCGCATTGCTTCCTCACTCGACCGAGCAATATGCCAAGTCCACCCACACGCATTGCTTTTCTCCTAGGGACCCGAGTCCCCAAAGTTATCTCATGCGCATTGCTTTCTCACTCTACCGAGCATTTAGCCAAGTCCACCCACACGCATTGCTTTACTCCTAGCAAACCGAATCCCCAAAGTTTCCTCACGCGCATTGCTTCCTCACTCGACCGAGCAATATGCCAAGTCCACCCACACGCATTGCTTTCTCACTCGACCGAGCATTTAGCCAAGTCCATCCACACGCATTGCTTTACTCCTAACGACCCGAATCCCCAAAGTTTCCTCACGCGCATTGCTTTCTCACTCGACCGAGCAATATTCCAAGTCCACCCACACGCATTGCTTTTCTACTAGCGACCCGAATCCCCAAAGTTTCCTCACGCGCATTGCTTCCTCACTCGACCGAGCAATATGCCAAGTCCACCCACACGCATTGCTTTTCTCCTAGGGACCCGAGTCCCCAAAGTTATCTCATGCGCATTGCTTTCTCACTCTACCGAGCATTTAGCCAAGTCCACCCACACGCATTGCTTTACTCCTAGCAAACCGAATCCCCAAAGTTTCCTCACGCGCATTGCTTCCTCACTCGACCGAGCAATATGCCAAGTTCACCCACCTGCATTGCTTTTCTCCTAGGGACCCGAGTCCCCAAAGTTATCTCATGCGCATTGCTTTCTCACTCTACCGAGCATTTAGCCAAGTCCACCCACACGCATTGCTTTACTCCTAGCGACCCGAATCCCCAAAGTTTCCTCACGCGCATTGCTTTCTCACTCGACCGTGCAATAGGACAAGTACACCCACACGCATTGCTTTCTCACTCGACCGAGCATTTAGCCAAGTCCACCCACACGCATTGCTTTACTCCTAGCGACCCGAATCCCCAAAGTTTCCCACGCGCATTGCTTTCTCACTCGACCGACCATTTAGCCAAGTCCACCCACACGCATTGCTTTCTCACTTGACCGAGCATTTAGCCAAGTCCACCCACACGCATTGCTTTTCTCCTAGGGATCCGAATCCCCAAAGTTTCCTCAGGCGCATTGTTTTCTCACTCGACCGTGCAATAACACAGGTACACCCACACGCATTGCTTTACTCCTAGCAAACCGAATCCCCAAAGTTTCCTCACGCGCATTGCTTCCTCACTCGACCGAGCAATATGCCAAGTACACCCATACGGATTGCTTTTCTCCTAGAAACCCGAGTCCCCAAAGTTATCTCATGCGCATTGCTTTCTCACTCGATCGAGCAGTAGGCCAAGTCCACCCACACGCATTGCTCTCTCACTCGACCGAGCATTTAGCCAAGTCCACCCACACGCATTGCTTTTCTCCTAGGGATCCGAATCCCCAAAGTTTCCTCACGCGCATTGCTTTCTCACTCGACCGAGCAGTAGGCCAAGTCCACCCACACGCATTGCTCTCTCACTCGACCGAGCATTTAGCCAAGTCCATCCACACGCATTGCTTTACTCCTAACGACCCGAATCCCCAAAGTTTCCTCACGCGCATTGCTTTCTCACTCGACCGAGCAATATGCCAAGTCCACCCACACGCATTGCTTTTCTACTAGCGACCCGAATCCCCAAAGTTTCCTCACGCGCATTGCTTCCTCACTCGACCGAGCAATATGCCAAGTCCACCCACACGCATTGCTTTCTCACTCGACCGAGCATTGAGCCAAGTCCATCCACACGCATTGCTTTACTCCTAACGACCCGAATCCCCAAAGTTTCCTCACGCGCATTGCTTTCTCACTCGACCGAGCAATATGCCAAGTCCACCCACACACATTGCTTTTCTACTAGCGACCCGAATCCCCAAAGTTTCCTCACGCGCATTGCTTCCTCACTCGACCGAGCAATATGCCAAGTCCACCCACACGCATTGCTTTTCTCCTAGGGACCCGAGTCCCCAAAGTTATCTCATGCGCATTGCTTTCTCACTCTACCGAGCATTTAGCCAAGTCCACCCACACGCATTGCTTTACTCCTAGCAAACCGAATCCCCAAAGTTTCCTCACGCGCATTGCTTCCTCACTCGACCGAGCAATATGCCAAGTTCACCCACACGCATTGCTTTTCTCCTAGGGACCCGAGTCCCCAAAGTTATCTCATGCGCATTGCTTTCTCACTCTACCGAGCATTTAGCCAAGTCCACCCACACGCATTGCTTTACTCCTAGCAAACCGAATCCCCAAAGTTTCCTCACGCGCATTGCTTCCTCACTCGACCGAGCAATATGCCAAGTTCACCCACACGCATTGCTTTTCTCCTAGGGACCCGAGTCCCCAAAGTTATCTCATGCGCATTGCTTTCTCACTCGACCGAGCATTTAGCCAAGTCCACCCACACGCATTGCTTTCTCACTCGACCGAGCATTTAGCCAAGTCCACCCACCCGCATTGCTTTACACCTAGCGACCCGAATCCCCAAAGTTCCCTCACGCGCATTGCTTTCTCACTCGACAGTGCAATAGGCCAAGTACACCCACACGCATAGCTTTCTCACTCGACCGAGCATTTAGCCAAGTCCACCCACACGCATTGCTTTACTCCTAGCGACCCGAATCCCCAAAGTTTCCTCACGCGCATTGCTTTCTCACTCGACAGTGCAATAGGCCAAGTACACCCACACGCATTGCTTTCTCACTCGACCGAGCATTTAGCCAAGTCCACCCACCCGCATTGCTTTACACCTAGCGACCCGAATCCCCAAAGTTCCCTCACGCGCATTGCTTCCTCACTCGACCGAGCAATATGCCAAGTTCACCCACACGCATTGCTTTTCTCCTAGGGACCCGAGTCCCCAAAGTTATCTCATGCGCATTGCTTTCTCACTCTACCGAGCATTTAGCCAAGTCCACCCACACGCATTGCTTTACTCCTAGCGACCCGAATCCCCAAAGTTTCCTCACGCGCATTGCTTTCTCACTCGACAGTGCAATAGGCCAAGTACACCCACACGCATTGCTTTCTCACTCGACCGAGCATTTAGCCAAGTCCACCCACACGCATTGCTTTACTCCTAGCGACCCGAATCCCCAAAGTTTCCTCACGCGCATTGCTTTCTCACTCGACCGAGCACTTAGCCAAGTCCACCCACACGCATTACTTTCTCACTCGACCGAGCATTTAGCCAAGTCCACCCACACGCATTGCTTTTTTCCTAGGGATCCGAATCCCCAAAGTTTCCTCACGCGCATTGCTTTCTCACTCGACCGAGCAATATGCCAAGTCCACCCACACGCATTGCTTTTCTCCTAGGGACCCGAGTCCCCAAAGTTATCTCATGCGCATTGCTTTCTCACTCGACCGAGCATTTAGCCAAGTCCACCCACACGCATTGCTTTCTCACTCGACCGAGCATTTAGCCAAGTCCACCCACCCGCATTGCTTTACACCTAGCGACCCGAATCCCCAAAGTTCCCTCACGCGCATTGCTTTCTCACTCGACCGAGCATATAGCTAAGTCCACCCGCACGCATATCTTTACTCCTAGCGACCCGAATCCCCAATGATTCCTCACGCGCATTGCTTTGTCACTCGACCGAGCATTTAGCCAAGTCCACCCACACGCGTTGCTTTCTCACTCGACCGAGCATTTAGCCAAGTCCACCCACACGCATTGCTTTACTCCTAGCGACCCGAATCCCCAAAGTTTCCTCACGCGCATTGCTTTCTCACTCGACCGAGCATTTAGCCAAGTCCACCCACACGCATTGCTTTACTCCTAGCGACCCGAATCCCCAAAGTTATCTCATGCGCATTGCTTTCTCACTCTACCGAGCATTTAGCCAAGTCCACCCACACGCATTGCTTTACTCCTAGCGACCCGAATCCCCAAAGTTTCCTCACGCGCATTGCTTTCTCACTCGACCGAGCATTTAGCCAAGTCCACCCACACGCATTGCTTTACTCCTAACGACCCGAATCCCCAAAGTTTCCTCACGCGCATTGCTTTCTCACTCGACCGAGCAATATGCCAAGTCCACCCACACGCATTGCTTTTCTCCTAGGGTCCCGAGTCCCCAAAGTTATCTCATGCGCATGGCTTTCTCACTCTACCGAGCATTTAGCCAAGTCCACCCACACGCATTGCTTTACTCCTAGCGACCCGAATCCCCAAAGTTTCCTCACGCGCATTGCTTTCTCACTCGACCGAGCAATATGCCAAGTCCACCCACACGCATTGCTTTTCTACTAGCGACCCGAATCCCCAAAGTTTCCTCACGCGCATTGCTTCCTCACTCGACCGAGCAATATGCCAAGTCCACCCACACGCATTGCTTTACTCCTAGCGACCGGAATCCCCAAAGTTTCCTCACGCGCATTGCTTTCTCACTCGACCGAGCATTTAGCCAAGTCCACCCACACGCATTGCTTTACTCCTAGCGACCCGAATCCCCAAAGTTTCCTCACGCGCATTGCTTTCTCACTCGACCGAGCAATATGCCAAGTCCACCCACACGCATTGCTTTTCTCCTAGGGTCCCGAGTCCCCAAAGTTATCTCATGCGCATGGCTTTCTCACTCTACCGAGCATTTAGCCAAGTCCACCCACACGCATTGCTTTACTCCTAGCGACCCGAATCCCCAAAGTTTCCTCACGCGCATTGCTTTCTCACTCGACCGAGCAATATGCCAAGTCCACCCACACGCATTGCTTTCTCACTCGACCGAGCATTTAGCCAAGTCCATCCACACGCATTGCTTTACTCCTAACGACCCGAATCCCCAAAGTTTCCTCACGCGCATTGCTTTCTCACTCGACCGAGCAATATTCCAAGTCCACACACACGCATTGCTTTTCTACTAGCGACCCGAATCCCCAAAGTTTCCTCACGCGCATTGCTTCCTCACTCGACCGAGCAATATGCCAAGTCCACCCACACGCATTGCTTTTCTCCTAGGGACCCGA
>CM052081.1:19474835-19509835 GCA_020010945.3 Muscidifurax raptorellus
CTCGTTCCATCGATCATTCATAACACTCATTAATCTTTCAACCATCATTCGTTCCAAGATCTTCCCCAGACCAGGAAGCAGACTTATGGGTCTGTATGATCTGGAGGAGGTTTTATCTTTATCCACACTTTTTAATAATACAGTAACTCTCGCATTCTTCCATTCAAGCGGGAAACGTCCTTCATTTAAACAGGAGTCATACATACCTTTCATGAATGCCGGAATTGCTCTATACACACGTAAAATCATTTCGTTCATTATTCCATCTATACCGGGTGATTTACCCATCTTCATTCTCTCAATAGCTCCTTTCAACTCACTCAAGCCATATTCATACTGATCCATACCAACATCCATTCTTTCCATCACAGAGACCGGAACCCCATCATCCTGTGGGAAGAACTCCCCAAGCAAGAAATTGGCGGTTTCCACCCATGAGTGCGTGAAGTCTCCACCAGCCTTCCTCAAGCTCGTGAGATCCTCCACCCTTGTGCCGTCACAAATCCTTTTGACGGCCCAGGGGTCACGATTTCCCCGGGTGCTCACATACTTACGCCAGTCATTTCTCTTCGCAAGTCTCAACATTTTCTCATATTCCCTTTCATTCCTCTTCCACTCTCTCTTTCTCTCATCCGCATCTTGCCTATCCCTTGCTTTCTGGTACCTTTTACGCAATTTTCTGACATCCATCCTCATCTTCTCCATCTCCTTTCTCCACCACACCACTCTATATTTATTCCTTTGCATTTGTTCAAAGCACTCATCGCATGCTTTATATATCCATTCATTCATCACCCTTGCCTTGTTATGCGCACTCAGATCCATAAACCTGGCGTATCCATATTCACTCGCAACTTCTTTCAGGTAATCTACAAATTTACTCCACTTGTTTCCTCTCATTCTCCATCTACGCAGAGGATTGCTCACATTTCCATCATCCACATATACATTCGGACATACCAACCTTATCAGGATGGGATTATGATCACTCGTACTCCATTCATTCATGACGCACCATTCATACATTTGCTCGCCGTCGCACAGTGGGGCCGAATGGAAGAAAAATGGACAAAAATCGACATTGAAGTGTGGTTGCGAGCAAAATAGGTTTTAGAATAGTCAAAATGTTCGTTTGAATGTATATTTTAAGATACCGTTTCCCTCGCAGTGATACCGATTGATATAAAAAAACGGCATACGATAGAACACCGGTCGGAATTTTTCGATTTTTCATAATTATTGAAAAATCTGAAATTGCTTATAACTTTTAATAGAAACGTCTCATTTCAGCAAATTTCATTATAGATTAAAGGTTCTAGCTTCTTTCTAATTTTCGTTCATTGCCAATAATGCTTTTATTTAACAGGGAGGCCAGTGATTCCACGTGAAAAACGATTATTTACGTAAATTAATCGTATATTGCATACGCAAAACGAGTTAGGTATAAAAATTTGTATGTAGAACATGTATGTTATACATACATATATATGTTATATATAGACTTCATGCCAAATGAAATCTAATGTTGTATTATTATTATATAAGATATAATATAATATAAGATATGTGGCGGTGGTTATATTTTTCCCTTCCTCATGAAACACGCAGATGCATAATCTTATACAGTCGCCCTACCATATGATTTCATATAACCATGTATATATAATATTTTACTTGACTTTAGCGTCGAACATCAGCTATAATACTGTATCTATATATATATATTATACATTACTATTATATATTTTTATATTAAACAATATTAGATATGGTTGGATGAAATTTGATATCCAATATCTCTTTGATAAAGTTGCGTACGTTCTTTAGTAAAATTAAATATACTATTGCATGACATTTTATGCATATTTATTTTACTAGATTAGATATTAGAATGCGACTCTAATGTAATTAAATAGAATTATATACGATCAATTTTTTTAAATAACTTAAATTCCAAAATTAAAATATGATAAGATTTTTTTATTTTTAACTAATTTAATCTGTCGACTCTGAACAATTTATAGTTAATCTATTGTCAATATACCTAATTTAATTTAAATTTTTTCATTAAATTATATTTTATTCACCTATAAATGCAAGTAAAAAAGCTTTAAACATATTAAATAATTTTAATATTGTAATGAATAATAGTAAAAGTAAAAAATAATTCATAAGAATTAATTAATGAATAATTAATTTATTTTCACAAACAAACATGTATACGTGTTATATATTGTTTTTTTGTACTCGGAACTTTTATAATAAAAGTGTGGATCTGAAAATTGATTTGTATTGCACAATTTGTGGTAATGGTGTAAGTATAAAATTATCATAGACATTATTATATTATATTACCGTTATCATTATATATCATAATGCCATTATATATATGAATGTATATCTATTTAGAACAGAATCCGTATTTAAGATAGTCGAAATTACTTTACTAAATTTGCGGTAAAACCACTCATAGTATATATGTATACACACATTTAATAATCCAGTATAAAAACTCGTAAACACTAAAGAGCACATTTCAACAGTGTGGTTGTATATGAAAATTTTAAGGTCAACGATCTACGCGTAAACAAACCAACTGCATAGATGTATATTTTCATTTTTTGTCAGTCGTAAGCTAACTATCTTAGTGACAAGTGCTCTAGGTTCTTTAAATTAATTGTCCAATGGCTGAATACGCATTGAAATATCAAGAAATATTGTCTTTTTGGAAAGACAATGCACGTGGAAGTTTAGTAGAACAGAAGGAGGCTATAATTTCGTACATTTTGCGAAAATTTGATTTAGATGAAACTAACGAAAATAAAGTTTGCCTAAAGAGGACACTGCATAGCTGTTTTTTTAACAACTATAAGCACAAACTTAATGCGTTATCAAAAAATAAAAGAAATTTTGATACATTTGAAAGTGTGTACAAAAAGTGGCTAGAAAGTGATCTTCATTTTCAAATCATCCAAGCCGAACGAATCAACACTACACCACGAGGTAATTATTAACTTTTGGTAATAGCAAAAGATTATTCAATATCTTAGAAATACATTAATTTTTGCATCAATTCTTAACCTGATAGAAATGTTAACTGTTTATTAGCTTATTTAACGTATAATGTTAATTAGCTTATGTTAAGTAGCCTATAATGCTAATTAGTAAAAACTGCTTAGCGTAATTGTCCTTATGAAGAGCGCATAATGTTATTTGCGGCTATAGAGCAAGAATTCGATGCATTTTCTCAGTGTTTATACTCGGCGTTTAATTTCAAGCTCCTGACAGGACACACGCGAGTTTTATGCGGCGCGCAATGCGCTTGCTCAGAAGACTCGGTTGACGCGCGCGAAGGAGAAGGCATGCTGTTGTTATTTCCTACTATTTCGGGTGTCACATCAGCGTAACTTTTTCTTTGAAATATACATACATTTACCTTTTTACTATTTGTGAGGACCGATGAAAAAGAAACACTAGTCCTTTTTTCTGTGTAGAACAAGTATAATACACAAAAGACATATTGAGATATATAACAATAACTTCCACAACCTACTTTATACCAGTTAAAATTTCAAATTCCTTCATATGATACTTAATATATAATAGTGTCAAGTACCTTATAATTACATATAAATATAGAAAATTAATTAATTCATATCTGAATTCTTGTTTCCATTTTAAAACAATTACCGGTTTTTAAGCTATAAGTAATAGCTTATTTAGCTAAAAATGAGCTAAGTCTTAACTTTTTCAATAATTTGAAACGTTAACTAACTTCTACCAGGGCTCGTTTTCGTGCGGGATTTTACTAGTATAAACTACCCTAGTGAAAATTGAATGTATGTGAAAATGTGATATTTTGGACCAGTTGTGGAACACTTTTACACATTTCTGCACATTTTGACACATTTAAAATATTTTGAAATATATATGTATATTTCGCAAATGTTTGCACAATTTCACACACTTCCCACATTCTGGCACACTTTCACACATTTACACACATTTTGGTACATTTTGACATATTTTTGCTAAATTTTATACATTTTTGCACATAACTATGGTTTGGGTAATAACATTCAAAATCACGAAAATGCACATTGATGCACACTTAAAATTTCTAATAGCGTAAATACTCTGAAAAATTACCTATTATCATATGGTGAGAAAATGAATGCGTTTAAATGCAAGATTTATATTTCTACTGTCTGCTTTTACTATTCTCGTGTTACTTCGATAAACTTTAATTTTACGATTAATTATATGAATATATTGATAAATATTTTTAAAAACTTATATTTTTTTAAATAAAATAGGTCGTCCTAAGGTAGTATATGAGCAGGCATCTGATAAAACGAGATATCGAAGACATGTTGTAGCTGACATTATAAGTATGGAGGAGCTTTGTGGCATCGCGAAAAAGAAACTGAAGTTAGCTGGAAATGTTAATGGAGCTCAGCTAATTAATAAAGTTTTTGATCCTGAATCTGCCACCGAGTTAATGGATGCTTCCAATAATGTGACTGAAAGTTCAAAAATGACTCCAGAACATGCTTTAGAAATGTTGATAACCTGCAATCTGACAAAAAGCTCCTATAACGAGATAAGATGTAGGGCTCGAAAACATGGACATGATTTATACCCATCTTACAAACAAGTATTTATTCCATATATAAATTAATATTTCTAACAGAAACAACGTCCACTAACTTAATTTTGGTGATAAAAATTATATGTCCTCGCTGTATTAATGCTAAACTCTTATACCTTAACTTAATGTATATACCCTGGTAGAACATTGATTTATGGAATAGATTATGGTTAATATTATGCTGAAAAATGACAAGTGTTGGTTTATCATTTTATCATGACAAAGTTTTTAACAAATTTTTATATACGTGGTTCAGAAATATCATATTTTAGTTAGTAATTATAGTTTTCCAAAGTTTGTATTGTTATTATATATTAATATTGGATAAAAGGCTTCCATTTGATTAACACGTTAACCATAAATTATAGTCCATTTTCTGCGAGGGTAAGGATAATTAAAAAGCTAACATGAATTTATTTGCGTAAATTATAAAATCCATGTTGTCGACTAAACGGCATTCAGATTTTCGCTAACTAATTTATTGTTCCAAGCAATTATATATAGTGCTGATAGATACAAAATAAGTTAAATTAAATTAGTGTTTTCGATGGTTGTTGCTTAAAGGAAACTTACATATTGACATTTATGTACTATGCACTAGTATCGAGAAGTACTGTTCGAGCGGGATAATGCTTGATAACAGCATGGAAAATCGAGTTTCGCACAATCACTGTATAAAAAAATAGTGTGTGATACGCGTTCGTTCAGGTTAATTCTCGACTCGTACGAATTTGCATGTGCACTTGTATCACAATGTTCTATTTTGCTAACAATACTATCTTGGCTTGTAACTGAAAATTTAAAAACATTTTATTAACATATAAAATACAAACAAAAAAATCATCTCTACCAATCCATTTTTTCAAGACTCTCAATTAATATTTTGACATGCAAGATTATTTTCTAACTGAATATATAATTAGAAATACATTAATTTATATTAGATTTCAATTTTTTATAAAGTTTCAGACTGAAATATAAAATCGACTATAAATTTTGCTCAAATTTCAAATCTTCTTTAATTTATAAAAGATTCACTAATTAATATTTAAATTAAAGGTTCACTAATTTAATTTCAATCAGAAAACTATGTTCTTTTCACTGTTTTTATTGATCTTACATTCTAATCTTAATTTTCCTTATATGAAATACGGTTTATTGATATCAAATTTTCTTTGGCAAAACAGATTGTGAACGCGAAAAAGAAGACCTATCCGCAAAACTTACAGATAACTGAAAGGAAATGCGAAGTTTCGCTCCAGGATTTGATGGAACAAACTGTCAAAAGCCTGTGTAATTATTTGAATTTGCCACCATGTGATCCCAATAATAATGAATTAGTTTTACAAGTAAAATATGGTTTTGATGGGACAAACACAAATCGGTACAAACAAAAGACGGATGAAAAAAGTAGCGTACTTGATTACATATTTTGCTCATGCATAGTTCCACTGCGATTGGTCGACAAAACTAGTAGTAAAATTTATTGGTTGAATTCAAGATCATCGTCTACTAGATTCTGTCGACCTATAAAAATTTTATATGAAAAAGAAACAGACGAACTTTGTAGAGTAGAAGAAGCTGACCTAAAAAAGCAAATACAAGGATTACGTAATATTGAAGTTGATGGCTATGTAATTGGATTTGATATGATGATGACAATGATTGATGGAAAGGTGATTATATATCATAATTTTATCAATTCATGAATTGGGAATAATTAGAGCAGTTTAAAAAACGCAAAAAATCTGTCGAAATGACGTCATGCGATGCTATTGTATATCTATATTTATAAAATCATGAGAACTTTGAGTGCTTATAACTCTTGGAATTATTAGTTTTCCCGGAAAACAAAAAATACTACTTAATTATTTTCTGAATACATATCAATCGCGCATAAAAGAAATTGAATCTATTTTACAGTAGCCAACCCTGTTTTGCATACACGATAATTATTTCGCTTCGCTCGTTTATTAAACCCACCAGCAGAAATAATGTGCGACTTCAAAAATAAAATTGTATTCTCCTTTGTACTCTGATTTAAGTAATATAATATTCGGGATGCATAATTATTATTTTATTCACATGTTACCTATAATAGCCATTTTCCCCCTAGAAGCGAGTCTGAAAAGTAGTTCTGTCTACCTCTCAAATGTTTTTTCCTCTATATGCCACATAAAAGTTCTTTTCTGCCGAGACAGGATTAAAGTCAACAATTTCCTTGGGTTATTACACTTCGTTCGAGCATGTACTATTGTTGATCACTATCAATACACTCTATTTGTATTAATTATCTATCAATAAAAATATTCTGTTTAGGTGTGCAATGCTTTACACAATACGTCATCACAACGGTGTTTTGTATGTGATACAACTCTATCCCAGCTAAACAATATAGATTACTTGCTCAATAAGCCAATGAAGGAATTAGCCTTACAGCATGGATTTTCAGTCCTACATGCATACATTCGTTTCATGGAACTTGTTTTGCATATTTCTTATCGCATCGAAATAAAGCTCTGGCGAGTAAGTAATGTTTATCTACACATTTATGCGTTTCACTTATTTTCCGATGATTTGCAATATTAAGTTAACCCTTTAACGCCCAAACGCACACTTTTTTATAGTAATCTTCGAGCACTCTTATGGTCGTTCTATACCACCTACATAATAATGCCAAAGAGTATTTTTATGTATTTTTCATTGCTCTTTAAGATGGTGCAACCAGAATGTAGTTTAAATAAAATGCAAAAAAGTTATGACTGTTTAAACAATAAATTCTCTGAAATCAATGTGCTTAATGTGCTATTTTCACATTGAAATCTTATTGGTATATGTTTAAAACATACATGAATCTTATACCCAATGTTTGTACTAAAAGCTAGACATACTCGTTTTTATCCAAATTCAAGATTGCGACAACAAAATGGCGGTTGAATTGTTAATATTGCAAAATTAAAGTAGGAATAACTTTTTCTTATTCAAAACAATTTTTTGCGAATTCGTGCTATTTTAAAACAAAAAGTGCTCTGATCATTTTTTCGAAAAACTCAAGGTTTTAAAGTTATAAGCAATTTAAGTTGTGCATGTTCCATTTATCAGAAATGGGAAACCTCTGTAACTTTTAAGCTATTGACTTTACGAGAAAAATTTAAAGAGTATTTTTTATATAAAATTAGATTATTTACCGGAAAAAACTTGTTTCAGATCAAATAATTACTTTTTGACAAAAGTTTTTGTATTTTTTAAAGCCTCTTTTCATGAGGTAATTTTGACACTTCAAACGTCATATTAATGCCCCCATCTTGAATTTGGACAGAAACAAACATACCTATCTTTTAGTACAAACATTGAGTGCACGATACAGTACGATTTTAGCCATACAAGACCACGAAAAATTATTCATGTGGCTCCAAATTTTAATCAGTTCAAATCAGGAGACTCTACGACTTGTGGGTCACGGATTCTGCTCAAATTTTGGGAAACGTTTTTGATTACCGAACGATGAAAGAAGTTCGAATAGTGCGATCTAATGCTTTGAAAAAGTAGAGTTGTAGTGAATTTTGTTACAATATTTTAAAATTTAAAAAAGGACCTATTTTCAATCTCGAATAAATAAATTAATAAATTAATAAATTACAGAAATTTAATATTTTTAATACTTTTAATTTATATACAGGTTTCAAAAGATAAGAAAGATATAATAATGGCTCGGAAAAAGGAGATACAAGATGGGCTTCATGAAACGCTTGGCATACTAGTGGATGCTCCAACCCAGGGCTCTGGAAACACCAATGATGGCAACACAGCCAGAAGATTTTTTAATAATGTTGATATTGTTTCGAGAATTACGGGTATAAATATGTCATATTTATAAGAAAAATTCAGGATCACAGTTGATAAAAGTTTTTTAATTACGTTGTCCTGACTCTGAGTTGAAAGAACCCTTTTACAGATAATCAATCACTGGTTAAAAATTTTGACAGATTCGGATAAATTTATATTTGACCAGATGTCAGATTTAGTATGTTTTTACGGATAGAACCTGATAATATATTTTATAATCTAGTTTTGTCTGACTCTGTCAAACATCTTAACCAGGGACGATATATTTACAGCGATATGTATATAGACATGCATACACATTAGTATTTCGACATATTTTACAGATATGTCAACAAATTTTAACTCTGACCCCTGAAAAACGACTGAAAAACGTTATTCGGGATCTGCTGTTTGTTGAAACTTTTGATCCCTAATATGTTACAAACTATCGATTCAACGGCCAAGAATTAAATTGCACCAAAAGTATTTTTCAATTCCTTTGGTGTGAGCTCCTTTCATCAGTCAAAAGTAAAATAAAACAGTTTATTAACGTGTGCTATTATTTATATTGATTCCATCCAAAAATTAATTTTTAGTTTATTAATGATTAATCTCATATTTCAGTCGTGACATACGTTAATTAAATTTTGTAACTGCCAAAGAATGTATTTATTAATCTATTATTATACTTTGATCATAATTATTATGTATACTTATTAGGATTTGATGAAGAATTGCTAGGAAGATTGAAAACAATTCTTGCTGTTGTTTCTTCCGGATACGTTATTGATACATTATCGTTTCAAAGGTATACCGAAGAGACAGCAAGAAGATACGTATTGCTATATGATTGGTACTACATGCCACCATCGATGCATGTAGTGTTAATACACGGGCATAAAATTATTCAGGAATTATTGTTACCAATAGGTATGCTTTCAGAAGAGGCAGAAGAAAGCAACAACAAAAATATTAAAAGGTTCAGAGATAGATTTTCTAGAAAAATGTCAAGGTGAGAATTACATAGATAGCTTATGATAAATAGTTTACATTACTTTGCATTGCTTCTTCAAAATATATAAAACTATTGACTGTATATCATTTTTAGAGTTGAAACTAACAAAGACATGTTTCAACGCTTGTTCCTGAATTCTGATCCTTATTTATCACTTCTCAATCAAAAAGAGCCAAAAAGGAACTCCGGATTAACTGTCGATATGAAAAAGTTGTTAATAATCAGAGAAAACGAGGAAGAAAGTGAGGAGGATTCTGATAGCGGGAGTGAAATAGAGGATTGCTATTAATATCACGAAAAGAATTCGGCGCGGTACGCGCGCAATTGTTTAATGTAAAAATGCAACAACAAAAATTGCTTATCATATAAATACTATACGAGTTTTTTTACTGGGATACGAATATTCCCTTTTTAGAGAAATATCCATATAATGGATTACTCAAATCATGATTAATAAAACGATTGTTCACAATGTAAAATCAAATTTAAATACTAACTTATTTTGCACACCCTTACAATAAACCTCCTTTGCACTGCAAAGTATTCCTTAGCAAAATAATATACGAAAAAAATATATTTCCATTAAACTATTTCATGTTACCAATATTGATGATTTCTTCGTGTTTTTCAGACCATAGTTTTTGAAGTATTAACGCCTAAAGTTTGTAATTTTGTCATTTTCTGAATTTTTTTACATATATTCTCTGATTTTAGATTCACAGAGAAGAATTTTTTTCTATAACTTTAAATATAGTTTTTGGTGTAAAATGTCCTCTACTTTTTAATAAAGATACTTTAAAAGTCATGCATATAAGTTTATATGTACATAACCAAAGTTCTTTTCCGGGTTATGTAAGGCTTCAATGAATAAATAATACTAATATATATATATATATATATATATATATATATATATATATATAAAGATATGTAACTGTTATTTCTGGGATGTTAGTGTCTCTACTCAGAGTTCAAAACTTTACTAAAGCAATAAACACACTAAAACACAAAAATACATATATTTTTGAATAACAGTTACATATCTTTATATTTATATATATACGTTTGTATTATCTTATTTATGATTTAAAACTTCCCATAAAAATTGTCCAAATTTTGATTATCCGGATGAATTTTAACAAATTCAAAGTCATAGCTCATTTTGAAGTATCTGCATATATCTAAGAGTTTGAATGGAGCTTAACAATTTGCTAAAAATAAAATTAAAACTCTATTTCTACTACTGAAATAAAATATGACTATATCCTATATCTCACCTATAATAATTATTTTGATTTCACAGATCATCCCTGAAATCTGTGAAATCTACTGTAAAAATATGCGCAATGAAACTCACGGTGATTGTAAGTTATGAATGTAATATTGACATTGTAAAACTAATATTTTCTATTACTATAGAGATATCGGTAGATAACCTTACGCGATCTTTGCGTGGCTATTACTCAATCATTGCATACTATATTTTTCTGTAAAGATTACTAAAATAATAAACTATCTAAGAATTTTTTGGTGTTTTTCCGGATGATCACACTTTATTTTAATAGTATACACTATAGGAATAAATTACGTAAATAATCGTTTTTCGCGTGGAATCACTGGCCTCCCTGTTAAATAAAAGCATTATTGGCAATGAACGAAAATTAGAAAGAAGCTAGAACCTTTAATCTATAATGAAATTTGCTGAAATGAGACGTTTCTATTAAAAGTTATAAGCAATTTCAGATTTTTCAATAATTATGAAAAATCGAAAAATTCCGACCGGTGTTCTATCGTATGCCGTTTTTTTATATCAATCGGTATCACTGCGAGGGAAACGGTATCTTAAAATATACATTCAAACGAACATTTTGACTATTCTAAAACCTATTTTGCTCGCAACCACACTTCAATGTCGATTTTTGTCCATTTTTCTTCCATTCGGCCCCACTGTGCGTCGTGGCCCCCAGCAAGAGTGATATCAATATCACTGACACCTCTGGGACCATTGAAGGTAAATCATTCACTCGGCTCATTCAAAACGCGTACCTCCCAGTTACTACTAATAATCCATTCAACCAATTTTTCTCCTCTCTTTTCGCGACTAGTACCTACATATCTACCCTTACTGAACCAGAATTCACTCGACGCATTCGCATCCATACTAACTAGCACTCGTTTCCCATTCAGACAGTTAAATACTTTATCCAGATACGCAATATCATTTTCAATCACACCATTGTATTTGGAGTATAGGGAGACCATGAAGATCTCCCAAAGTCACCTTTCACGCTTACACATACACCGTACTCGCTCACTAATTCATCAACCACTATGCACTCATATTCCCTGTTACTAACGACTATCGCAGCTAGTCCATTTTTACTCCAGAATACCCTCGCGCCGGAAGGAATGCCGCAGACCCTCCCGAAGGCGAAGTAAGGTTCCTGGAGCAAGCATACATCAATACATTCACTCAATATGCATGTACTCAGGTCATTCATAACATTTGCACTTCTATGACAGTTCAACTGCAGAAACCGCGCAATCTCTTTAGCCATCGTATAGTGTCCGTTCTCTCAACCATCTTAGCCTAAGCCTATACCCCGGACACTCCGATGACGTCACGGGATGGTCTGACAGCAGTCTTCTTTTTGCACAGTTTCCACAACAGACCTCATTCTTACAGTCTTTACCCACATGCCCACTTTTACAACACCTTACACACAGTCGTTCGCTCCTACACTCATTTGCTCTGTGTCCATAGTCAAAGCAGTTGAAGCACCTGCTAACACTTTCAAACTCATTCACTCTGAAGGACATCCATCCCACATACACTCTCTGATCATTCAACAATTTCATCTTCACTCGTTGATTCACTTCCATCACAACATTGTTAACACTCATACCCTTCTTACCACTTCTAAACAATACTTTCACACTCTTCCTAAAGTCTTCTTCGCTCATACTACCACAGATATTCTTTGCATACATCTCAGCCAGGAGAGTTTCGTCCGTCAGTTCACATGGCACATCGTACAGTATGACTCTCGGGCCAAATCTCCTGGCCTCGCTCACCTCTAGGCCCATTCGCGCAAAACTCTCGTCATTTAACAGTTTCTTGCACTCGTTCACACTCACATTTTCAACAGCTACCCCATCTCTCACATTTTTCACCGCTCTTATTCTCACGTCCACATTTTTACTCACCTAATGACAGCATAACTGGGCCTAGCCACAGCAGGGCCAACAGCTGGACCAGCATTTGGAACAGATGACACGACAGGAGAAACTCCAGTTACAATACTCGCTCTCATACTCTCCATTCTCCCTTTCAGCCTTTCGTTCTCGCAGATCAAACCATTCATCATTCTCTCCATTCTTCCCAATTTCTCAAATACTTCAACGCATACATTCTTATTAACATTTAGTTGAGACAGCATGAACGAGCGAATATCGCTCGCAAGCTGCCCCACCGTTTCTATCGCTGTCATCTCCTCCGTAGCTGGAGAATTTAGAAGCATAGTTGTTTCAGGATTTTCATCTGGAGGATCCCCTTTTTCCTTCTCCGCCGCTTCTATAAGCCTGTTCACTTTCATTTGTTCCTTCTTTTTCTTCTCCTGATCCTTCTTTCTTTCTACTTGCTGTCTAGCTTTCTCTTCTATCTCTACAATTCTACTTTTCTTTTCTTTTTCTTTTCTTTTCTTCTCCTCGTCACTACTTCTCGTGTCAGATTCCTTCTTCTTTCTCTTGTTCACTTTCTTGGTTTCCTTTGCACTTTCCTGTCCATCTCCTGTTGGGATGTCATGGTCAACTTCCATGCCTGTTAGTTTGAGGAAAGACTTACGCATATTCTCTTTCGCTTCCTCCAATTCTCGTAGTTTTCTCTCTTTCTTCTGTTCTTCAGACTTCTCGTATTCCCCCATTCTCGATCTCGATCGTGATCGGGAACGGGATGTTGAGCGAGAACTACAAGCTTCAATTGAGCTGCTCAGAACTTTCCTTCTACTTCCCCTCAACGGCTGCTTCTTCTCCCTAGTGGTAAAATCGTCCGAGGCTATTTTCTTTTGTTGTGACATCATCCTGTTCTTACCGCCCCCCTTATTAGCCGAAGCCGTACGGGGGGCGTACAATCTAGGCACGATACAGATGGTCGGCCGGGGATACGGCCCTACCCCGGTAAGGCAATTACACCCTACCGGCCGCCACAGCCAGCAGGGGGTGGTGAGCTAGGGACCCCTCTCCCAGGGGCCATGCATCCCATCGCCGCCCACCTAAACTTAGGATTAGGAGGGTTTTATAGAGGGCCCCACCTCGCGGCCGGGCGGTTAAGCCAAGCCACCGTTCCTCACACCGTCAACGTACCAACGCCACGCCCTGCGAAGGTTGTTGAAGACGATGGGAGGTTTACGGTCCAGGCGACGGCGCTCATCGCCTGGGACTCAGAACCCCGGGGTTGTCAAGCCCGGTAGCTTTAACTCCGCTGTTCCGGTTCGCGTTCCCATACTTCTCAGGGTCTCCTTTCCGCTTGCGCGGACCGGTTCCTGAGAGTAGGTTCGGCTAGCCGGAGCTCCAGAGCCTCCACTACTTCCTGGGTTTGGATCACTTTGGCGGAAGAGGAGCATGCTTTCGCAAACTCTATTCACACGGCCCCCCATGGGGCACCTGGCCGAGATACGCTCGGCCAACGCGTCACAGCTCAGTTACAAGCCCTGTTTGGGAGGCAATGCCGAGGCATTACCTCCGAAACATGGACCATAGCTTTGCCGCGACTACCGATTTTCCCTTTGGTTGACAAGACCGCAGGGAACCCTCGGTGGGGGTCGGGACCCATCCAATCCCTAACGGCTAAGCAGGCCGCTCCCCGAGTTGAGACCGCAACTCACACGTCGAGGCCGGGAAAGAGTTCCAGACTCCCATGGTGCCAAGCACCGTAGAGTCTTTTACTCAGTCTCGACCCCTAGCCCTAAGCGATCTGGGCTAGTAACCACTGCCACCACGAGTCCAAACCCAATGACCGAGCCGGGGCGGACATAGTCCCCCCCCCCCCCCCCGTGGGCCACCCGGTCTCCCGTGGTACCGTTTAGCCTCTGGTATGAGGGCCGGTAGAGATCTTGCCACCTCGGCACCGGCAAGCCAGCTCAGGTACGTGGGTTCGCCGAGCCCAAAGGCACTAAGTGCCCCCCTGTGTTTTTCATTCATTTCTTTATCATCACACCTTTACACACTTCATTCTTCATTCACATCTTCTTCGTTCATTCTCTCTCTCTCTCTCTATTCATTCTCGTAATCACCGATTCTCTCATTTTAAACGCTCTCTCTGCAAACGCAAACAACCTTTCATACGATTCTTTCTCTCTCAACACTCTACTCACATCCCAACCATTCACACCTTGCACTACATTCATGCCATCTAAATCTCCGAAACTCGCATACATATCACACTCACATAGTACATGCACCCAGTCTTCTCTTCCACGTCCACATATACACATATCCGAGGGAGCCAAATTCCTCTCGTAAAAAAAGGAATTTAGACTCCCATGCCCAGTCAGAAGATAGCAGGTTCTCAGACTCGGATCGAATCCCTTCGTCCTGCCCGAGAATCGCACATCCTTAATCCACTCATTCGTCACTCTTCCTTTCACAGACTCATTCCACCTTCTTTGCCACAACTCGTTCGCTCTCACATTCACCAATTCTCTTATTCCATCTATACCCGCATTCACTACATCTTCATCATTAACAAAATCCCTTTCGCACATATGTAGGCGCTTCCTTACCTTATAAAGGGTCGCCCACCTAACACATGCAATGTCCCACGGAAGCGATCCTGCTAATACCTGCATCGCCTCCGTGGAGACAGTCCGACATACTCTCATACACGCATACAAAACCACTCGCTGACACCTATTCAATTCCTCACGCATACCCTTCGAGTCCATCAGTTCATACCACACACTCGACGCATACATCACACCCGGAACAATCAGACCTTTGACAATTACATCGATCACACCCTTCTTCATTCCCCAATCTTTCCTCAGAACTCTCCTAAACTTTCCCATCATTTTCGTCACTAGCTCTCTCATACCATTCAAATGCACTCTATAATCCATACTTATACCCATCCACACACCCAGGTACTTCACCTTATCCACAAACATCAATTTCTTTCTGTCCTCATTTACATCCACGTACACTCTTCTATTCAACATACTCATCCCTCCTTTCAATATCATGCATACCGTTTTCTAAACAGAGACACATCCACACCCACCCTTGCTCCCCAACCATACACTACTTTCATTTTCTCTGCAATCTCACTCTCTAACTCTTTCCTCGTATTCCCTTCCATAACCAACACTAAATCGTCCGCATACGCAACCACCTTCACACCAATTTCACACAACTCATCCAGCAACTCATTCATACAGAGGTTCCACACAACAGGGCCCCCGATGGACCTCTGTGGGCAACCTCTACTCACTTGCTTCCTCACTTCATCCACTCTACCGCACATAGTCACCCATCTATCACTAAAATAATCATACCATACATTCATTTCTTCATTCGAACATCCAGCCTCTCTCAACTTTCGTACACACACTCTCCACAACAAAAAGTCAAACGCACCCTTAAAATCCACAAACACACCAGCCACATGCTTACTACTCGCATTCTCAACCAACTCTTCCAATCTATGCCATGCATCCTCCGTACCCTTTTGCTCTCTAAATCCATACTGACATTCATTCCATTTCCCATTCATACAAGGCATGAATCGCTCAACCAACATTCTTTCCAGGACCTTGCCCGGACCACTAAGTAGACTTATTGGTCTATAGTATCTGGACTCGGTCCTATCATTATCACTTCCCTTCAACAGCACAACCAACCTGGCCTCTTTCCATTCTTTCGGAAAGAGGCCCTCATTTAAACACGCATCATACATACTTTTAAGAAATTCAGGCGCAACATCATACACTCATTTTATCATCTTCGTATCCCCATCCATACCAGGCGTTTTTCCCATTTTCATTCGCTTCACTGCCATTTCTAACTCATGCACACTAAAGTCATTTATATCATCATTCATTGCTCCTTCCTCCGGAACGACAGGTATACCATCGTCAGGAGGGAAGAACTCGTTCACCAACACATTCGCAGACTCATTCCAATTCCTCGTCCACCCATTCTCTGTTCTCAACCCAGTCAAACTCAAACTTTCGTTCTTTCCAAGCAAAATTTTATACAATCGTCCCCAAGGATCACATTCATTCGACTCACCCACAGACTTTCTCCAATCATCCTCTTTCGCCTCTTTCATCCTTCTTTTGTACTCATCCACTCTCTCGCGCCATTCATTCCAACACACTCGCTCTGAGTCACCCGTCCTCTTTCTTTCTTTCTGATATTTCTTTCTTAACTTTCTCACTACGCCTTTCATTTTGTCCTAATCATTCGTCCACCATACCACACCCTTTCTCTTCATACCCTCTTTCACTCTCTTCATACACGCATCATTCGCCTCCTCTATCCATTCATGCACTAGCCCCACCTTCTCCCTCGCCCCCAACCCGTGAAAATTCTCAAATCCATAGGAGTGGGCAAAGGAGGAGATGAGGCTTTTATACTTAACCCATTCACACCTCGTCGCAATCCATCTTTTCACCCTGTTCCAATTCATACACTCATTCACACTAGATCCCTGCACACCTATTTTCACTACAATCGGATTATGATCACTTATACCCAGTCACTCTTGATCGTCCATTCAAATCCCCGCTGTCCGCCCTTGTAGAGAGTGACATCAATGTCACTCTCCCCTCTAGGTCCACTAAAGGTAAAGGCGGCAGCGGGCTCATTCAGCACAATCATTCTCTTCCTCTCAATCCATTCAGCTAACACATTCCCTCTCACATTATTACTGCGGCCCCTCCCTGAGTTCTTGCTGAACCACAGGTCAGAGCACGCATTCGCATCCATACATACCAACACATCTTTACCATTCACAACTTCCAAGATTCTTTCCAAATACATACCAACACATCTTTACCATTCACAACTTCCAAGATTCTTTCCAAATACAACAGACATTCTTCCAGACATCCCGAGGGTTTAGCATACAATGACACAACGTACAGCTCATTCATCCTACCTTTTAACCATACACACACTCCATCAGCAAACTTACACTCCTCCACAGCCATACTCTCAATCTCCCGCTCAAATACACATACAGCTGCACACTCAGACTCACTCAAAAACATTCTTACTCCCGCAGGTATTCCACATACTCTTCCTCTACTCGTGTACGGCTCCTGGAAGAGACACACTTGTATCTCCTCCTGGAGCACGTACTGGCCAATTTCGCACATCACTCCATATGCCCGCTGCCCATTCACTTGTAAAAATTTCACATTCACTCCATCACATTCCCGCACATTCACCCCATCGCATTCGCCTACAGATTCATCCATTATATCTCATTCGCATCTGTTTCAGCCTCCACACATACTCCGGGCATTCGGGAGACAACGCCGAGTGGTTCGACGGTTGTTTCCTAGCCCGGCAGTTCACACAGTCCTCCCGGGCATTGCAAGCTCGAGCTACATGCCCGGGCTTTCCACACTTCCAGCACACGCGCTCCACCTTACACTCTTTCACACCATGCCCATACTTCAAACATCCATAACACCTCAACACACTCACCCATTCACGCAGCTTATACGACGACCATCCCACATATACTCTTCCATCCTCCAGCAACTTCATCTTACACTCATTCGGCAACTCTACGATCACCCCTCCAACCCCGCTCCGTTCCCTGCCCAGCCTCTTCACCACCTTAGCCCTTTTCTTAAACTCCTCCTCACCAATCACTCCTCTCAATCCCTTCACAAACATCCCCTCCAGCAGTTGACCGTCCGTCATCTCCTTAGGGACGTCATGGACGAGGACGCGAGGATCCATTCTCCTAGGGGCTTCAACTCTCAGTCCAGACTCCACGAAGCCAGGACATTGGGTCAAAACCCCCCGATCCCCGTCACTCGCGGCCTCAATCACGACACCTCCACTCCTGAGAGGACGGACTGAGTTGACTCTCACGTCCACTTCTCCCATCACCGACTCCACCATCCTCCTCTTCACCTCCGCTGTAGTGAGATCCTCCTTGTCCCCCTTCACGATCAAGGCATAACTCCTTTTCACCTCTGGGCCTTCCGACGGTCCAGGGGTGTTCGTTCCTTTGGTGCCTCCCTCCTTCAACCTTTTACATGCCTCAGTCGCCCTTCCTGTACATTCACTTAACCTTTCCATCCCTAACCTTACATCCTCCCCCATCTTCCTAACTCCTTGCTCCACTCTTCTGACACTCTCTTGAACCCTCTCCGACTCCTCCAATCTTCCCGCCAACCTCGCATTCTCAATCAGAAGGCGCTGTATGATGGTTTCATACTGACCCGTCTGCTTGAGAATACGGTCGGCCATCCATTTCGTCACCTTGTTGGCGTCACTCAGGAGAAGACCGTGAAGGTCTTGCGTAACCCTACGCGCACTCCCGGCCAACTCACCAGTGACAGCCAATTCCGGAACAAACCCAGCATTTCCTCCCTCCCGTTCCTTCTCTTTCTGCTGTCTCTCCTCCTCCTTCCCATCCTCCGTCTCCTTCTTGATTTTTCTCACCCCTTGCGACAAATCCTCACACATTACATAGAGTTCCTTATTCCCAGCTTTGGCCCTATCCTGCTTTACCACGTTCCTCTTTCCTTCCATCTTCATATTCTTTCCTACTGTTTCATCCTTTCCATCCTTGTCCACTGACCTTATCTTTGCCTTCCTCCTAATCTCTTCCCACTCCATCTCTCCTACAAACTCATCCTCCACGATCTTCAGGAAGGACTTCCTCTCATCTTCCTTCGGGACTTCCTCCTTCTCTTGTTCCTTCTTTCTCTCCTTACTAATCCTTTCCTTCTCTATCACCTTGATCTTTTCCTCTCTCCGAATTCTCTCCAGCTCCCTCCTCTCCCTCTTCGAGAGCTTCGGGATCGCACCGCTCCCCGACTTCGAGACGCGAGCCTCCACGGGCGACCTGGATCGCACACGTGAAAGGAGTCGGTCCGAGCTGGGAGACACACTTCTGCGTCCTTCAGCACTCTCCCCGTCCGTACTTTCAGAGGTACAAACTCCCTCCTTCAACCCCTCTATCCCTTTCTTCCATTCCGAGGCTTCTTTTCTGGTTGTGCTCATATTTCTGGTTTCCCTCTCCTTATTAGCCGGAGCCGTACAGAGAGGGATCAATTCACGGCACGAAAGGGCGGTCCACCGGGGATACGGCCCTACCCCGGTAAGGCAATTACACCCTACCGGCCGCCACAGCCAGTAGGGGGTGGTGAGCTAGGGACCCCTCTCCCAGGGGCCATGCATCCCGTCGCCGCCCACCTAAGCTTAGGATTAGGAGGGTTTTATAGAGGGCCCCACCTCGCAGCCGGGCGGTTAAGCCAAGCCACCGTTCCTCACACCGTCAACGTACCAACGCCACGCCCTGCGAAGGTTGTTGAAGACGATGGGAGGTTTACGGTCCAGGCGACGGCGCTCATCGCCTGGGACTCAGAACCCCGGGGTTGTCAAGCCCGGTAGCTTTAACTCCGGTGTTCCGGTTCGCGTTCCCATACTTCTCAGGGTCTCCTTTCCGCTTGCGCGGACCGGTTCCTGAGAGTAGGTTCGGCTAGCCGGAGCTCCAGAGCCTCCACTACTTCCTGGGTTTGGATCACTTTGGCGGAACAGGAGCATGCTTTCGCAAACTCCTGAACTCGGGCCCCCTCGGCGCGACAAGCCAGTGATCCGTGAGGGGGAGGTAGATAGGGACATTGATTGTAGGTGCTCCTGGTGGTTTTGGGCTTGCGGTTCCTCGGGAATTAATCCCATACCCGCTTGAGGTTCCAGCAAAAGCCACTGCCAGGGTGAGGAGCCGGCTTGGAAAAACCCCCGTCCGGTGGTTGTAGTTCCGGACGAGTAACCCTCCCTTCCTAGGGAATGACTCACTTAGCCGCCTTCTATCTGAGACCGTCTTGGTCTCGTCTAGAATGACGTTGCCCAGCGGGGACCGCGTGGAGGTGGAGCCACGGTTTCCCAGTTCCTGCCTGGTCAGCTCGGGTGTAAATGTTGTCGTGTTTCTTAGCTTCTAATCCCGTAGTTTTCTCTTCTAGCATCTAATTTAGTTCTTCTAGTCCTCTAATATGTGTTTTCGTTTCTGTTTTCTCTTAACTTCTAGTTAAATTCCTTTTAGTCCTCTCATTCTTTCATCTAAACTCATTCCATTATTCTTCTAGTCGTTTAAATATTTGAATATCTGGTCATTTACCCGTCTAATAATTGGATCAGGTATTATTTCATCTAAATTTCTCATCTAGCTTCTTTTCTACTTCTCTGGACCCCTGCTTCTCTCATCAAGTTCGCCTCCTCCTCTAATCCTCTTCTTCTCTCCTTCTTTCTTCTTTTTTCATTTGCAGAGCCGTTCTACAGAAGGATGCAAACGTACCGTAGTCGTCTACGCTGTCAATCATGATCTTCAGTGTGGTTGGTGGCCAAATCTCCCCTTTCAATTCTACCTGCTCTACTAGTGCCAGTCTTGTTTCCGCATATTTTTCGCACTGAAGTAAGAGATGAGTAGCAGTCTCCGTTTGTCCGCACGAGCACAATTCATCCTCCATTACACCGAACCTATATAGGTAGTGGTTGAAGTCCCCATGCCCTGTGAGTACTTGAGTCGTGTAGTGATCAGGAGCAAACCAGGGTTTAGTTAACCTATCCTGCACTGTCGGGAAGAATTCAAAGGTATGTCTACCATTCTACGATGTTACCCATCTGTGATTCCATTTTTCTAGTATTTTCTTTCGTAGTTCCGCCTTGGTCTCCTCCAGAGTTTCCTGCGGTGCTTGCCCATTTCGACTGTTTTGGATCCGCTTTCTTTGCTTATATATTTCTTGTCTCTCTTGGAGCCTGAGGTCAAGGGGTATGCTACCTGTGAGTATTTGTAGGGCGTCAGTTGAGACTGTTCTGTATGCTCTAGCCATCGTGAGCAGGGCCACGCGTTGATGCCTGTTGAGGGTTTTACTTAGTTTCGATCCAACCATGTCTCCCCACGATCTTGCAGCGTATAGTACTATAGGGATAAACACTCCTTCATACAAAACTCTTAAGCACTGGAACTTGAGTCCCCAATTTGCACGCGTGAAGACTGCCAGCCTCTGGAAGAGTCTTTTTGCCCTAGTGCCAGTGTTTTCCACATGCTGCGCGATAGTTAGCCTGGTTCCTACGGTAACCCCTAGATATTTTACCGTCTCAGAGTACTTTATTCCTCGGTCCTCTATCTTAATGGTAGGGGGTCTTTTTCCTCCTATACCGGTGTTGACTAACGACTTTCCCATATTGCCTTTAGCTTGCAGGCTCTTCCTACTGCCCTTCGGATTTTTCGTTGTTGCCTTTCCTGTCATGGCATGGCTTAAGTCTCTTAGTAGTATCATCTCGGTCTTGGTCTTTGACAGGCTGAGGCCTTGGTTCTGAGTCCATTCGTAGATGATGTCAACGAATATTTATGCTGTTGTCTCGAGTTCTCTGCGACTGTCCCCTTCTACGAGTAGTATGAGATCGTCAGCGTATGCGACAATTTTGGCTCCCATGTTTGTCAGGTTGTTTAGCAACGGATCAAGGCAGATATTCCAGAAATCTGGCCCCAGTATCGAGCCTTGAGGACAGCCTCGGTATATCTGCTGTGTGACAGATTGGTAGTTGTCGATCAGGGTGACCTTTCTATTACATAAATAGCTTGAAATGAGCATGTACATGTCTGTGGGTGTGTTTCTCCGCTTGAGTTCTTTTTCGATCGCTTTCCATCCGAGGTGGTCAAATGCCCCTGTTACGTCAAAGAGCAGGGCGAGGACCATTGCTCTATCCGATGTCTTGGCAGTCCTGAAAACTTCCGCTACGGCGTCTTCTGTGCTTCGCGATGTCCTATAGCCATATTGTTTGTCTGAGGCAAATTCAGGGTGGGCGATGATGCCAGAGATGGTGTATCTTACTAACCTCTCCAGTATCTTGCTCAAAATCGGTAGCAGGCATATGGGTCGATAGGATTTCACCTCCGACGGGTCCTTGTCCTCTGACTTGAGCAGCACTCTGATGACTCCATTTTTCCAGCTGTCCGGAAAGTATCCCAGTCTCCTGCAGCCATTGAACAACGTGGTCATTGCTGTGATCAAGCCCGCTTTTGCAGCGTGCTTGATAATTTCAGTCTCTAGCATATCGCAGCCCGGCGCCTTACCATTCTTCATGGACTTGATGGCTTCACTCACTTGTTCTCGCGTCCATATGCCACGCGTCCTGTTCTCTGGTGTCTCTGGCGTAGTGTTGCTTCGATCTTCCGTGTCTTCCGTGTCTTCTTCTGTGGTCGTCGTACCGAAGAAACCTTCTAGCAGTGCGTGTGCGGTTCCAATCCAGTCTTTCGTGTGCCCGTGGTCGGTGTTGATACTTGTTAGGGCCCTGTTAATGCACACTTTGTCACTTAGCATCTTATAGACGAACCCGTATGGGTTTTCCTTGCTTGACTCTTCAATGAAGCTGACAAGACTTCTTCGTTTCGTTTCGTGAACAGTCCCAGTATACGACTTCCTTGCAGCCCTGTATTCCCGCTTTTTTCTGTCCCTTTCAACAGGGTGTGGCTCTTGCTGGTAATCTCTGCGCAATGCGTTCATCTGTCTTTTCAGTTCCGTGAGCTCTTCATTCCACCAGGGAACGGATTTTTGAAAGCGGGTTTTCCTTGGGATGGTGACCTTAGCTGCTCTATGCATTACTTTCGTGATCCAGTTGACCAGGTTGTTAATGTCGTCTCTCGTTCTCACTTCCTGTAGCCTGCAGTGTCCCACCTCCCATCTAATCTTCTTCCTGTATGCTGCCCAATCTGCCCTCGCAACGTTGTATCTTCTTTCCTTGATTTTCTGGTGCAGGTCTGTGCCTTGGAGCGTGATTACGATCGGCCGGTGGTCACTGCTGATCCAGCTGTCTTTGACTTCCCAGTCCGTGATGCGTATTGCTGTTCTATCGTCTGTCAATGTAACGTCGATGTCTCTAGACCCCTTAGTGTACGTGCAGGCCTGGTGCGGTCTGTTGATGGCTATAAGGTTTCTACGTGCTATAGTATCTTCTATTGTTTGTGCTCTATTGTCCTGGTTCATCGTCGTTGTTAATCCTGTTCGCCAGCTCCAGATGGGGAAGACCGCATTTGCATCCATCCCAATGATAACTCTGCTGTTACCTACCACTTGTAATGCCCTGTCAAGCTGTTGCATAAAGATATCGGTATCCATTGAAAACTGGCAGTACAGAGATACAGCATAGAAGGAGCCAGTTGGTCCGGTAATGTGCGCACACACACAGTGAGATGTGCTAACGCTCCTAAGTAGAACTGCCGTGTAGTCTGTGTCTAGGATCGCGATACACGACCAGGGTGTCTCATTTGCTTCATTTCCTGTGACAATGCAGTTGGTATACTTTCCCAGAGCAGCGACCGTATTGTTGTACGCATAAGGTTCTTGTAGTAGCAGTATCGGTGCCTTGATCTCTGCAGCCCTCTGTATGACCTCGCTAGATGCTAACTTCGATCTTCCCAGGTTCGCCTGTATGATCCTAAGTTGATTTTTATCCATAGTTGGTATTTTGCTGTCTTGCGTCTACAGTGGCCTTATACGTGGGGCAATTGTCATTAGCGGCGTGTTTAGGATCCTTTCCCAGACGTTTACAGAGAGCGCATATCCTTTCCTGTTCTTTTTTCCCGCAGTCCACCATCTTGTGTCCCTCCTCGCCGCAGTGTCCGCAAGTCTCCTTTTCGGCTCGGCAGTGCTTCGCTACGTGTCCTAGACCCTGGCACTTATAGCATCTTGTTACTGCGCTGAAGTCCGCCGTTCGGCACCGTCTGGTACCTATATAAATTCTCTCGAGCCTCCTCAGGATGTTGCGCATTACCGGTGTGACTTGTATGACCCAATTGGTTGTATCCTCTCCTCTTTTGCCGGTTCTAAATTTAAATTCAAAATGTCTATCGATTTCTTCCGGGGTGATGGTGTCCATGTCATTTTGATTTATCACCGCTTCTTTTATTTCTTCTTCTCCCATGTTTGCTGGTACATCATACACAATCACTCTTGGGTTGTGCTTCCTAACCTCCGTGGCCGCCAGGCCTTTCTCCAACAGCCCTCGACTGCCTAGAATCTTATCCATATCTACCTTTTCCGCAGCTTCAACGATGACACCTTTCTTCATTTTCCTGATGTTCTTCACCCTGATGCCGTCCTTAACTGGATCCATGGCTTGAAGTAATTTGCCTTTTATTTCATCTGGTGTGGACCGGTCCGTATTTTCACTCGGCGTCACAATTACTTCATACTTCTTCTTGGGTTGTATCTTTTTTCCTTATGCTATTATAGGGGGAATTTTATCTTTGCGATTACCCTTGACGGCATCGCTATAGCTGGGTCCCTTGTCTTGCAGCGCGAACCACCTATCCTCCTTTAACGCCTGCAGTTGTCCTTTAAGTTCGGCGTTTAGCAGAGCTAGTCTTCTAACAGCATTTACAGCCACCAGAAACTTATCTCCCACATACATGATGACATCATTGCTGACTTTATGTCCCTTGCTTTGCTTTGCTTCCAGGTAATCCTTGACTTGACCGGTTATCTGGTCCACCTCTACCTGCGCTTCTAGCTCAGATCGGAAAATGTCCTCTGCATCCCTGTCGTCGCTTGCAATCTTCTTTCTTTTATTCGACCCCTGTAATTGGCTCCTGCTGCTGCCTGCACTAGTGTTACTAGTGATGCTATTCGCTCTACTTCTTGTGCTTGCTCCGATGCTTGCTTGTGCCGTTAAAAATGTCGCCGAGATTTGTCTACTGTCCACTTCCATGTCATCCGCCATGATTACTCACGCCTTTGCGTGTCCCCAGAGGGTGGTTTCATGAGCAGAGTGCCTCGGTGTACCGATTGGAGCCACGATGAACTTCGATGTTAATTTGAGGAAAGAAATGCTAGTTTTGTCCTAATATATCTTAATAATGGTGGTTGGCAACAGTAGCCAACACTCACCGTCGAGTCTACCTGCTTTACTTCGAAAAACTGCCCGAAAACACGCTTCTAAGGTGTGCTCCTATTTTAGTTCAGATATCGGTCAACAGGAGGCGCCACAGGCAAAGTACAGATAATTCGCGCGTGTATATACAAGGAGCTAACGCCGCTGATTCAGGAGCAACAAAGATTCCAATTCCGCGTTCCAACTTTCTAAACCCAGTTCAATTCCACAGTTCCCGCTTCTTATTAAGTCGAATTTTGGTCCAAATTCCGTGGTCCTTGGTCTTATACGCGGTTCCGGTTCCGTTCCTCTATTCTTATTGTTGGTTGTGTAACAATATTCCGTAACCTTTAGACATGGGACAGATACATGGGACTGATATATGCTAATCCTAATACTAAAGTTTTCGCGCCAAAAATTGCCAATCTAACCATACATGACTAGCACTTTTCGAATAAACCAGCAAAACTTTACTACTATGTTTGTAGCACAGCAGGCTGCTATTCGAGCAAAGAAAAGAACTCACGTGCTGCCCTCGATGCCTGCTACACGGTGTTGGTGGTGGCTAAGCCGAGAGAAGCGTCCTTCCCTGTTTTATTTTGGTCCAAAGTTATGGTTTGTGATACACAGGGCTTCCCATAAGCGGAGTTCCGATGTTGATATCTCGCTCACTGTTCAATGAAAAACACTGATTATTATCACAGATTGTTCATTACACTTAACCTAACACTCCTATCACAGTTTATTGATTTTCACACAAGTGCAAACCGGTTTTTTAGCTGTGCTAATGCAGAGCCGTATCGCGACTATGTTAGCAGGCTTAAGGTCAGTTTGCAATCGGTAGATAGGGACATTAAATCCGTTTGTTTAACGTGTGGGCTATGCTTGGAGCTTCCCCACACGGCCCCCCATGGGGCGCGGGGCCGAGATACGCTCGGCCAACGCGTCATGGTTCCACCTCGTGCAAGGTTTAAGGAGGAATGCGCAAGGCATTTCACCTCAAACCGACCCTTGGTTTCACCACAACTACCGATTCTCCCTTTGGCTGGCAAGGCCTCAGGGAACCCTCGGTGGGGGCCGGGACCCATCCAATCCCTAACGGCTAAGCAGGCCGCTCCCCGAGTTGAGACCGCAACTCACACGTCGAGGCCAGAGAAGAGTTCCAGACTCCGATGGTACTGAGCACCCAAAGAGCATTTCACTCAACTCCAGCCTCTAGCCCTAAGCGATCTGGGCTACAACCACTGCCACCACGAGTCCAAACCCAGTGACCGGGGCGAGGCGGACGTAGTCCCCCCCACGGGCCTCCCGGTCGCCCGTGGTACCGTTTATCCTCTGGTATGAGGGCCGGTTGAGGTCTTGCCACCTCGGCACCGGCAAGCCAGCTCGGGTTCGTGGGCTCGCTATGTCCAAAGGTTACCCTCCCTGCGATAAATTAACAATCAGCTTTCCAAACATAACTACTTTAACAATAAACATCATAACATAGCAACACAACCGGTAGTAAATAATATAACAAGCAGCTTTAACAATAATCAAATGCAATCATTCATCGCGTACACATTCAAGCTTCATTCATATCATCTTCATTCATATATTCTTCATTGATCGCTGCTTCGTCCAATCTCGCCTTCATCGAATCTCTCATCCTATACGCACGTTCAATAAACTCACACAGAGAATCATACTTGGTTTTATCCTTCAATACCCCACTCACATCACATTTATTCCCATCCCAAACAATACCCATACCATCTAAATTTCTAAACCCAGCATACATATCACACTCACACAACAGATGCACCCAATCCTCTCTTGCAGCTCCACACATACATTCGGGAGTCTCATGCAGGTTCCTCTGGTGGAGAAACATATTGAGACTCCCGTGCCCAGTCAACACATAGCAGACCCTCAGGCCAGGATCGAAATAATCTCTCCTCGCCGAGAGTCGCACATCTTTTATCCATTCATACGTCACTCGTCCATTCACACTCGCATCCCATCTTCTCTGCCATTCCTCATAAGCCGCATCCTCAACTCTCTTCTTTCTCGCAAAAACATCCATACCCTCCAATTCATCATTCGTTACTAAATCATTCTCATTCATGCTTAGACCCTTACGCACTTTATAGCAGGCACTCTGTTTCAAGCATTCCAGGTCCCACGGAAGTGATCCCGCAATCACTTGCATCGCCTCCGTGGAGACCGTCTTGCACACTCTCACACTTGCATACAACACACATCTTTGACATCTATTCAATTCCTCACGCACTCTTTTCTTTCGCAGTTCTCCATTCCACACACTCGCTCCATACATAACAATCGGCACAATCATTCCAGTTACATACGTTCTCACCGCCCTCTTTTTCATTCCCCAGTCTTTCCTCATCACTCTCCTCATCGTACCTATCTCCTTCCACACACGTTCTCTCAACCTATCCACATGCACCTGAAAATTCATACCGACACTCATGTTCACTCCCAAATACTTCACTTCATTCACAAATCTTAACGCTCCTACTTCTCGTTCATCCACATGGACACGTACCACTCTCTGCATCATATTCAACCCACCTTTTAGCATCATACATACTGTTTTCTTTTCGGACACATCCACACCAGACCTACTTCCCCATTTATAAACTACACTCATCGCTTCACTTATTCTACTCTCAATCATAGCTCTTACATTCCCCTCAATCAACACTAATAAATCATCCGCATACGCAACCACTTCCATATTCATTCCTTCTAACTCATTTAACAACTCATTCATACATAGGTTCCACAGGGTTGGTCCTGAGATCGACCCCTGTGGACATCCCCTGCTCACATTTTTCCAAATAACATTCATTCCATTACACATACACACCCTTCTATCCCTAAAATAACTTCTCCATACTTTCATTTCCACCTCCGTACACCCATACACAGCCAGCCTTTTCAAGATCTCACGCCACAACAAATAATCAAACGCACCCTTAAAATCTACAAACACTCCTGCAATATACTTAGATTCGCTCACTAACACACACTCTTTCACTCGTTCCCATGCATCCTCTGTACATTTATTCTTCACAAATCCAAACTGGCATTCATTCCATTTTCCATGCATACGCACCATCATTCTCGCAACAAGCATCCTCTCTAGGACCTTACCCAGGCCACTTAGCAGACTAATAGGTCTGTATGACCTGGGCTCTGTCCTATCCTTTCCCAACCCTTTCAATAATACAACCACTTTGGCCTCCTTCCACTGTTGTGGAAAGAGGCCCTCACTCAAACAGCCATCAAACACACATTTCACATATTCAGGAATCACTCTACACACACATCTAATCATCTCATTTGTAACACCATCCATACCTGGCGCCTTTCGGACACTCATCAATCTCACCGCACTCACAAATTCGTTCATACTAAATTCATTTTCATTAAACTCATCCACAGCCCCCTCATTTCCATCCCCTACCTCGACAGGTATCCCGTCGTCGGGGGGGAAAAACTCATTTAACAATACATTCACACTTTCACTCCAATCCTTCGTCCATTCATCACCAACTTTCAAAGCACTCAGAGACTCATTCTTCTTTTTATTCATGCACACACTAATCACCTTCCACACGTCCTCTCTACTCTTATTTCCCACAAACTCTCTCCAATTTTTCTCTTTTGCTTCATTCATCATTTCTTTATACTCACTCACACTTTCCTTCCACTCAGTCCATTTTTCTCTCACATTCACGCCCTCTCTTCTCTTCTCCTTCTGGTATTTTTTCTTTTTCTTCGCAACTTCCCGCTTTTTCTCCTTTAGCTCCTCATTCCACCAAACTAATCCCTTCCTAATCAATCCTCTTTTAAGCCTGATCATGCATTCATCGTTCGCTCGTTCCATCCATTCATACAGCATGTTTATCCTATCCTCCACAGAGAGATTACTGAAATGTTCAATTCCACAGTCCTCCGCGGAGGACAGGACCATTCCCCCATACACACCCCAGTTACACTTCCTTGCATTCCATCTTTTACAAACACTATCATTCATTTCCGCCTCTCCGGCCACCGCCCGTATTCTAATAAGAATCGGGTTGTGGTCGGAGATTCCCCATTCGCTTCTTATCATCCAGTCGCATACGTACTGCCCTCCCTTGAGGAGAGTGACATCTATGTCACTCTCTCCTCGGGCTCCACTAAATGTGAAGTCCTGGGAGGGCACATTCAAGATATCCACTCTGGCATTCATCACCCATTCTTCCAATATTTCACCTCTTTTCATATTATTCCACGCCCGACTAATGGCCTTACTATGCCACAAGCCCGAAGTGGCATTTGCATCCATACCAATTAACACACACTTTCCATTCATACATCTAATCAATTTATCCAAATACTCTACACATTCATTCATATTGCCACTCGGTCGACAATATAATGATACAACATACATTTCACACACACTATTTTTAAACCATACACACACAGCATCATCAAACTTACACTCTTCTACTAACATACACTCACATTCACTATCGGGGACAATTACACATGCTAATCCGGATACACTTTTAAACAGGCGCATCCATGAGGGCAAGCCACACACGCGATCATTCCGAACATACGGTTCCTGGAGGAGACCCAATTGGATCCCCTCCCGGAGCAACCATTCACCCAAATCATACATCACACCACTCGATTTTTGACAATTATACTGCACAACATTCACAGTCGGACACACACTTACATTCACATCGTTATTGTCTACATTTATACTAGCCATTTACACGTTTTCTTAACACATTCAATCGCCATACATGCTCAGGACACTCAGCCCAGAAGGAGGAGTGATCCGCAGGTCGGCCCCTGCGTTTGCAGTTTACGCAGACCTCGGGGCTCCGACACTCCCGGGCCTGATGTCCCACCACACCACATCTGTAGCACACTTTCCCATTCTTACAATCATTCAAACGATGGTCAAATAACATACACCCATGGCACCTCAACACTTTTTCATACACTCTTACTTTATAAGACATCCATCCAACATACACTCTTCCATTCTTCAACAATTTCTCTTTCCATTCAATCGGCAACTCCACAATCACATTCTCTACTCTAGCATCATTACCTCTCTTCTCCCTCCTCACAATTTTCGCGTTCTCTTTTATTCCCTCTGTTCCTGTTAAACCATACAGATTCTTGCGGGCCAGTTCACCAAGGAGGTTGGCGTCGGTCACCGACGAGGGGAGATCATATATGATCACCCTAGGATCAAACCTTTTTGGTGCAGCAGCACGCAAGCCGGCATCTCCCAGGGGGCACTGGACCAGTCGCTGCCTATCCTCCTCCGTCGCTGCCTCCACCACCAGTCCTCCGCCTTTCATCAATCTCATGCCCTTGACTTTGACATTTCTCTCCTCTCCAACACTCTCTACCATTCGTCTCTTTATTTCCATACTTGTTAATTTCTCCTTATCCTCTTTAACAATCAAAGCATAACTCTTTTCCGGGGCTAGGGCTGTTTTGCCAGCCCCGGGTAGAGCACGCTCCCTCACATCATTTAATTTCATATTCCCACACACTCTCTCCATTACACTCCCACACATATTAACCATCCTCTCCTCAATATTATCCAATATCCCCTTTATCCCATCATTCATTCCAGATTCCATTTTCTGCATTCTATTCTCCATTTCCTTCATTCTTCTATCCATAGCCTTCTCTTGTTCACTTAACCTCATCTCCAATCTTTCATTCTCTACACTCATCCTACTTATAATCTTCTCATACCTCTCCATACACCTATACAAGTTGGCCGCCTCTCCCTTTGGTACCTTCTTGGTATTCACCAGGATCTTCTTTACCCGTTCCCTTACATTTCCCAATTCCCTTTCCAAATTATCATAGTTCACAACCATCATTTCCTCTTCATCATCTTCGTCATCCTGTGTGTTCAACACCAGTCCCCCCTTTCTATCACCGCTCATGTCTTTTTCATCCTTTCCTCGCAGTAACGCTCTATTTTCTGCCTTTGCTCTCTCCTTTTTCTCAATCTCTCTCTTATCCTCAGCTTCCTTTAATGCTCTCATTTCCTTTTCCTCTTCTTCTTTCATTTTTCTCTTCCTCTTTTCCTTCTTTGCCGATACTTCATCCTGTACATCCTTCTTTCGCTCCTTCATATATTGCTTCTTCAAATCATCATTTCCATCACCCTCATTCACTATATCCGGCTTCCTTTTTCCCAACTTCAACTCACCCATTTCCATTTTTTCGATATTCACCACTACATTAGTTTTAGTATTCAGCGCCCCCCCTTCTTTCTTTCCCTTTTTCTTATCTATTTCGAATCCCGATCCTCTACTCCTATCCGAGTCCTTTCCCGATGTCTCACCTGATTCCTTACCCAATTCATTCCTTGGTACTTTCCTTAATCCCCCCTGTTCCACCTTCCTTTCCCCAGATTTCTTTTTCTTTTGAGCTGTACCTCTTAGGCGACATCTAGGAGGAACCATGAGCCAGAGATCCTCATCTCCGTTGCCCCCACAGTCAGAGCCTGAAGAAGTAGAGGACTCGCAATCCCCCCTCCTCAGCCCCGAGCGCGAGCGCACCTGTGGAGGTGTCTCCCGCTCTGTCCCGGTCCTCACAGGGCTTGCTCCTTTTCGGCACCTATCATCAGCTCGCCTTCTATCTTCATCCAGCTCCTTCTTTCCCTCCACCTTATCACTAAATTTTTCCGAGGCTTGATTGTTTTGAGACATATCATCCGGTTCTTACTGCTCCCCTTATTAGCCGGAGCCGTACGGGGGACATACAAACTAGGCACGATGCAGACTGTCGACCGGGGGTACGGCCCTACCCCGGCAAGGCGAGAACACCCTGCCAGCCGCCACAGCCGACAGGGGGTGGTGAGCTAGGGACCCCTCTCCCAGGGGCCATTCATCCCATCGCCGCCCACCTAAGCTTAGGATTAGGGGGGTTTTATAGAGGGCCCCACCTCGCGGCCGGGCGGTTAAGCCAAGCCACCGTTCCTCACACACACCGCCAACGTACCAACGCCACGCCCTGCGAAGGTTGTTGAAGACGATGCGAGGTTTACGGTCCAGGCGACGGCGCTCATCGCCTGGGACTCAGAACCCCGGGGTTGTCAAGCCCGGTAGCTTTAACTCCGATGTTTCGGTTCGCGTTCCCATACTTCTCAGGGTCTCCTTTCCGCTTGCGCGGACCGGTTCCTGAGAGTAGGTTCGGCTAGCCGGAGCTCCAGAGCCTCCACTACTTCCTGGGTTTGGATCACTTTGGCGGAACAGGAGCATGCTTTCGCAAACTCCTGAACTCGGGCCCCCTCGGCGCGACAAGCCAATGATCCGTGAGGGGGGGTAGATAGGGACAGTGGGAATCTCGTTAATCCATTCATGCGCGTCACTAATTAGATGACAAGGCATTTGGCTTTTTTTTTTTTTTTTTTTTTTTTAATTGCCATCAATTTGACAACGTTGTCGGATCCCCACAGGGATCCGAGTCCTTACTTCACCAAGCAGTACAAACCACTATCCGACTCCTGCTCGCTCCTTCCTTTTCCATCTCCTAACTTTCCTAGATGTCACCGCTTCCATTCCTCCTGTTCTTGCCATACTTGTCCTTTCATTAAATCTCCTCCATCCCGCAATAGCTCCTATCAAGACCCTTGTGGACACGATCTTCAGGTCCTTGCGCAGGATCACGCCTTCTCGTAGGAGCCCATCCACCGAGTCCGATCCCCATAGGCCTCGCCAATTAAGCGTAATTGACAAGATCTTAATGGTGGTCGAACCAGTAGCATTCAAGATCTTACCTTTCAACTCCAGGGCTCCATACTTTCTAATCTTGTCATCGTGGGCCATCTTCATATCGCGCTGGTCGCCAAGTACCTGAGCGTCAAGAACGAGGGTACAGCCTTCCTTGGTAGCAACCAGATCTGGCTTGTACACAGCGTCTTTGGTGACGAATTTCGGCTCTTCGGTCACGGCGTATCCCTTTTTCTCGAGTCCTCTCTGTACATATTTTACAACGGCATCGTGACGCCCAATGCGAGTACCATGTGTACGGTGACAGAATTGTAGGACGTGGTTAAGTGTCTCAACATTCCCACACCCACCACGGCACTGCTTGTCCTTCAGGCGCCCCCTGGCGCATCTCGCTGCAGTCGGAAGAGCCGCAATTCTTGCCCGTATACAGTTTATATAGTCGGCCCCTGATAAGAAGCGTGTTGGCTCTTCGATCCAACGGTGCTGACCTGGTACTTTGCTGGAGTTTTCCAGGGGACGGCCATCATAGCATTTGTATAGAAGCTCCTTCAAGAACTTTCTCAGCATCTCGGCGTCACACATAATGCGGTTGTCACCGTCACGGAGCCTATTCTCGGCGATAGAAATTTGTCTTTGGAGATAGCGTGCAGCTTCTAACCCCGTGATGTAAGCGGATTTTTCCAGTTTTTGTAGCCGGGTAAGACGGTCTAACATCGCTTTATACCTTATGGGGTAAATACCCAGCCCTCCATCCGCTACTGCCGCATGAAAGTAACCGTTCGGGCAGTCTCCAGGGAGACGTAGCCATCGCCGAGCGTAGCTCCTTATCACGCAGTCAAGAGAACGCAGGTAGCCCGCAGTGCTATTCCCAAGGGTACCCCTGTAAAGAATGCCCGGGATGACAATCACCTTGAGCGCCCACATTCTCTGCTGCGGTTTGAGTGGTGCCTTGGTTAGGAGCTCAAGATCTTTAATGAGCTTGGGTTTTGCGTCAGAGATAAGACGACCATTCGCGTTAAATTTTATTCCTAAGTACACCCATTCATCTGTCCTCTTTAGTGATGGTATTAACGCGTTGCCGATTTTAAATCGGGATGATGGGTCAATGGCCGTCTTCTTCTCCTTCGGGATCGTTTTAATCGCCAGGGTGACACACTTACTGGGATTTGCTCGAAGTCCACAGAGCCCTAGAAAGGAAGTAGCTTCATTTATGAGGACCTGCAGACCGCGCTCAGTGTTGGCGACCAGGCTGAGGTCGTCCGCGAATGCCATTGAATTGACGAACAGCCCGTCTAGGTTCACGCCGATTTCGTCCGGCAATCTCCTCAACATTTCGTCCATGATGAAGTTAAAGATGGGCGGAGATAGTGGATCGCCCTGCTTCACACCACATGTTGGGTGGATTTTGCCAGATTGCCAATCGCCATGCTGGAGGACGGTAAAACTATCGTCTAAGTGCGTCATAAAATAGTCAATAAATGGCGTTGGTAAGCCTTTGGTAGTTAAGACCTCCTTCATGGATTCGAAGGAAACCGAGTCGAATGCCTTAGCCATGTCCAGCAGGGCCAAGAACATTTTCCTGCGTCGCTCATGGTGATACCGGATGGTCATATCC
>CM052081.1:19514835-19527335 GCA_020010945.3 Muscidifurax raptorellus
TGAACGTTCTGGCCTAAAGCCATACTGATTTTCAGAGGTGTATTCACCATGGTGGATCATCGGCTTTATTCGCTCTATCAATAACCTCTCGAGTGTTTTTCCCATAATTGGTAATAGACAGATCGGTCGGTATGATTTTACGCAAGCCTCGTCTTTATCTGGAGATTTTATTAACGTTATCAGCATACCCTCCTTCCACCTTTTTGGAAAGACCCCATATTCAAGGCATCCATTGTATAGTCTCCTTATTTCTGAGTAAATTGGAACCGCCCTCTTCAGGACCTCTGATTCTATTCTGTCTGTTCCCGGACTCTTGCCGTTTTTATTGGCAGCTATTGCTTTTTGGACTTCAGATAAGGAGAACATTTCGGCATTCGGATGAACAGATGGTTCCGCTGCTTTAGTTCTTATTTCGACCTGTTCTTTAGTCTCTAAGCTTGTGTCATCATCCGGTACTAAGCCATTCAGAAGCTCTGTGCAGGTTTCCTTCCAATTCTCAGTTATTGAACCGTTTTTACTCACTATTGTATTTATCGCTCTAGATACTCTGATTTTACCCGTGATGCGCTTGCCGGGGTATCCCCATATATTTCTTGCACCTTCTCGGGTTACAAATTCTCTATAGCTTTGCTTTTTAGCGGCCGTTATCCTCTCTTTGTAGATCTTCATTGCTCTCTTTTTCAGACGCTTGCGTTTTTGGATTGCTCGTTTTCTAACTGAAGGTGGCCCACTGATTCTTCTCCTGGCGCGAGTGCATGCTTTTTCAAGTTCATCTACACTCCTCCCGAGGTTTATCAGCTCAGCATCCCACCAAGATTGTGGCTTTAGCATAGCCCGTTTCTTGGGGATAGACAAGTTACATGCTCTACAGATTGCATTCTCGACTTCAAACGCTAAGCGTTCTATGTCTTCTGCACTCTGTATTGCAATCTGACTTAGCCTCACCTTTTCAGTCTGGAGAGCTCGGTCGAAGCTCTCCCAGTCAGCCTTGAGGACATTGAATCTTGGATCGAGGACCCTCGAAACTCTGTCTACTTGGCTATGAAAATCGAGCTCCATAATGATTGGCCTGTGATCACTCATTGTCCAGCCTTCCACAGTCCAGCTGGTAACATAACCTTGGAGGTTTGGAGTCACTAAGGTAACATCCACGTTAGTCTCCCCCCTCGCTGTTCGGCAAGTTGGGAGTCCTCCAGGTTTGTTCACAACGATAAGATCATTCGAGAGAATAAAGTCTTCAAGGATTTTTCCACGTTTGTCACTGCTTGGGCTCCCCCACCACTCGGACTTGGCATTGGCGTCCATCGCTATGAGAACGCGTTTCCTCTTTAGTTGGTTCAATGCCGTTCCGAGTTATTCTAGATATTTTTCAATATCATCCTTGAATTGACAGTAGAGACTTATGAGGTATACTTCTCCAAAAGCTCCGCAGACCTGTGTGCAAATGCAGTGACTAGTGCATAAGCTTGTAATCTTTGTGATTGTGAGATCGCTGGGAGCGTGGAGTGTGATGGCTCCAATACTCTCCTCAGGCTTATCCCCTCTAATCACTCCGATACTGCTTCCAAGTCCCGTTATTTGCTTTCGAAGGACATACGGTTCTTGGAGCAGGGCAACGTCTATCTTAAGATCTGCCATGGTCTTTCGAACTTCATCGGTCACCGTTTTTGCACGGCCCATGTTCAGCTGAAGGATTCGCAATTTAAGACTTCCAGTACCATCATTAGGCTCGCTTTTTGCGTGCCCTCTGGTCGGTCGTCTTTCCTTCACAAGCGCGCGTCTCTTTGTTGGTCCTTGTGGTTCCGGAGAATCACTTCGCGACCGCTGCCTCTTACGGGGCAACGGCCTGTCATCATCATTGTTGCTGAAGAGCTGCCTTTGCTCGGCGTCCATGTCTATCCTTTGCAGGATCAGGACCGGCACCTTTAGCTGAGGTATGCTCTTCATGGTTTAGATCTTGTACGTGTAGGCAAAACCTAAGTTTTTATTCTACACCTTAAGTTTTGTATTTTATGCTTGACTTTTGGTTTTCGACTTATTGAGCGTTCTGCGTGCGTGGCTTCGAGCTTGAGAGAGAGAGATTGAGAGAGTTTGAGTGCTTGCGTATTTTGGAGGATATCTTGCTTGTTCAGTTCCGTTCTGCAACATCTAGTGTTGCAGCTCTTTTATTTACAATTTGATTAGCTTATCTAAGCCTGCTATTTTCCAGGCCTGGCCTAGCTCTAGGCCATGCAAGATCCTTGCACTTTGTGTTTATAATCTCATTATTCTTATTATTATTATTATTATTATAACTAGCTCGGCCAAGCCGCTCGTTATTATGTACATGATCTTTCGCTTTCGAACGCGCAAACAACTTATGACTACTTTTGCAGATGCCTGCGGACGACTAGACGTATGGTTAAAACAGAGTTAAAACCGCTCGTCCCATCCATCCGCGCATCTGCAAATATCGCATATTTACATGTTTGTATATTTACATATTTACATAGACGCCGCTTGATTGCCTTCCATAGCCGCAAGGGTGACATACCTTTCAAGTCCCACCGTCGGTGGATTTGGGAGCTCCTAGCACTCGCGTACTTGGGCCTTTCAGCATTCAATTGTGAGTTTCGCTTTCGATTCGGTTCGCTTTCGATTAGGTTTCGCTTTCGAGATAGGAGACTATGTGTCTTCCAGGTTAGGGACGGCGACCTTGCGGTTTCGTCCTTTTCCTTACTAAACACAATGGGACATCCCTTTCAGTGGGCACACCCTTTGAGCAAGCTCAGATGGGTTTCCGTACCTTCCTACTAAGCATGTGATTTCAAAGTGTGACTTTCCCTTTCGGAGTTAGAGACTTCGAGGCGCGTTCCTCTTGTCTTGTCTCCTACTAAGCAAGATCATTTATAGCAGTCCTCTTCGAGGGGCTATACACTTTGGAGTTATTTGGTAACTCTTCGTGCATTCCTCTACTAAGCACTGTGGCCTAGCCTCTTCAAGGTTCAGACGAGTCCTCCCCTAGTTAGAGGCCATGAGTTATCCGAGGTGAACCATACGGTCCGCCATCAGCAATCGGTAATACGCTTTCGAAGTGTGTCACATTAGAGCCATTATGCCGTAGCGCGACTCGTGACAATGCTGTGATAGATGGTAGATAGGGACATTGAATGTGGTGCATCTGATGTTGGTGTGCCAGCGGTTCCTCAGGAGCTACTCCTATACCCGCATTTATCCAAGCGATAACCATGAGACTTACCAAGTCAACCGGCTTGGAAAAACCCCCGTTCGATTGATGTTGTTCCGAACGAGTAACCCTCCCAAAGTAGGGAATGACTCACTTAGCCGTATCGCAGTTCGATCTGAAAGTCAGCTCAAACCCCGATCCGTTGCCCAGCGGGGACCGCGTGGAGGTGGAGTCACGGCTTCATGAGAATCTCAGTCAGCTCAGGTGTTAAGAAGATCCTACATCTAACTCTATAATCAGTCTTTTCCTCTTTAGCTCAGTCAGATTCTAAAATTATTGCACGTCTTCATTCTATAAAATGTTATCAGTCTAGGTTCTAAAATTATTTCCCGTTTCACTCTGGCCTCTCTCACTGTGTTCTAATACTGCAATGTAGTACCGCATTCTAGTCTTCTAGAGTATCCCAAGCATTCTAATGTCTGACATCTAAGGTTCATTTTAGGTTCTGGTTTTCTCTAACAATCTAGTCACCTTTAGCATTCTAATACCTTACGCTTTATCTAGTCGTAATTTACATTTATTTGTCATCTAGTCCAGCCGTCCACAATTTTCAGTCTTATACATCTATTTAATCTATATAATCCAATTAATGTTCTAGTCCTTACATCTAGTCATTGTTTTCTGCTTCAAGCTCCTTCTTCGTTTTTAGCAGCTTTCCACAAAGCTCGGAGAAAATCCTGAAGCTCTCCTGATCCCGCACTATTCCGTCCAGTCTATTGGGTGGCCAGACCTCCCCTTTTGATAGAAAGCTCTCAACAATGTCCGCTCTAGCCTCATCAAATACGGGACATAGCAGCAGCAAGTGCTTGTGCGTCTGAGTCTGCCCACACAGGCATTCCGTGTCCTCTCTGATATTAAATCTAGAGAGGTAGGATTTAAAATCTCCATGACCTGTCAAGAACTGAACATTGTAGAAGTCCAGGTCGATGTGCTCCATCTTCATCCTTTCTGCCACGCTCGGAAAGAATTCCTTAGTGTATTGACCATTCTGTGTGCTCCTCCATCTGTGGTCCCATTCTGCCAGAGTGTTTTGCCGTATCATAGCGTCAATATGGGATTTCTCCAATCCGGTTACTCGCTGATTTTGGCGTAGCATCTTGTATTTCTTAGACCTCTCTTTTAACAGCAGATCCAGGGGTATTCTGCCTGTGATAATCTGCAGTGCTTCTGTAGACACCGTTTTATAGGCCCTTGCCATCTTGATCAGTGCCGTCCGCTGGTAAGTGTTCAGTATATTTCCCTGGGTCTGTGTCACCATGTCTCCCCATGCACCGGCTGCATAGAGCATGATTGCAAGGAAAACTCCCTCGTACAACACCTTGAGGCAGCTAAATCTGAGGCCCCAGTTTGCCCGTATAACTACTCCCATTCTCTGGAAGAGTCTCTTTGCCTTTGCGCCAACGGTATGTAGATGCTGCGAGATGGTGAACCTAGTACCTATGGAGACCCCCAGGTACTTAACTGTATCAGAATATTTGATGCCCTTACCTTCAATCTTGATGCAGGGTGGTCTTTTTCCTCCTTTGCCAGTCTTGATTAGAGAGCCTGTCATGTTACCCTTTAGTAGTAGCCTCTTCTTTCTGGTTTTCGTATTGGTTGTCATGGCTTTGCCCGTCAGCCCGTGGCTCAAATCCTGCAGTAATATCATTTCTGTCTTTGTTTTTGACAGCGTGAGGCCTTGGCCTCTAGCCCATTCGTAAATTGTGTTTACAAACACCTGTGCAGTATCCTCGAGTTCTTTCCTGCTGTTTCCTTCGACTACGAGTATGAGGTCATCGGCATATGCCACCACTTTGGCTCCCTCCGCTGTAAGTCTATTTAGTAGTGGATCCAGGCAGATGTTCCAGAAGTCCGGGCCGAGTATGGATCCCTGCGGGCATCCTTGCCTAATGTCCTGCGTCATAGACTGGTAGTTATCCACAACAGTGACCCTGCGATCCCTCAGGTAACTCGCGACTAGGGCTTGATCCTCCGCAGAGGCATCTCGGTTTCTGAGTTCTTCCTTTATTGCCGACCATCTTAGATGATCAAAGGCTCCCGTGACGTCAAACAATAGTCCCAGCACGACTGATTTCTTGGATTCTCCTACCAGCCTTTTAACCTCAACTATTGCATCTTCTGTACTACGTCCCACTCTGTAACCATATTGTCTATCTGATGCAAATCCTGGGCGCATTATTATTCCAACTATACTATTTCTGATGAGGCGTTCAAGGATCTTACTGAGGATTGGCAGGAGGCACACGGGTCTGTACGACTTAACTTCGGCGGGGTCCTTCTCTTCTGACTTTAGGAGAACTCTAATCACTCCTGTTTTCCAGGCTAGCGGAAAGTATCCCCATTCCCTGCAGCTGTTAAATAGGGCAGTCAGCGGCCCACCAAGTCCGGCCTTCACAGCGTGTTTAATCATTTCAGCTTCTATCATATCATTTCCTGGAGCTTTGCCGTTCTTCATCGACTTGACTGCCTCCTCAACCTCGCTTCTTGTCCAGCGGGTATACTGATCCATTGGTTGCCCTTGTTCGTGTACCTCTTCTTGCGGCTCAGCGGCGTGTTCCTGAGCAGACCCGAAGAAACCCTCCAAAAGCGCCTGTGCTGTTTCTGCCCAATCCGTCGTCTGTGTTTGGCCAGTATTTATACTGCTTAGCGCCTTGTTAATACCAATCTTCTTGCTAAACATTTTGTACACAAAGCTATACGGATTCTGTTTGCTGGTGGACTCGACAAATTTGACGAGGCTCTCGTGCTTGGTGCGTTGTACCGTGCGCGTGTACTGTTTTCGAGCGTTTCTATATGCTGACCTAATTTGCCTTCTTAACACTGGGTCATTCTGCTTCTGGTAGTCACGTCTAAGGGCATTAGTGTGTCTCTTCAGATCGGTTAGCTCACTGCTCCACCATGGTACTGATCTCTGGAATCTCCTTTTCTTCGGTATGGTTCCTCTGGCAGCTCTATGAAGAGCACCCGTGATCCATTTCGCAAGGTTTTCAATGTTCTGGCAGCTTCCTATGCTCTGGCATGTATATCGTCTTATTTCCGCCCTTATATTTTCTCTGAAAGCCTTCCAATCTGCCCTTGCTGTGTTGTACCTTCGCTCCTTTATTCTGGGGAGTGGGTCCTTTGCTCTGAATGTTATTATAATCGGTCTGTGATCACTACATGTCCATCCATCTTTGACTACCCAGCTGGTGACTTCGGCGGCGGTCCTGGAGTCGACAAGGGTCACATCAATGTCCCTTTCTCCCTTAGTGTATGTGCAAGGCTGGTTTGGTTTGTTCACCGCCACCAGGTCCCTACACAACATGAGCTCCTCCACAGATTCGGCTCTTCTGTCCAGCGTGGCCGTAGTAGGCCGGGTGCGCCAACTCCACAGCGGCGACACAGCGTTAGCATCCATTCCAATGATCAGAGGCCTGTGTCCTATCACTTGTAATACCTGCTCCAGCTGCTCCATAAAGGGTTCAATGCTCATCGAGAATTGACAGTACAGCGACACGGCGTAGAAGGACCCAGTTGGACCCGTGATGTGTGCGCAGACGCAGTGTGAGGTGCTTACTCTCTCCATCAAAACCGCTGTATAGTCCGGATTGAGGATCACAATTGCTGCCCAGGGCTGTTCTTCCGGTTTGGCTGATGTGATTATGCAATTGCTATACTTGCCCATGCATGCCACTTGATTGCCGAAGGTGTAGGGTTCTTGTATCAGCAGGATAGGTATGTTGGCCTGGTGAGTTTTTTCTACAATCTCGCTTGACGCGAGTTTAGACCTTCCTAGGTTCGCCTGTGCAATTTTAAGTTCCTGTTGTCTAGCCATAATTGGTGTTCTGTTGTCGTGCTTCTACTCTGGACTTATAGGTCGGACAATCATTATTTGCTTGGTGATCTGAGTTTTTCCCCAGTCTCTTGCACAGTGCACAGGCTTTGGGTTTGTCCTTCTTCGTGCATTCATTCATCCTGTGACCATCCTCCCCACAGTGACCACAGGTTTGCCTCTCTGCTTTGCAGTGACCTGACACATGTCCCAAACCCTGACATTTGTAGCAGCGTGTTATGGCATTGTAGTCTACCACACGACATCGCCTCAGTCCAATATAGACTCGCTCCAGTCTCCGCAGGACATTTCTCATGAGGGGGCTAACCTCGATCACCCAGTTTGTTGTAGGCTGCTCCTTCTTTCCGGTTCTAAACTTGAACGTTAAGTGCTGGTCCATGTCTTCCTTCGTAATTTTGTCCAGATCGTTTTGGCATGATAAGGCCTCTTTTATGTCTGTCTCATTCATATCCGAGGGAATGTCGTAGATTTGTATCCTGGGTTTGTATTTTTCCATCTCTGATGCAGCCAGGCCTTTCGCTGTCAGTTCCTTATTGGCCAGTATCTTGTCTAGATCCGATTTCTCTGCAGCCTCTATGATGACGGATTTCTTCGATCTTCTAATGCTGTTCAGCTTAATGCCATTTTCCACCGCATTCAAAGTCCGTGTGACAATCTCCTTGATGGAGTCAGCTGTTGTTTCCTCCGTCTCATTCCTTTGCTTGACTATGACCTCGTATCTACTCTTGGGATGAATCTTCTTACCCTCTTTGATGATAGGAGGTATCTTCTGTCTTCCACTATTCTGCAAGACGCTGCTGTAGCTGGGGGTTTTATTCTGGAGTAGTGCCCACTTTTCTTCTTTGAGTAGCTGTACCTGCCCTTTTAATTCAGCATTAAGTAGTGCCAGTCTTCTCACAGCTTCAACCGCGCATAGAATTTTATCACCTACGTACGAGATCACGTCGTTGCTCACTTTATGGCTCTTTGACTGCTTGGCTTCCAGGTAGATTCGGACGTCCTCAGCAATTTGATCCACCTCGACCTGAGCGGCTAATTCCGTGTAAAAGACCTCCTCTACATCTCTGCTATCGCTCTTCTTCCTCTTGCATGAGCCACTGCTTCCAACGCTGCTGAATCTAGTTCTGGGCATGCTCCTCGAGTCATCTGGGCGAAGGAGTCCTAAATTTCCATCTACTTCCATGCCCTCGGACGAGTTGTCCGGGGCTGGCATGCTAGTTATGTCCTAATTTATCTAAATAATGGTGTCTGGGAACAGTAGCAAACCCGCACTGTCGAGTCTACCTGCTTTGCCTCGAAAACCGCCCTAAAAAACACGCTTCTGAGATGTGCTCTTATTCCAGTTCAGATGTCGGTCAATAGGAGGCGTTACCGACGAAGTACAAATAATTTGCGTACGTTTAACCAAGGAGCTAACGCCGCCGATTCAGGAGCAACAAAAATTCCAATTCCGCGTTCCAACGTTCTAAACCCGGTTCAATTCCACCGTTCCTCTGTCTAAAAATCAACTTTTGGTTCGGTTCTACCGTTCCAACATTCTTATTCGCGGTCCGAGTCCACGTCCCTCTGTTCTTATTGCTAAAGGTGTTGACGGAATTCCGTACTCTTAATACTTGGGATAGTGCCTTGGGATAGCTATGTACTAAAGTATGTACAAAGCATATACCCAGACTTTCGCGCCAAAACTGTCTCTAATAGAATCTACTAACTATAAATGACTATGCATTCTTTGAACAAATCAGCCAGCTTTTGTCGCACTTTTCAACAACAAAGCAGACCGATATTCAGGTGAAATGACGCACTCACCCGTTAATCTCGGTGGCCGCTACACGATGTTATGGGTGTCTAGGCCTAAAAAAGCATCCTTCGCCGTTGTTTAATGGTCTAAAGTTGCTTGATGGTTATACACAGTAAGTCCCATAAGCAAACTTGAGTTACTTATATTTCACTCAATTTCAACGGAAAAGCACAGATTTTTATATCAGTTTGTTCGTCACAGTACACTCTACACATGTATCACAGATTTTTATCACAAAAACACATCTAACTCGTATTTTAAGCAACACAAATGCAGAGCTATATTGCCACTATGTATACTGGTTAAAGATCCAGTCACGTCCCGGTAGATAGGGACAGTGGGAATCTCGTTAATCCATTCATGCGCGTCACTAATTAGATGACGAGGCATTTGGCTATTTTTTTTTTTTTTTTTTTTTTTTTTGAGGCAGTGCTGGGTCGAAGACCTGTCGTAACAGGACAGCGAAGGCTATCCTGTGCTCCTGCTCAATACTTATTTTCCGCAGTGCGTGTTAGGGCGCAGAGAGCCGGTGTTAATTCACACCCATTTTCCACCCCTACCCAATCTCCGTCCTCGGAGGCCCCCCAGCCTCCGGGACAGTTATACCCGTCATTTTGTTCCACCTGGTCCAGTTCGTGTGGCTTCCCTGTAGGACCCGCGTAGTAATACCCGCGAGTAGCCTACGGGAAAGACCCATCCCTAGCAGGAAGTCGACCGACTTGGAGGACCACACCCCTCTCCAAGAGAGAGTACACGAAGAGAATGCGATCGGTCCGAGAAACCGGTGTTGCGTTCTCAGAGCCGAAGCTATGTCGAGGTTTCCGGCATAGTATTCGCACTTCCTCTCGTGCGCGGCGTCCAAGGATGTCGCTCCGCTTACAACCAGCGCATCCACCACGCACAGCCTATCATCTCTCCGTGCAACAAGATCGGGCTTGCGTAGACCCACTCCAGTTCGGAATCGTGGCTCCTCTTGCACCACCCAGCCTTTGTCCCTCAGACCCGCGGCTAGTACCTTACACAATGCATTATGGCGTTTAATACGCCCTCCATGTGTTCGGTGACATGCCTGGATAACGTGGGCCGCTGTTTCGGTCACCCGACAGCCAGCTCTGCATCCGATCTCGGCTGTAGCTCTGCGGATTCCTCGGGACGTTCTTATTCGCGTGGGTAGGCAGTTGATCCGGACGTGGTGATACTGGACGTAGTCACACCCCGGAATACCGTAGCTCCCTCCATCGACCCACCAGCTGGAAATTGCAGTATTCCCACACTCACGGAGTTCGCTTCCGTCCACCGATGTATAAAGACGGTGTCTCCACCAACGACTTCTCTTCTCTACCGTGTTGAGCACCTGACCTTCTTGAGTAAGGGCCCGCTCAGCCCACTCTAGGCTCCGAAGTACCCATAGAGTCTGAGCTGCAGCTTTCGCCGCCGGCAGAGTCGAGTGTGCCAACGATCTAAGGCGCTTATGAATAAGGCCTGGCACTGTCGTGGCAAGGGATGGGATCCCGAGACCACCATCCTTGGTGTCAGTGTGAAAATATGCGATGGGTACGTCATGGGGGAGCCGGAGCCACTTCCGTATCGCGCCGCGCGTTTGCCTGTCTAGCGCCCTCAGTTTCCCGAGAGTGGTGCCAGACAACACAAAACGGTGGTAAATTCGCGGCAGGAGGAAACAGCGAAGGATCTTTAATCGCTGCTGCGGTTTCAGTGGTGCTCTCGTAATTCGGTCCAGCTCCCGTTCGAGCGTTCCACCGGCACGCTTAGGCCCAATTGGTCGAAAGTCCACCCCCAGATAGCGCCACTCCTCAGTAGGAGTAAGCTGGCGGATTGGCGAACCATCCGAGAGATGAAATTGGGGGGTGGTAAGGACCTTATACTTTTTAGCTTTGCCGGCCGGAACAATCGAAAGAGAGCTGCACTTCATTGCATTTAGAGAAAGCCCCACTTCGTCCGCTTTTCCCTCCGCGACCTGGAGCAGTCTCTGCATACCCAGTCTAGTCTCCGAGACGATGAAGATGTCATCCGCGTAAGCCAATGCGTTCAGCCGATGTTCTCCGAGCTCATAACCGACATCTTGGGGTAGAGACTGTAGAACCCCATTGACCACCAGGCAAAAGATCAGAGAGGACAGCGGATCTCCCTGCCGTACACCTCTCTTCACCGCGATGGAATCTGAGCGCCGCCCCTCAACCTCAAGCACCGTGCAGGAGCTGGCATATGTGCGAGTAATGTATCGCACAAAGCCCTCTGGCAAGCCAACTTTCCCCATTATGGCGGAGATAGCGTCATGTCTTACACTGTCGAATGCCTTTGCATAGTCCAAAGAGGATACATGAAGTTCCCTCAGGTTACTACGCGCGTCATCCAGCAGTGCAGCTAACACGGTGATGTTCTCAGCACATCCATCGTCAAGACATCGCTGTCTGACGCCCACAAGATTCGCCTCGCGTATGCGCTCAGCAAGAATCTTGTGTAGGTGGCGGACCGTGACTGACGCTATGCTGATGGGTCTAAAATCAGCAGGTGTTTCGCTCGACGCCTTTTTAGGGAGGAAGACCGTTCTGCCGATTAGCATCTGCGGTGGGAATGATCCCATTTCGAGAACGATGTTGAAGAGGAGGGCCTTAGCGCTTGCGGGAACCGACCTCCATTGCACTGGGGTCACACCATCCACTCCTGGCGCGAAGGAAGATTCGACGTTGGTGGTAATCGTATCCTCACACGTAATCGGATGCCACACGTACGCTAGTGCTGGGTCAGGGTGTTGTTGGCCCTGCGGAGGGTACGGGACAGACTCCTGTGTCAGTACGGGTTCCCAGTAAGCTCTCATTTCATTCAAACCAGGACTCCTAGACTCATTCGCTCCGTCCAGCACCTCCTTGGCTGCCCTGCTCATGTTCTTTTTGATCAGGGTCTGTACGCGGGCATATTCCCTACGTCGTCGAACCTTCTTCGGCGGGGGGATAGGTGATCGATCACGAGGTGGTCGCCGAGGGTGTCGGCGAGGCTCTGGTGGAGGAAAAACCTTGAAAAACCATGCACAGATATCTCCGCTGGGATCTCCCCTTGCACGAAAACTTCGACCAGCTTTCACGAGCAGAGGAGCCTCCCATCCTACCATTTCTTCCACGATGGGGATCAAACGCCCGACCGCCTCGGAGATGCTACTGTACATGTCACTCCACCTGGCCCCGCGAGGGTTAGAGGGATGTCGACGAGGCGGAATTTCTTCCGTCGCCGACGTATATGAGGATGCCGATGTCGAATCGCTCGCATCAGATATCGTCTCCTCATCCTCTTGTAAGGGAGGGTTAACGGCCTCTGGGACGGCGCGCAAATCCTGCATAGCAGCGGCTACGAGAGCCTTGTATGCAGGGTTCCTGCGTACCCCTTTGATCGCCTCTAATGTGCGATCCGGGAATACCTCATGAAGGTGCAGATTGAGAAATCTGACTCCACGGGCCGTAGCGATAGCTTCCTCTCTGGCAAGCAGACGATGTTCTTCTGCACGCCAGCGCCTCTTTGGGCCCTCAGACACGATGATCTGCTCGTTGACCACCTCGCGATGTATCCGTTGTCGGTGAACTCCCAGGCCGATAGCAGTGGCAAAGGAACGCGGATTGTCGGGGGGGCAATCC
>CM052081.1:19537335-19539835 GCA_020010945.3 Muscidifurax raptorellus
CAGGTGATATCCCGGACGAGTAACCCTCCCTCTATAGGGAATGACTCTCTTAGCCGCTTTCCAACACACTCAGAATCTCTGTACATGTTGAAAACCGTTGCCCAGCGGGGACCGCGTGGAGGTGGAGTCACGGCTTCCTGAGCTACTGCTCAGCAAACTCAGGCTTTTTGGTTCCTAACTCTATTCAGTCTGCTTCTTATCCTCTAATTATATTAATAAATCATCTAAGACATGAATAAGGTCTTTTAAAATATATATAAAATAGTATCTTATAGTCTCTAATACTGCTTCTAATCAGTTCTTGTGTCTAACATCTATCGTCTAACATAGTCCTCTAGGTCTTCCAGCTTCTAATTCTTCTAGGTCTGATCTGTTCTTGCTCTGTCCTCCTCTTCTTTTTTCTTTGACAACACGGTTTTACAAAATGACACGAATTCCTTAAAAATATCACAGCTGTTGACTAGAGGTTCGAAACCGCGAAGCGGCCAACCGATGCCCATGGTCTCCAGAGCATTGGCCAGATCTGCTCGGGGTTCGTTGTAAATATGACAGTGTAGAAGTATATGCTCAGCGGTTTCTTGACTACCACACTGGCATAAGTCCTCTTCTTTAAAACCAAATCTGTGTAAGTAAAAGGCAAAGTTACCGTGTGCCGTGATCATCTGCGTCGTGCTATGATCTAACCTAATCCAAGACATCCTCAATCGTTCCTCCACCGACGGGAAGAATCGGTATGTATATCTGCCGGTATTCGCCGCAGTCCATCTTTTATTCCATTCTCTGACCGTGTTTACTCTAAGTTCTTCCCTTATCTGTCTTATAGATCCGGCATTCATTCTTTGTGTCTGGTATTGCTGGTCTTCGTTCACTTCCAAGTCATTTTTGCGCCTGTATATTTCGTACCTCTCTTTTACAAGCAGGTCCAAAGGTATACTGCCAGTAATTACCTGTACTGCTTCAGTTGACACTGTCCGATATGCTCTGGCGACTCGAAGGAGTGCAACGCGTTGATGCTTGTTGAGGGTTTTTCCAAGTGTTGTTGTCAGTTGATCTCCCCAAGCTCCAGCTCCATACAGAACAATGGGCTTAAATACCCCCTCGTATAGTGTCCGAAGACAGCCAAATTTGAGTCCCCAGTTTGCTCTGGCCACAACACTGAGTCTCTGGAAGAGACGCTTTGCTTTTGCTCCAACATTTTGTACGTGTTGGGCAATCGTGAACCGAGTGCCTATCGTGACGCCAAGGTATTTCACATGGTCAGCAATTCTAATACCAGCACCGTCTATTTTGATTGTCGGAGGCCTTTTCCCTCCTTTGCCAGTCCTGACTATCGAACCCGTCATATTGCCTTTTAGTAAGCGGCGTTTCTTTTTCTTACTGGGGTCTGCCGTAATAGCTTTTCCCGTTAGACCTCTACTTAAGTCGCCGAGCAGGATCATTTCTGTCTTGCCTTTTGACAGAGTGAGGCCTTGTCTCGTTGTCCATTGACTGATAGCATCAACAAATCCTTGGGCTGTGCATTCAAGGTCTCTCCTACTCTCACCTTCGACTATCAGGATAAGATCATCCGCGTAAGCAACTATTTTGGCACCAGCTTCTTCCAAAGATTTTAGCAGCGGATCTAGACAGATGTTCCAAAAGTCTGGGCCAAGTATGGACCCCTGCGGACATCCCTGATGAACATCTTGGGTGACTGACTGGAAGTTGTCTATAAGTGTCACCTTCCTTTCTGAGAGATAGCTGGAGATGAGACAATATAAGTCCTTTGGTGTGCTGCGGCGTCTCAGTTCTCGCTTAATGGAGTTCCATTTGAGATGGTCAAAGGCTCCTGTAACGTCGAACAATAGTCCTAGGACAATGGCTTTTGTTGCCTCTGATACGAGCTTCTTGACTTCATTAATGGCATCTTCCGTTCCACGTCTTGGTCTATATCCGTACTGCCTGTCTGATGCGTGGTCTGGGTTCATGATTATGTCTGCAATCGAGATTCTTATCAAGCGCTCCAGAATCTTACTGAGGATGGACAGCAAGCAGATTGGTCTGTATGACTTTACTTCGGTGGGATCCTTTTCCTCTGATTTCAGGAGTATTCTGATCACCCCCGTTTTCCAAGACGTCGGGAAGTATCCTAGTCTCCTGCAACTGTTGTACAGTAAGGTCAGAGTGTCAATCATTCCTGCTTTAGCTGCATGCTTTATCATCTCAGCTTCTAGCATGTCTTTGCCAGGTGATTTGCGATTTTTCATCGTCTTGATTGAGTATTCTACCTGTTCTTTGGTCCATTCTAGCTGTGATTCTTGTGGTGCGTGCGCTTCGGATGTGTCTTCTTCCTCTTCTTCTGCCTGTGGTGTCTCACCAGTTCCGAAAAGGCCAGTGAGAAGGGCTTGCGCTGTATCTGTCCAATCTCTTGTAGTTCCCTCTGAGGTTTTGATGCTGGTTAAGGCCCCCTTTACGCTGATCTTGTCGTTGAACATCTTGTATACGAAACCATATGCGTTTG
>CM052081.1:19544835-19547335 GCA_020010945.3 Muscidifurax raptorellus
TGCATGCGACCTGCTGCCGAGAATGTAACACCTAAGTATCTCCATTCCGTTGTCCTTTTGAGGGCTGGTATCGTTGCACCTCTGATCTTAAATTTACAAGCAGCATCCACAGCAGTTTTCTTCTGCCTCGGTATACTCTTGATGGAGAGAGTAGCACACTTGTTCGCGTTCGCCTCCAAACCACACGTGTGTAAAAATTCAGCCGTCTGGTCAATCAAGGATTGCAAACCCTTCTGCGTCGACGCAACGAGTATAAGGTCGTCGGCAAACGCTAGTACACTGACTTTATAACCGTCAATGTCTACTCCAATTTCAGGGGGGAGAGATTTCAGCATCTCATCCATCACCATGTTAAAAATGAATGGCGATAGCGGGTCTCCCTGCTTGACTCCGCACGTCGGGTGGATCTTTCCCGACTCCCATCCCCCGTGTTGTAGGATGGTTCTGCTGTTGTTGTATACTTCCAGGACGTAGCTGGTCATCGCATCCGGAAGTCCTTTGGTAGTCAAAACCGCTTTAAGTGCGTCAAATGTTACAGAATCGAACGCTTTAGCCATATCTAGTATGGCTGCATACATACTTTTATGCCTAATTCGATGGTATTTTAGCGTCATATCTAGCAGCATAATATTATCCGAACATCCATCTGTATCTCTAAACGCTCGCTGTCGATCATCAAGAGGTACCAAGGCTTTGAGTCTATTAGCCAAGATCTTATGAAAGGCTCTAATAAGCACTGATGAAACAGTTATAGGCCTAAAGTCGCCAGGATCCACAGCACCCTTCTTTTTTGGAATGAGCACTGTTCGAGATAGATATAGTTCCTCTGGCAGTTTACCCAACCACATGAAGATACTGTAAATTCTGGCGAGGGCTGCAGTTGGTATCTCCTTCAACTGTTTCACCTTAAGGCCGTCGGGTCCAGTTGCGGTATTGTTAGGTGGATAAGCTTTTTTGATTTCGTACGCCTGGACCGGAGCCCATAGCGCATTCAATCTCTGACCCCCTTTGGGTAAAGCAGGTGCCACAGCTGATTGCTTGGTGAAAACAGCACTCCAGAAGGGCTCCATTATTGTTCCAGGGAGTCCGGGCTCTTGATTCATTTGGTCATTTATTATCCTCTTTACACACTGACTTGGGTCTTTCTTCCACAAGTCTTGAGCCCGCGCGTACTCAGCGCGCCTTCGCTTTTTACTATTTACACCCTCCTGACCCTCGTGCCTTCTCCCCATCAAAGGCCTCCTGTTCGGCCTTTCTTGTTTAAAAATATCCTTAAGGTATAGAGCAAAGATCGTCATAATCTCCACTTTATTTCTATTACCAATCATTTGGCAAATTTCATTTAATTTTCCTGTCGCGAAACCTTCCACCACAAGAGGTTCCAGCGTATTGAAATAAGTGGTTAGCGGGTCGGGAATACTATTCGGTTCATTTTCTTCCGCACTTAAATATTCATTTGAGTCATCACTCGAGGATGCTGGTCTCTCTTCCAGCTCCTTCAAGTATTCCGCAACCGCTGCCTTATGAGCCACCCTTTGCCGTTGCTTTTTTATGGCTTCTAAGGTACGACCTCTGAAGGTCTTGAGTAGTTCTTGATTAATAAAGCAGACACCACCTTGATTTAAAAGCTCTGCCTCACGACGAGCTAGCATCCGCCTTTCTTCCTCAGATCATCTCTATTTGGTCGGACCCACCTGTTGGAGTTTCATCTGGTCGTACCAGTCGGGGTGGGCATGATTTTCGTGTACGCCTCGTCCCCTTAAGGTCGGAAAGATCCTATCGCAATTTGGAGCCCTACACGGGAACTCCACATCATCACTATTCCTAGAGCTTGTTGCTGGACCGACGGCTGCCTGGGGTGCTGGGTCAGCGCGGTCAGTGGACCGGCTGCTATTTACCATCCGAGGCAAGTTTCGTCGAGTTGGGCCAACACTATTACGAACCGCGGGCTGGCAACCCGACGGTCCTAGAAACCAGAGCCTACTATCGGCCGCCCGAAGACGTTGTCCGACTCTCACGAACGAGGACGTTGTAGGTTGGCACATGGACTGGGGTCCTAAAAGCGTTCAGACCTCAGCCCTTAAGAGAGTCAAGTTACTCCCGCCGTTTACCCGCGCTTGCTTGAATTTCTTCACGTTGACATTCAGAGCACTGGGCAGAAATCACATTGCGTCATCACCCGCGAGGGCCATCGCAATGCTTTGTTTTAATTAGACAGTCGGATTCCCCTAGTCCGTGCCAGTTCTGAGCTGAGCGTTGAATGGCGGCCGAAGAGAACGATCGGGACGGCGTAACCGCCCCAAAAGCCTCGCAGCAAGGAAGATCCGCGGGAGGCCAAGGCACGGTACCGAGCTCGGATCCCGACCCTCCCGTGAAGAAGGGTCATTCACCTCGCCCAGGCCCGGCACGTCAGCCAGACCCACTTCCCGACCAAGCCCGACGCGCCCCGCTCCTCAGAGCCAATCCTTATTCCGAAGTTACGGATCCAATTTGCCGACTT
>CM052081.1:19554835-19557335 GCA_020010945.3 Muscidifurax raptorellus
GCGAGCAGTTGTAAGTTATATGCGAGCAGTAGTGAGTTATGTGCGAGCATTTGTGCCTTATGTGCGAGCAATTGTAAGTTATGTGCGAGCAGTAGTGAGTTATGTGCGAGCAATTGTGGCTTATGTGCGAGCAATAGTGAGTTATGTGCGAGCATATACGAGTTATGTGCGAACGGTTGTGCCTTATGTGCGAGCTATTGTAAGTTATGTGCGAGCGTTTGTGCCTTATGTGCGAGGGCTAGTAAGTTATATGCGAGCATTTGTGCCTTATGTGCGAGCAGTTGTAAGTTATACGCGAGCAGTAGTGAGTTATGTGCGAGCATTTGTGCCTTATGTGCGAGCAATAGTGAGTTATGTGCGAGCATATACGAGTTATGTGCGAGCGGTTGTGCCTTATGTGCGAGCTATTGTAAATTATGTGCGAGCATTTGTGCCTTATGTGCGAGCAATTGTAAGTTATGTGCGAGCAGTAGTGAGTTATGTGCGAGCAATTGTGGCTTATGTGCGAGCAATAGTGAGTTATGTGCGAGCATATACGAGTTATGTGCGAGCAGTTGTGCCTTATGTGCGAGCTATTGTAAGTTATGTGCGAGCGTTTGTGCCTTATGTGCGAGGGCTTGTAAGTTATGTGCGAGCATTTGTGCCTTATGCGCGAGCAGTTGTAAGTTATATGCGAGCAGTAGTGAGTTATGTGCGAGCATTTGTGCCTTATGTGCGAGCAATTGTAAGTTATGTGCGAGCAGTAGTGAGTTATGTGCGAGCAATTGTGGCTTATGTGCGAGAAATAGTTAGTTATGTGCGAGCATATACGAGTTATGTGCGAGCGGTTGTGCCTTATGTGCGAGCTATTGTAAGTTATGTGCGAGCGTTTGTGCCTTATGTGCGAGGGCTAGTAAGTTATGTGCGAGCATTTGTGCCTTATGCGCGAGCAGTTGTAAGTTATACGCGAGCATTTGTGCCTTATGTGCGAGCAATAGTGAGTTATGTGCGAGCATATACGAGTTATGTGCGAGCGGTTGTGCCTTATGTGCGAGCTTTTGTAAGTTATGTGCGAGCGTTTGTGCCTTATGTGCGAGCAATAGTAAGTTATGTGCGAGCATATACGAGTTATGTGCGAGCAGTTGTGCCTTATGTGCGAGCTATTGTAAGTTATGTGCGAGCGTTTGTGCCTTATGTGCGAGGGTTAGTAAGTTATGTGCGAGCATTTGTGCCTTATGCGCGAGCAGTTGTAAGTTATATGCGAGCAGTAGTGAGTTATGTGCGAGCATTTGTGCCTTATGTGCGAGCAATTGTAAGTTATGTGCGAGCAGTAGTGAGTTATGTGCGAGCAATTGTGGCTTATGTGCGAGCAATAGTGAGTTATGTGCGAGCATATACGAGTTATGTGCGAGCGGTTGTGCCTTATGTGCGAGCTATTGTAAGTTATGTGCGAGCGTTTGTGCCTTATGTGCGAGGGCTTGTAAGTTATGTGCGAGCATTTGTGCCTTATGCGCGAGCAGTTGTAAGTTATATGCGAGCAGTAGTGAGTTATGTGCGAGCATTTGTGCCTTATGTGCGAGCAATTGTAAGTTATGTGCGAGCAGTAGTGAGTTATGTGCGAGCAATTGTGGCTTATGTGCGAGCAATAGTGAGTTATGTGCGAGCATATACGAGTTATGTGCGAGCGGTTGTGCCTTATGTGCGAGCTATTGTAAGTTATGTGCGAGCGTTTGTGCCTTATGTGCGAGGGCTAGTAAGTTATGTGCGAGCATTTGTGCCTTATGCGCGAGCAGTTGTAAGTTATATGCGAGCAGTAGTGAGTTATGTGCGAGCATTTGTGCCTTATGTGCGAGCAATTGTAAGTTATGTGCGAGCAGTAGTGAGTTATGTGCGAGCAATTGTGGCTTATGTGCGAGCAATAGTGAGTTATGTGCGAGCATATACGAGTTATGTGCGAGCAGTTGTGCCTTATGTGCGAGCTATTGTAAGTTATGTGCGAGCGTTTGTGCCTTATGTGCGAGGGCTTGTAAGTTATGTGCGAGCATTTGTGCCTTATGCGCGAGCAGTTGTAAGTTATATGCGAGCAGTAGTGAGTTATGTGCGAGCATTTGTGCCTTATGTGCGAGCAATTGTAAGTTATGTGCGAGCAGTAGTGAGTTATGTGCGAGCAATTGTGGCTTATGTGCGAGCAATAGTGAGTTATGTGCGAGCATATACGAGTTATGTGCGAGCGGTTGTGCCTTATGTGCGAGCTATTGTAAGTTATGTGCGAGCAGTAGCGAGTTATGTGCGAGCATTTGTGCCTTATGTGCGAGCGGTAGTAAGTTATGTGCGAGCGTTTGTGCCTTATGTGCGAGCGGTTGTGAGTTATGTGCGAGCGGTTGTGAGTTATGTGCGAGGGCTAGTAAGTTATGTGCGAGCATTTGTGCCTTATGTGCGAGCGGTAGTAAGTTATGTGCGAGCTGTTTCGAGTTATGTGCGAGCATTAGTTAGTTATGTGCGAGCAATAGTAAGTTATGTG
>CM052081.1:19567335-19572335 GCA_020010945.3 Muscidifurax raptorellus
TGTCCCTCTAAGAAGATTTGTTTGTACGTCGGTAGTAAAAACCACCCGACCGAAGCCGGGGGCCTTCGAGATACCAGAAGGTACGCCTATTTAGCAGGCTAGAGTCTCGTTCGTTATCGGAATTAACCAGACAAATCGCTCCACCAACTAAGAACGGCCATGCACCACCACCCACCGAATCAAGAAAGAGCTATCAATCTGTCAATCCTTCCGGTGTCCGGGCCTGGTGAGGTTTCCCGTGTTGAGTCAAATTAAGCCGCAGGCTCCACTCCTGGTGGTGCCCTTCCGTCAATTCCTTTAAGTTTCAGCTTTGCAACCATACTTCCCCCGGAACCCAAAAGCTTTGGTTTCCCGGAAGCTGCCCGCCGAGTCATCGGAGGAACTTCGGCGGATCGCTAGCTGGCATCGTTTATGGTTAGAACTAGGACGGTATCTGATCGCCTTCGAACCTCTAACTTTCGTTCTTGATTAATGAAAACATTTTTGGCAAATGCTTTCGCTTCTGTCCGTCTTGCGACGATCCAAGAATTTCACCTCTAACGTCGCAATACGAATGCCCCCATCTGTCCCTATTAATCATTACCTCGGGGTTCCGAAAACCAACAAAATAGAACCGAGGTCCTATTCCATTATTCCATGCACACAGTATTCAGGCGAACATAGCCTGCTTTGAGCACTCTAATTTGTTCAAAGTAAACGTACCGGCCCACCTCGACACTCGGTGAAGAGCACCGCGATGGGATATTAGCTGGACCGCCCTTACGGGCTAAGCCCACCGGTAGGACGTCCCACAATCATGTCAGTTAAACATCGCGAGCGATGAACCGACAGCGTGGCACACAGATTCAACTACGAGCTTTTTAACCGCAACAACTTTAATATACGCTATTGGAGCTGGAATTACCGCGGCTGCTGGCACCAGACTTGCCCTCCAATGGATCCTCGTTAAAGGATTTAAAGTGTACTCATTCCGATTACGAGGCCTCGGATGAGTCCCGTATCGTTATTTTTCGTCACTACCTCCCCGTGCCGGGAGTGGGTAATTTGCGCGCCTGCTGCCTTCCTTGGATGTGGTAGCCGTTTCTCAGGCTCCCTCTCCGGAATCGAACCCTGATTCCCCGTTACCCGTTACAACCATGGTAGGCGCAGAACCTACCATCGACAGTTGATAAGGCAGACATTTGAAAGATGCGTCGCCGGTGCGAGACCGTGCGATCAGCACAAAGTTATTCAGAGTCACCAAGGTAAACGGTGGACGAGCGAACCCGCCACCGATTGGTTTTGATCTAATAAAAGCGTCCCTTCCATCTCTGGTCGGAACTCTGGTTTGCATGTATTAGCTCTAGAATTACCACAGTTATCCAAGTAAATGTGGGTACGATCTAAGGAACCATAACTGATTTAATGAGCCATTCGCGGTTTCACCTTAATTCGGCATGCACTGAGACATGCATGGCTTAATCTTTGAGACAAGCATATGACTACTGGCAGGATCAACCAGGGAGCTTCGTCGTATCAACGCAACAAAGTTGCGCGCACGAGAGCTCGTGTGTGTCACGAGCGACTCACGCACGCGGCCGTGTCGAACGTCGATCTCCGCAAAGGGAGACCGACGACACACTCCGTTTACGATCAAGTCGTCGAGCACACAAAGCATCGCGCGTACGTAACACTCGCGAACGAGAGGAACGAGCGCGACGCCTTGGGCACCTATATAAGCTTTTGAAATGATCTCGCGCGCGCCCTTAGCGAGCGCACGCAAGTCGCGGCACGCTACGTCTGCCCTTTAAAAATTAACGTAGCGACACCGCGGGTATTATCGTTCAAGTTCAAACAGTCTCTCTTATAAAATAAAGAGTCACACCCGACGTTAGACATTTGTCAAGTCGTCGTGGTTAGCGAATAAGTTTCGCCTAGCGTGAGTAACGCATGCAGAATTGTTTATTCTCGCTCGGAATGGAGTGAGTCGATGCTCGGTAGTTATCGTAATCTCGATAAGGAGTAACGATCTGTTAACGCCTTGGGCGCGCACCGCTTAAAGGGCCATTCGGTCATAGACACCGACCCGCGGTAATGCTGTGGATAACAATTATTTTATATTCAGGCTCGAAGTCCCGTGGACACTCGATCCCTCCTTACATATACCGAAAGTCCCAAAGGGGCATCGGCGCCGTATGGACTAAAGCCCGTCGGCTTACGGGAAAAATTCATCGATAGACGTTACTAACCTCATCGGCACGATAATACTTGAAAGATGAAATGAATTGTGCGAGCAATAGTGAGTTATGTGCGAGCATATACGAGTTATGTGCGAGCAGTTGTGCCTTATGTGCGAGCTATTGTAAGTTATGTGCGAGCGTTTGTGCCTTATGTGCGAGGACTTGTAAGTTATGTGCGAGCATTTGTGCCTTATGCGCGAGCAGTTGTAAGTTATATGCGAGCAGTAGTGAGTTATGTGCGAGCATTTGTGCCTTATGCGCGAGCAGTTGTAAGTTATATGCGAGCAGTAGTGAGTTATGTGCGAGCATTTGTGCCTTATGTGCGAGCAATTGTAAGTTATGTGCGAGCAGTAGTGAGTTATGTGCGAGCAATTGTGGCTTATGTGCGAGCTATTGTAAGTTATGTGCGAGCGTTTGTGCCTTATGTGCGAGCTATTGTAAGTTATGTGCGAGCGTTTGTGCCTTATGTGCGAGGGCTTGTAAGTTATGTGCGAGCATTTGTGCCTTATGCGCGAGCAGTTGTGCCTTATGTGCGAGCTATTGTAAGTTATGTGCGAGCGTTTGTGCCTTATGTGCGAGGGCTTGTAAGTTATGTGCGAGCATTTGTGCCTTATGCGCGAGCAGTTGTAAGTTATATGCGAAGCAGTAGTGAGTTATGTGCGAGCATTTGTGCCTTATGTGCGAGCAATTGTAAGTTATGTGCGAGCATATACGAGTTATGTGCGAGCAGTTGTGCCTTATGTGCGAGCTATTGTAAGTTATGTGCGAGCGTTTGTGCCTTATGTGCGAGGGCTTGTAAGTTATGTGCGAGCATTTGTGCCTTATGCGCGAGCAGTTGTAAGTTATATGCGAGCAGTAGTGAGTTATGTGCGAGCATTTGTGCCTTATGTGCGAGCAATTGTAAGTTATGTGCGAGCAGTAGTGAGTTACGTGCGAGCAATTGTGGCTTATGTGCGAGCAATAGTGAGTTATGTGCGAGCATATACGAGTTATGTGCGAACGGTTGTGCCTTATGTGCGAGCTATTGTAAGTTATGTGCGAGCGTTTGTGCCTTATGTGCGAGGGCTAGTAAGTTATATGCGAGCATTTGTGCCTTATGTGCGAGCAGTTGTAAGTTATACGCGAGCAGTAGTGAGTTATGTGCGAGCATTTGTGCCTTATGTGCGAGCAATAGTGAGTTATGTGCGAGCATATACGAGTTATGTGCGAGCGGTTGTGCCTTATGTGCGAGCTATTGTAAGTTATGTGCGAGCATTTGTGCCTTATGTGCGAGCAATTGTAAGTTATGTGCGAGCAGTAGTGAGTTATGTGCGAGCAATTGTGGCTTATGTGCGAGCAATAGTGAGTTATGTGCGAGCATATACGAGTTATGTGCGAGCAGTTGTGCCTTATGTGCGAGCTATTGTAAGTTATGTGCGAGCGTTTGTGCCTTATGTGCGAGGGCTTGTAAGTTATGTGCGAGCATTTGTGCCTTATGCGCGAGCAGTTGTAAGTTATATGCGAGCAGTAGTGAGTTATGTGCGAGCATTTGTGCCTTATGTGCGAGCAATTGTAAGTTATGTGCGAGCAGTAGTGAGTTATGTGCGAGCAATTGTGGCTTATGTGCGAGAAATAGTTAGTTATGTGCGAGCATATACGAGTTATGTGCGAGCGGTTGTGCCTTATGTGCGAGCTATTGTAAGTTATGTGCGAGCGTTTGTGCCTTATGTGCGAGGGCTATTAAGTTATGTGCGAGCATTTGTGCCTTATGCGCGAGCAGTTGTAAGTTATACGCGAGCATTTGTGCCTTATGTGCGAGCAATAGTGAGTTATGTGCGAGCATATACGAGTTATGTGCGAGCGGTTGTGCCTTATGTGCGAGCTTTTGTAAGTTATGTGCGAGCGTTTGTGCCTTATGTGCGAGCAATAGTAAGTTATGTGCGAGCATATACGAGTTATGTGCGAGCAGTTGTGCCTTATGTGCGAGCTATTGTAAGTTATGTGCGAGCGTTTGTGCCTTATGTGCGAGGGTTAGTAAGTTATGTGCGAGCATTTGTGCCTTATGCGCGAGCAGTTGTAAGTTATATGCGAGCAGTAGTGAGTTATGTGCGAGCATTTGTGCCTTATGTGCGAGCAATTGTAAGTTATGTGCAGGCAGTTGTGAGTTATGTGCGAGCAATTGTGGCTTATGTGCGAGCAATAGTGAGTTATGTGCGAGCATATACGAGTTATGTGCGAGCGGTTGTGCCTTATGTGCGAGCTATTGTAAGTTATGTGCGAGCGTTTGTGCCTTATGTGCGAGGGCTAGTAAGTTATGTGCGAGCATTTGTGCCTTATGCGCGAGCAGTTGTAAGTTATATGCGAGCAGTAGTGAGTTATGTGCGAGCATTTGTGCCTTATGTGCGAGCAATTGTAAGTTATGTGCGAGCAGTAGTGAGTTATGTGCGAGCAATTGTGGCTTATGTGCGAGCAATAGTGAGTTATGTGCGAGCATATACGAGTTATGTGCGAGCAGTTGTGCCTTATGTGCGAGCTATTGTAAGTTATGTGCGAGCGTTTGTGCCTTATGTGCGAGGGCTAGTAAGTTATGTGCGAGCATTTGTGCCTTATGCGCGAGCAGTTGTAAGTTATACGCGAGCATTTGTGCCTTATGTGCGAGCAATAGTGAGTTATGTGCGAGCATATACGAGTTATATGCGAGCGGTTGTGCCTTATGTGCGAGCTATTGTAAGTTATGTGCGAGCGTTTGTGCCTTATGTGCGAGCAATTGTAAGTTATATGCGAGCAGTAGTGAGTTATGTG
>CM052081.1:19577335-19587335 GCA_020010945.3 Muscidifurax raptorellus
AAGGAATTTAGACTCCCATGCCCAGTCAGAAGATAGCAGGTTCTCAGACTCGGATCGAATCCCTTCGTCCTGCCCGAGAATCGCACATCCTTAATCCACTCATTCGTCACTCTTCCTTTCACAGACTCATTCCACCTTCTTTGCCACAACTCGTTCGCTCTCACATTCACCAATTCTCTTATTCCATCTATACCCGCATTCACTACATCTTCATCATTAACCAAATCCCTCTCGCACATATGTAGGCGCTTCCTTACCTTATAAAGGGTCGCCCACCTAACACATTCAATGTCCCACGGAAGCGATCCCGCTAATACCTGCATCGCCTCCGTGGAGACAGTCCGACATACTCTCATACACGCATACAAAACCACTCGCTGACACCTATTCAATTCCTCACGCATACCCTTCGAGTCCATCAGTTCATACCACACACTCGACGCATACATCACACCCGGAACTATCAGACCTTTGACAATCACATCGATCACACCCTTCTTCATTCCCCAATCTTTCCTCAGAACTCTCCTAAACTTTCCCATCATTTTCGTCACTCGCTCTCTCATACCATTCACATGCACTCTATAATCCATATTTACACCCATCCACACACCCAGGTACTTCACCTTATCCACAAACATCAATTTCTTTCTATCCTCATTTACATCCACGTACACTCTTCTATTCAACATACTCATCCCTCCTTTCAATATCATGCATACCGTTTTCTTATCAGACACATCCACACCCACCCTTGCTCCCCAACCATACACTACTTTCATTTTCTCTGCAATCTCACTCTCTAACTCTTTCCTCGTATTCCCTTCCATAACCAACACTAAATCGTCCGCATACGCAACCACCTTTACACCAATTTCACACAACTCATCCAGCAACTCATTCATACAGAGGTTCCACACAACAGGGCCCCCGATGGACCCCTGTGGGCAACCTCTACTCACTTGCTTCCTCACTTCATCCACTCTACCGCACATAGTCACCCATCTATCACTAAAATAATCATACCATACATTCATTTCTTCATTCGAACATCCAGCCTCTCTCAACTTTCGTACACACACTCTCCACAACAAAAAGTCAAACGCACCCTTAAAATCCACAAACACACCAGCCACATGCTTACTACTCGCATTCTCAACCAACTCTTTCAATCTATGCCATGCATCCTCCGTACCCCTTTGCTCTCTAAATCCATACTGACATTCATTCCATTTCCCATTCATACAAGTCATCAATCGCTCAACCAACATTCTTTCCAGGACCTTGCCCGGACCACTAAGTAGACTTATTGGTCTATAGGATCTGGACTCGGTCCTATCCTTATCACTTCCCTTCAACAGCACAACCAACCTGGCCTCTTTCCATTCTTTCGGAAAGAGGCCCTCATTTAAACACGCATCATACATACTTTTAAGAAACTCAGGCGCAACATCATACACTCTTTTTATCATCTCATTCGTAACCCCATCCATACCAGGCGTTTTTCCCATTTTCATTCGCTTCACTGCCATTTCTAACTCATGCACACTAAAGTCATTTATATGACAGGTATACCATCGTCAGGAGGGAAGAACTCGTTCACCAACACATTCGCAGACTCATTCCAATTCCTCGTCCACCCATTCTCTGTTCTCAACCCAGTCAAACTCAAACTTTCGTTCTTTCCAAGCAAAATTTTGTACAATCGTCCCCAAGGATCACATTCATTCGACTCACCCACAGACTTTCTCCAATCAGTCTCTTTCGCCTCTTTCATCATTCTTTTGTACTCATCAACTCTCTCGCGCCATTCATTCCAACACACTCGCTCTGGGTCACCCGTCCTCTTTCTTTCTTTCTGATATTTCTTTCTTAACTTTCTCACTTCGCCTTTCATTTTGTCCAAATCATTCGTCCACCATACCACACCCTTTCTCTTCATACCCCCTTTCACTCTCTTCATACACGCATCATTTGCCTCCTCTATCCATTCATGCACTAGCCCCACCTTCTCCCTCGCCCCCAACCCGTGAAAATTCTCAAATCCATAGGAGTGGGCAAAGGAGGAGATGAGGCTTTTATACTTAACCCATTCACACCTCGTCGCAATCCATCTTTTCACCCTGTTCCAATTCATACACTCATTCACACTAGATCCCTGCACACCTATTTTCACTACAATCGGATTATGATCACTTATACCCCAGTCACTCTTAATCGTCCATTCAAATCCCCGCTGTCCGCCCTTGTAGAGAGTGACATCAATGTCACTCTCCCCTCTAGGTCCACTAAAGGTAAAGGCGGCAGCGGGCTCATTCAGCACAATCATTCTCTTCCTCTCAATCCATTCAGCTAACACATTCCCTCTCACATTATTACTGCGGCCCCTCCCTGAGTTCTTGCTGAACCACAGGTCAGAGCACGCATTCGCATCCATACATACCAACACATCTTTACCATTCACAACTTCCAAGATTCTTTCCAAATACAACAGACATTCTTCCAGACATCCCGAGGGTTTAGCATACAATGACACAACGTACAGCTCATTCATCCTACCTTTTAACCATACACACACTCCATCAGCAAACTTACACTCCTCCACAGCCATACTCTCAATCTCCCGGTCAAATACACATACAGCTGCACACTCAGACTCACTCAAAAACATTCTTACTCCCGCAGGTATTCCACATACTCTTCCTCTACTCGTGTACGGCTCCTGGAAGAGACACACTTGTATCTCCTCCTGGAGCACGTACTGGCCAATTTCGCACATCACTCCATATGCCCGCTGCCCATTCATTTGTAAAAATTTCACATTCACTCCATCACATTCCCGCACATTCACCCCATCGCATTCGCCTACAGATTCATCCATTATATCTCATTCGCATCTGTTTCAGCCTCCACACATATTCCGGGCATTCGGGAGACAACGCCGAGTGGTTCGACGGTTGTTTCCTAGCCCGGCAGTTCACACAGTCCTCCCGGGCATTGCAAGCTCGAGCTACATGCCCGGGCTTTCCACACTTCCAGCACACACGCTCCACCATACACTCTTTCACACCATGCCCATACTTCAAACATCCATAACACCTCAACACACTCACCCATTCACGCAGCTTATACGACGACCATCCCACATATACTCTTCCATCCTCCAGCAACTTCATCTTACACTCATTCGGCAACTCTACGATCACCCCTCCAACCCCGCTCCGTTCCCTGCCCAGCCTCTTCACCACCTTAGCCCTTTTCTTAAACTCCTCCTCACCAATCACTCCTCTCAATCCCTTCACAAACATCCCCTCCAGCAGTTGACCGTCCGTCATCTCCTTAGGGACGTCATGGACGAGGACGCGAGGATCCATTCTCCTAGGGGCTTCAACTCTCAGTCCAGACTCCACGAAGCCAGGACATTGGGTCAAAACCCCCCGATCCCCGTCACTCGCGGCCTCAATCACGACACCTCCACCCCTGAGAGGACGGACTGAGTTGACTCTCACGTCCACCTCTCCCATCACCGACTCCACCATCCTTCTCTTCACCTCTGCTGTAGTGAGATCCTCCTTGTCCCCCTTCACGATCAAGGCATAACTCCTTTTCACCTCTGGGCCTTCCGACGGTCCAGGGGTGTTCGTTCCTTTGGTGCCTCCCTCCTTCAACCTTTCACATGCCTCAGTCGCCCTTCCTGTACATTCACTTAACCTTTCCATCCCTAACCTTACATCCTCCCCCATCTTCCTAACTCCTTGCTCCACTCTCCTGACACTCTCTTGAACCCTCTCCGACTCCTCCAATCTTCCCGCCAACCTCGCATTCTCAATCAGAAGGCGCTGTATGATGGTTTCATACTGACCCGTCTGCTTGAGAATACGGTCGGCCATCCATTTCGTCACCTTGTTGGCGTCACTCAGGAGAAGACCGTGAAGGTCTTGCGTAACCCTACGCGCACTCCCGGCCAACTCACCAGTGACAGCCAATTCCGGAACAAACCCAGCATTTCCTCCCTCCCGTTCCTTCTCTTTCTGCTGTCTCTCCTCCTCCTTCCCATCCTCCGTCTCCTTCTTGATTTTTCTCACCCCTTGCGACAAATCCTCACACATTACATAGAGTTCCTTATTCCCAGCTTTGGCCCTATCCTGCTTTACCACGTTCCTCTTTCCTTCCATCTTCATATTCTTTCCTACTGTTTCATCCTTTCCATCCTTGTCCACTGACCTTTTCTTTGCCTTCCTCCTAATCTCTTCCCACTCCATCTCTCCTACAAACTCATCCTCCACGATCTTCAGGAAGGACTTCCTCTCATCTTCCTTCGGGTCTTCCTCCTTCTCTTGTTCCTTCTTTCTCTCCTTACTAATCCTCTCCTTCTCTATCACCTTGATCTTTTCCTCCCTCCGCATTCTCTCCAGCTCCCTCCTCTCCCTCTTCGAGAGCTTCGGGATCGCACCGCTCCCCGACTTCGAGACGCGAGCCTCCACGGGCGACCTGGATCGCACACGTGAAGGGAGTCGGTCCGAGCTGGGAGACACACTTCTGCGTCCTTCAGCGCTCTCCCCGTCCGTACTTTCAGAGGTACAAACTCCCTCCTTCAACCCCTCTATCCCTTTCTTCCATTCCGAGGCTTCTTTTCTGGTTGTGCTCATATTTCTGGTTTCCCTCTCCTTATTAGCCGGAGCCGTACAGAGAGGGATCAATTCACGGCACGAAAGGGCGGTCCACCGGGGATACGGCCCTACCCCGGTAAGGCAATTACACCCTACCGGCCGCCACAGCCAGCAGGGGGTGGTGAGCTAGGGACCCCTCTCCCAGGGGCCATGCATCCCATCGCCGCCCACCTAAGCTTAGGATTAGGAGGGTTTTATAGAGGGCCCCACCTCGCAGCCGGGCGGTTAAGCCAAGCCACCGTTCCTCACACCGTCAACGTACCAACGCCACGCCCTGCGAAGGTTGTTGAAGACGATGCGAGGTTTACGGTCCAGGCGACGGCGCTCATCGCCTGGGACTCAGAACCCCGGGGTTGTTAAGCCCGGTAGCTTTAACTCCGGTGTTCCGGTTCGCGTTCCCATACTTCTCAGGGTCTCCTTTCCGCTTGCGCGGACCGGTTCCTGAGAGTAGGTTCGGCTAGCCGGAGCTCCAGAGCCTCCACCACTTCCTGGGTTTGGATCACTTTGGCGGAACAGGAGCATGCTTTCGCAAACTCCTGAACTCGGGCCCCCTCGGCGCGACAAGCCAGTGATCCGTGAGGGGGGTAGATAGGGACAGTGGGAATCTCGTTAATCCATTCATGCGCGTCACTAATTAGATGACGAGGCATTTGGCTATTTTTTTTTTTTTTTTTTTTTTTTTTTTTTTTTTTTTTTTTTTTTTTTTTTTTTTGGGAGAACGTAGGAATTATCCTGTGTGGCAATTGTCACACTGTTCTCTCCAAGGTATTGCGCGCTTTTAGCTGTTGTGGGTCGCGGTCCCTTGCAGTTTACTCCTCCAGTTTTACCCAATCCCTTCAGGAAGACGACCTACCCGCCTGGTAGTGACCATGCTGTTCCACCGGGTCCAATTCGTGTGGCTTCCTTGGATTACTCTGGTGGTAATGCTCCTGAGCAATCTTTTGGAAAGGCCACATTGCAAAAGGCAGTCGGCGGAAGCTGGAGACCATATTCCTCTCCAAGAGACCGTGCAGGAACCAAATATGATTCGGTCCCGCATGACTCCACGCCAGGATCTTACGGCACGACGCACATCGAGGTTCTCCCCATACTTCTCTACTTTCCTCTTATGGGCGTCGTCGAGAGGCTGCTGTCCGCTAACCACCTGTGCATCGATGACACAGACCTTCTCCTCTTTCGCGGCCACGATATCAGGTTTTCTCAACCCCGCTCTTGTTGTTATATGCGGCTCTTCATCCACCACCCATCCCTTGTCCCGGAGAGCCCCAGCAAGGACCTTGCACACAGCGTCATGCCGCTTGACACGACCCCCGTGTGTTCGGAAACATGCTTGTATAACATGGGCCGCCGTCTCGGTGGAATTACAGCCTGCCCTGCACGTTACATCGCTGTTGGCTCTGCGGGCTCCGCGTGTTGTTCGTATGCGGGTCGGCAAACAGTTTACTCGAACGTGATGGTATTGGACGTAGTCTCGTCCGGGTATCCCGTAGCTCCCGGCATCAACCCAATGACCAGATAGATCGGTCTTACCAGACTCGCGCAACTCCTTTCCGTCCACGGAGCTATGGAGTTTCTGGGCCCACCAACGACGCCCCCTCTGGGCAGTATTCAGCACCTCACCTTGCTGAGTGAGGGCCTTTAGTGCCCACCTTTCTCGCTTTGCCGTCCAGTCAGACTGACAGGCAGCGCGAGCCGAGGCTGAGGAGGACTTAGCCATCGACTTAAATCTATCGATCACAAGCCGAGGCACTGTCGTGGTGAAGGATGGAATGCCCAGACCTCCATCTTGCGTCGAAGCGTGGTAATAGGCTAGTGCCGTATCGGGTGGTAATCGGAGCCATCTCCTAATCGCCGCTCTCACTTGCTTGTCCAGAGCCCTAAGTTTCCCCAAGGTCGTTCCGGCAAGGATGAGCCGATAGTATAGGCGATTGATGAGAAAACAGCGCAGGATCTTAAGGCGCTGCTGCGGTCTGAGTGGGGCCCGGGTAACCCTATCCAGTTCAGTCTCAAGAGACCCGCCGGCTTTTCTAGGCCCAATGGGTCTAAAGTCCACCCCCAAGTACCGCCACTCTTGCGAGGGGGTGAGCTGCTTGAGTTCTTCACCGCTATTAAGATGGAATTGGGGGGTGGTCAGGACCTTATATTTCTTTTGTTTGCCGGCTGGAACAATGGACAAGGCGACACACTTGCTGGCGTTCAGTGTCAAACCCTGCTTCGCACCCATTGTTTGCGCTATATCAAGGAGGCGCTGCATGCCTAAAGTCGTACTGGAGACAAGAATGACGTCGTCTGCGTACGCCACGGCATTAAGCCGCGAAGGGCCGAGTTCGTAGCCCACGTCGGGGGGCAGAGCCTTCAGGACCTCATCGACGATCAGGCAGAACAGCCAAGTGGAGAGTGGATCTCCTTGTCTCACACCACTGTTGACCATTATAGGGTCTGAGCGAGAGCCTTCAACCTCCAGACGAGTCATACTGCTGGCGTAGGTTCGGGCGATGTAGTTGATAAAGCCCGGGGGCAAACCCCTCCTTTCCAAGACGGCGGTAATCGCCTCGTGGCTCACACTGTCAAACGCCTTTGCATAGTCGAGCGAGGCGACATGCACCTCCCTCAAGCTAGCTCTAGCATCATGCAACAGTGCGGCCAGCACGGTGATGTTTTCCGCGCAGCCGTCATCCAGGCAACGTTGCCGCAAATCCACAAGTCCAGCCTCGCGAGCTCGCTCAGCCAGAATCTTATGAAGATGCCGGACGACTATCGAAGCGATGCTGATAGGTCTAAAATCCGCAGGTGTTGTTGCCGCTGTCTTTTTCGGGAGGAAAACTGTCCTACCCACCAGCAGTTCATCCGGGAAACCTCCCCTTGCCAGAACGATGTTATAAAACAAGGCTTTTATACTCGCTGGGACTGCTCGCCATTGTCTCGCTGATATGCCATCGATGCCCGGTGCCGAGTTGATGCCAATGGAGACTGCCTCAACCTCCTCGCACGATACTGCCTGCCAGATGTACTGAAGATTCACCCGATATTCTGGGCTAGCCGGTCTATCAACGCGGATGGAGTCGCGTGTCAGAATCGGCTTCCAGTATTCTGTCATTGCTGACATATCCGGTACGACCGACTCATCATGACCGTCTAGTATCTCCTGGGCGGCTCTGCTCATGTTGGACTTGAACAGTCTCTGTGTGCGGGAGTATTCTATGCGCCTCTGTTGTCGTTTGGACACCCGGTTGTTCTGGTGTCTAGGGCGCCTTCGCCTTGCTGGTGAGGACTGCACAAATGTGCTCTGCAGCCATTCACAGCAGGCACGAGCCACGTCACCTCCAGCTCTTGCTCGCCGAGCAATAGCAACAAGGCATCGCGACCCGTACCCCTCAATCTCCTCTACCACCGGAATTAACCGGCTAACGGCAAAGTCTATCGTGCCATACATATCACTCCAGCGCGGCGGTGTGCGCGCAGACCGGTCCTCTGTGGCGGGCCGCGCGGATGGTAATGGTGTGTTCGCGGCCACTGGAGTAGGCGGGGGTGAAGGATTCTCGGAGGCAGAGTGAAATGAGGAGTTCGCGTCACTCTCATTATCCTCCTGAGGCGCCTCATCTCCGGGCGAACCCAATGCTGGTGCAGCCTCTGGAACCGCGCGAAGATCTTGAAGCGCTGCGGTAACCAAACCCTTGTACACCGGAGTCTTCCGAAGGCCTTTGATGGAATCGACAGTCCTCCGGCCGGCGCAGAAGTCCCTCAGATGTTGGTTGATGAATGCAACACCTTGGGACGTCGCCCTTGCCTCTTCCCTCGCGAGAAGTCTCTTTTCCTCATCGGACCACTGCTTTCTGGATCTCGTGACATCGATCTCGGCATTCACTGCCTCGACGTGCGCATGACGCCGATGGACACCCAAGCCGATCTTGGTGGCGAATGGGCGTTCGCAATCGGGACACACAAACTCTAGCGCCTGCGCTGGTGGGGATGTTCGACGCGCAGGCTGCGGTTCTCTCCTCTGGGGTCTATGCCGTCGTGGTGATGGTAATGACGGCGGTGGAGACGGAGCTGATGTTGATGGTGGTTGCTCCGTCCTGGCGGCGCGAGCCGTGGCTCGCGTCACCCTCCTTTCGGGAACAGGCTCAACTGTTGGAGCAGGTTGTGCAAGACCAGTGCTCCGAGGCAAACACTGGTTATTTCTTTTATTTCTTCTTTCTGTCGGGCTTGCACAATACACACGCGGCGGGAAAGCAACCCACCGTGCGGGGGGCCAAGGCCCCAAAACGCCTCCCCCAGGCACTCATGGTCTTGTCCGGTGCACCACTGCAGCACCCTAGAGCAGGGGGCAGGACTCACTGCAGCGGTAACTCAGGTGAGGTGGGGTCGTTAAGCCCAAACCTCGGCAAGCCGAGGCCCCTGCCTTAAGAGAGTCATAGTTACTCCCGCCGTTTACCCGCGCTTGCTTGAATTTCTTCACGTTGACATTCAGAGCACTGGGCAGAAATCACATTGCGTCATCACCCGCGAGGGCCATCGCAATGCTTTGTTTTAATTAGACAGTCGGATTCCCCTAGTCCGTGCCAGTTCTGAGCTGAGCGTTGAATGGCGGCCGAAGAGAACGATCGGGACGGCGTAACCGCCCCAAAAGCCTCGCAGCAAGGAAGATCCGCGGGAGGCCAAGGCACGGTACCGAGCTCGGATCCCGACCCTCCCGTGAAGAAGGGTCATTCACCTCGCCCAGGCCCGGCACGTCAGCCAGACCCACTTCCCGACCAAGCCCGACGCGCCCCGCTCCTCAGAGCCAATCCTTATTCCGAAGTTACGGATCCAATTTGCCGACTTCCCTTACCTACATTAGTCTATCGACTAGAGGCTCTTTACCTTGGAGACCTGCTGCGGATATGGGTACGAACCGGCGCGACACCTCCACGTGGCCCTCTCCTGGATTTTCAAGGTCCGAGGGGAAGATCCGGACACCGCCGCAACTGCGGTGCTCTTCGCGTTCCAAACCCTATCTCCCTGCTAGAGGTTTCCAGGGAACTCGAACGCTTATACAGAAAAGAAAACTCTTCCCGGATCTCCCGACGGCGTCTCCAGGTCACTTTGGGTTACCCCGACGAACACTCTTACGAGGGCCCGAATTGTATGCGGTTCCGCTGCCGGGTTCCGGAATAGGAACCGGATTCCCTTTCGCCCGACGGGTGTGCACTTTAGTCATATACTTTAGAAACATACACCGTCATCGACATAGGATTTCTCCTAGGGCTTAGGATCGACTGACTCGTGTGCAACGGCTGTTCACACGAAACCCTTCTCCACGTCAGTCCTCCAGGGCCTCGCTGGAGTAT
>CM052081.1:19592335-19597335 GCA_020010945.3 Muscidifurax raptorellus
CGCGGTTTCACCTTAATTCGGCATGCACTGAGACATGCATGGCTTAATCTTTGAGACAAGCATATGACTACTGGCAGGATCAACCAGGGAGCTTCGTCGTATCAACGCAACAAAGTTGCGCGCACGAGAGCTCGTGTGTGTCACGAGCGACTCACGCACGCGGCCGTGTCGAACGTCGATCTCCGCAAAGGGAGACCGACGACACACTCCGTTTACGATCAAGTCGTCGAGCACACAAAGCATCGCGCGTACGTAACACTCGCGAACGAGAGGAACGAGCGCGACGCCTTGGGCACCTATATAAGCTTTTGAAATGATCTCGCGCGCGCCCTTAGCGAGCGCGCGCAAGTCGCGGCACGCTACGTCTGCCCTTTAAAAATTAACGTAGCGACACCGCGGGTATTATCGTTCAAGTTCAAACAGTCTCTCTTATAAAATAAAGAGTCACACCCGACGTTAGACATTTGTCAAGTCGTCGTGGTTAGCGAATAAGTTTCGCCTAGCGTGAGTAACGCATGCAGAATTGTTTATTCTCGCTCGGAATGGAGTGAGTCGATGCTCGGTAGTTATCGTAATCTCGATAAGGAGTAACGATCTGTTAACGCCTTGGGCGCGCACCGCTTAAAGGGCCATTCGGTCATAGACACCGACCCGCGGTAATGCTGTGGATAACAATTATTTTATATTCAGGCTCGAAGTCCCGTGGACACTCGATCCCTCCTTACATATACCGAAAGTCCCAAAGGGGCATCGGCGCCGTATGGACTAAAGCCCGTCGGCTTATGGGAAAAATTCATCGATAGACGTTACTAACCTCATCGGCACGATAATACTTGAAAGATGAAATGAATTGTGCGAGCATATACGAGTTATGTGCGAGCAGTTGTGCCTTATGTGCGAGCTATTGTAAGTTATGTGCGAGCGTTTGTGCCTTATGTGCGAGGGCTTGTAAGTTATGTGCGAGCATTTGTGCCTTATGCGCGAGCAGTTGTAAGTTATATGCGAGCAGTAGTGAGTTATGTGCGAGCATTTGTGCCTTATGTGCGAGCAATTGTAAGTTATGTGCGAGCAGTAGTGAGTTATGTGCGAGCAATAGTGGCTTATGTGCGAGCAATAGTGAGTTATGTGCGAGCATATACGAGTTATGTGCGAGCGGTTGTGCCTTATGTGCGAGCTATTGTAAGTTATGTGCGAGGGTTTGTGCCTTATGTGCGAGCATTTGTGCCTTATGTGCGAGCGATAGTGAGTTATGTGCGAGCATATACGAGTTATGTGCGAGCGGTTGTGCCTTATGTGCGAGCTATTGTAAGTTATGTGCGAGCATTTGTGCCTTATGTGCGAGCAATTGTAAGTTATGTGCGAGCAGTAGTGAGTTATGTGCGAGCAATTGTGGCTTATGTGCGAGCAATAGTGAGTTATGTGCGAGCATATACGAGTTATGTGCGAGCAGTTGTGCCTTATGTGCGAGCTATTGTAAGTTATGTGCGAGCGTTTGTGCCTTATGTGCGAGGGCTTGTAAGTTATGTGCGAGCATTTGTGCCCTATGCGCGAGCAGTTGTAAGTTATATGCGAGCAGTAGTGAGTTATGTGCGAGCATTTGTGCCTTATGTGCGAGCAATTGTAAGTTATGTGCGAGCAGTAGTGAGTTATGTGCGAGCAATTGTGGCTTATGTGCGAGCAATAGTGAGTTATGTGCGAGCATATACGAGTTATGTGCGAGCGGTTGTGCCTTATGTGCGAGCTATTGTAAGTTATGTGCGAGCGCTTGTGCCTTATGTGCGAGCGTTTGTGCCTTATGTGCGAGCATTTGTGCCTTATGTGCGAGCAATAGTGAGTTATGTGCGAGCATATACGAGTTATGTGCGAGCGGTTGTGCCTTATGTGCGAGCTATTGTAAGTTATGTGCGAGCATTTGTGCCTTATGTGCGAGCAATTGTAAGTTATGTGCGAGCAGTAGTGAGTTATGTGCGAGCAATTGTGGCTTATGTGCGAGCAATAGTGAGTTATGTGCGAGCATATACGAGTTATGTGCGAGCAGTTGTGCCTTATGTGCGAGCTATTGTAAGTTATGTACGAGCGTTTGTGCCTTATGTGCGAGGGCTTGTAAGTTATGTGCGAGCATTTGTGCCTTATGCGCGAGCAGTTGTAAGTTATATGCGAGCAGTAGTGAGTTATGTGCGAGCATTTGTGCCTTATGTGCGAGCAATTGTAAGTTATGTGCGAGCAGTAGTGAGTTATGTGCGAGCAATTGTGGCTTATGTGCGAGCAATAGTGAGTTATGTGCGAGCATATACGAGTTATGTGCGAGCGGTTGTGCCTTATGTGCGAGCTATTGTAAGTTATGTGCGAGCGTTTGTGCCTTATGTGCGAGGGCTAGTAAGTTATGTGCGAGCATTTGTGCGTTATGCGCGAGCAGTTGTAAGTTATACGCGAGCATTTGTGCCTTATGTGCGAGCAATAGTGAGTTATGTGCGAGCATATACGAGTTATGTGCGAGCGGTTGTGCCTTATGTGCGAGCTATTGTAAGTTATGTGCGAGCGTTTGTGCCTTATGTGCGAGCAATAGTAAGTTATGTGCGAGCAGTAGTGAGTTATGTGCGAGCAATTGTGGCTTATGTGCGAGCAATAGTGAGTTATGTGCGAGCATATACGAGTTATGTGCGAGCGGTTGTGCCTTATGTGCGAGCTATTGTAAGTTATGTGCGAGCGTTTGTGCCTTATGTGCGAGGGCTTGTAAGTTATGTGCGAGCATTTGTGCCTTATGCGCGAGCAGTTGTAAGTTATATGCGAGCAGTAGTGAGTTATGTGCGAGCATTTGTGCCTTATGTGCGAGCAATTGTAAGTTATGTGCGAGCAGTAGTGAGTTATGTGCGAGCAATTGTGGCTTATGTGCGAGCAATAGTGAGTTATGTGCGAGCATATACGAGTTATGTGCGAGCAGTTGTGCCTTCTGTGCGAGCTATTGTAAGTTATGTGCGAGCGTTTGTGCCTTATGTGCGAGGGCTTGTAAGTTATGTGCGAGCATTTGTGCCTTATGCGCGAGCAGTTGTAAGTTATATGCGAGCAGTAGTGAGTTATGTGCGAGCATTTGTGCCTTATGTGCGAGCAATTGTAAGTTATGTGCGAGCAGTAGTGAGTTATGTGCGAGCAATTGTGGCTTATGTGCGAGAAATAGTTAGTTATGTGCGAGCGGTTGTGCCTTATGTGCGAGCTATTGTAAGTTATGTGCGAGCGTTTGTGCCTTATGTGCGAGGGCTAGTAAGTTATGTGCGAGCATTTGTGCCTTATGCGCGAGCAGTTGTAAGTTATACGCGAGCATTTGTGCCTTATGTGCGAGCAATAGTGAGTTATGTGCGAGCATATACGAGTTATGTGCGAGCGGTTGTGCCTTATGTGCGAGCTTTTGTAAGTTATGTGCGAGCGTTTGTGCCTTATGTGCGAGCAATAGTAAGTTATGTGCGAGCATATACGAGTTATGTGCGAGCAGTTGTGCCTTATGTGCGAGCTATTGTAAGTTATGTGCGAGCGTTTGTGCCTTATGTGCGAGGGTTAGTAAGTTATGTGCGAGCATTTGTGCCTTATGTGCGAGCGGTAGTAAGTTATGTGCGAGCATTTGTGCCTTATGTGCGAGCGGTAGTAAGTTATGTGCGAGCGTTTGTGCCTTATGTGCGAGCGGTTGTGAGTTATGTGCGAGCGGTTGTGAGTTATGTGCGAGGGCTAGTAAGTTATGTGCGAGCATTTGTGCCTTATGTGCGAGCGGTAGTAAGTTATGTGCGAGCTGTTTCGAGTTATGTGCGAGCATTAGTTAGTTATGTGCGAGCAATAGTAAGTTATGTGCGAGCAGTAGTGAGTTATGTGCGAGCGATTGTGGCTTATGTGCGAGCGGTATTAAGTTATGTGCGAGCATTTGTGCCTTATGTGCGAGGGGTAGTAAGTTATGTGCGAGCTGTAGCGAGTTATGTGCGAGCATATGAAAGTTATGTGCGAGCAATTTTGCGTTATTAGCGAGCTATATTCAGTTATCTGCGAGATATGAGAATTATGGCCGAGAATATACGATTATGCGCGAGTGGTAGTCAGTTATATGCGAAGCCAAAAGTCCTCGTGCGCGAGATAGACAACGAGTTATGTGTGAGATCAATGAGGATATGCGCGAGCGATACTGATTTATGCGCGAGGACAAAGTCCACAAGTCCACCCACACGCATTGCTTTTACACTCGACCGTGCAATAAGCCAAGTCCACCCACACGCATTGCTTTTCTCCTAGGGACCCGAATCCCCAAAGTTTCCTCACGCGCATTGCTTCCGCACTCGACCGAGCAATAATTCAAGTCCGCCCACACGCATTGCTTTCGCACTCGACCGAGCAATATGCCAAGTCCACCCACACGCATTGCTTTCGCACTCGACCGAGCAATATGCCAAGTCCACCCATACGCATTGCTTTTCTCCTAGGGACCCGAATCCCCAAAGTTTCCTCATGCGCATTGCTTTCGCACTCGACCGAGCAATATGCCAAGTCCACCCACACGCATTGCTTTCTCACTCGACCGAGCAATATGCCATTGCTTTTCTCCTAGGGCCCCGAATCCCCAAAGTTACCTCACGCGCATTGCTTTCCCACTCGACCGAGCAATAATTCAAGTCCGCCAACACGCATTGCTTTCGCACTCGACCGAGCAATAATTCAAGTCCACCCACACGCATTGCTTTACTCTAAGCGACCCGAATCCCCAAAGTTTCCTCACGCGCATTGCTTTCGCACTCGACCGAGCAATAATTCAAGTCCACCCACACGCATTGCTTTCGCACTCGACCGAGCAATAAGCCAAGTCCACCCACACGCATTGCTTTTCTCCTAGGGACCCGAATCCCCAAAGTTACCTCACGCGCATTGCTTTCCCACTCGACCGAGCAATAATTCAAGTCCGCCCACACGCATTGCTTTCTCACTCGACCGTGCAATAAGCCAAGTCCACCCACACGCATTGCTTTTCT
>CM052081.1:19602335-19604835 GCA_020010945.3 Muscidifurax raptorellus
TACACTACTTTCATTTTCTCTGCAATCTCACTCTCTAACTCTTTCCTCGTATTCCCTTCCATAACCAACACTAAATCGTCCGCATACGCAACCACCTTCACACCAATTTCACACAACTCATCCAGCAACTCATTCATACAGAGGTTCCACACAACAGGGCCCCCGATGGACCCCTGTGGGCAACCTCTACTCACTTGCTTCCTCACTTCATCCACTCTACCGCACATAGTCACCCATCTATCACTAAAATAATCATACCATACATTCATTTCTTCATTCGAACATCCAGCCTCTCTCAACTTTCGTACACACACTCTCCACAACAAAAAGTCAAACGCACCCTTAAAATCCACAAACACACCAGCCACATGCTTACTGCTCGCATTCTCAACCAACTCTTTCAATCTATGCCATGCATCCTCCGTACCCCTTTGCTCTCTAAATCCATACTGACATTCATTCCATTTCCCATTCATACAAGTCATCAATCGCTCAACCAACATTCTTTCCAGGACCTTGCCCGGACCACTAAGTAGACTTATTGGTCTATAGGATCTGGACTCGGTCCTATCCTTATCACTTCCCTTCAACAGCACAACCAACCTGGCCTCTTTCCATTCTTTCGGAAAGAGGCCCTCATTTAAACACGCATCATACATACTTTTAAGAAACTCAGGCGCAACATCATACACTCTTTTTATCATCTCATTCGTAACCCCATCCATACCAGGCGTTTTTCCCATTTTCATTCGCTTCACTGCCATTTCTAACTCATGCACACTAAAGTCATTTATATCATCATTCATCGCTCCTTCCTCCGGAACGACAGGTATACCATCGTCAGGAGGGAAGAACTCGTTCACCAACACATTCGCAGACTCATTCCAATTCCTCGTCCACCCATTCTCTGTTCTCAACCCAGTCAAACTCAAACTTTCGTTCTTTCCAAGCAAAATTTTGTACAATCGTCCCCAAGGATCACATTCATTCGACTCACCCACAGACTTTCTCCAATCAGTCTCTTTCGCCTCTTTCATCATTCTTTTGTACTCATCAACTCTCTCGCGCCATTCATTCCAACACACTCGCTCTGGGTCACCCGTCCTCTTTCTTTCTTTCTGATATTTCTTTCTTAACTTTCTCACTTCGCCTTTCATTTTGTCCAAATCATTCGTCCACCATACCACACCCTTTCTCTTCATACCCCCTTTCACTCTCTTCATACACGCATCATTTGCCTCCTCTATCCATTCATGCACTAGCCCCACCTTCTCCCTCGCCCCCAACCCGTGAAAATTCTCAAATCCATAGGAGTGGGCAAAGGAGGAGATGAGGCTTTTATACTTAACCCATTCACACCTCGTCGCAATCCATCTTTTCACCCTGTTCCAATTCATACACTCATTCACACTAGATCCCTGCACACCTATTTTCACTACAATCGGATTATGATCACTTATACCCCAGTCACTCTTAATCGTCCATTCAAATCCCCGCTGTCCGCCCTTGTAGAGAGTGACATCAATGTCACTCTCCCCTCTAGGTCCACTAAAGGTAAAGGCGGCAGCGGGCTCATTCAGCACAATCATTCTCTTCCTCTCAATCCATTCAGCTAACACATTCCCTCTCACATTATTACTGCGGCCCCTCCCTGAGTTCTTGCTGAACCACAGGTCAGAGCACGCATTCGCATCCATACATACCAACACATCTTTACCATTCACAACTTCCAAGATTCTTTCCAAATACAACAGACATTCTTCCAGACATCCCGAGGGTTTAGCATACAATGACACAACGTACAGCTCATTCATCCTACCTTTTAACCATACACACACTCCATCAGCAAACTTACACTCCTCCACAGCCATACTCTCAATCTCCCGGTCAAATACACATACAGCTGCACACTCAGACTCACTCAAAAACATTCTTACTCCCGCAGGTATTCCACATACTCTTCCTCTACTCGTGTACGGCTCCTGGAAGAGACACACTTGTATCTCCTCCTGGAGCACGTACTGGCCAATTTCGCACATCACTCCATATGCCCGCTGCCCATTCATTTGTAAAAATTTCACATTCACTCCATCACATTCCCGCACATTCACCCCATCGCATTCGCCTACAGATTCATCCATTATATCTCATTCGCATCTGTTTCAGCCTCCACACATACTCCGGGCATTCGGGAGACAACGCCGAGTGGTTCGACGGTTGTTTCCTAGCCCGGCAGTTCACACAGTCCTCCCGGGCATTGCAAGCTCGAGCTACATGCCCGGGCTTTCCACACTTCCAGCACACGCGCTCCACCTTACACTCTTTCACACCATGCCCATACTTCAAACATCCATAACACCTCAACACACTCACCCATTCACGCAGCTTATACGACGACCATCCCACATATACTCTTCCATCCTCCAGCAACTTCATCTTACACTCATTCGGCAACTCTACGATCACCCCTCCAACCCCGCTCCGTTCCCTGCCCAGCCTC
>CM052081.1:19614835-19617335 GCA_020010945.3 Muscidifurax raptorellus
TATGTGCGAGCAATTGTGGCTTATGTGCGAGCAATAGTGAGTTATGTGCGAGCATATACGAGTTATGTGCGAGCAGTTGTGCCTTATGTGCGAGCTATTGTAAGTTATGTGCGAGCGTTTGTGCCTTATGTGCGAGGGCTTGTAAGTTATGTGCGAGCATTTGTGCCTTATGCGCGAGCAGTTGTAAGTTATATGCGAGCAGTAGTGAGTTATGTGCGAGCATTTGTGCCTTATGTGCGAGCAATTGTAAGTTATGTGCGAGCAGTAGTGAGTTATGTGCGAGCAATTGTGGCTTATGTGCGAGCAATAGTGAGTTATGTGCGAGCATATACGAGTTATGTGCGAGCGGTTGTGCCTTATGTGCGAGCTATTGTAAGTTATGTGCGAGCGTTTGTGCCTTATGTGCGAGGGCTAGTAAGTTATGTGCGAGCATTTGTGCGTTATGCGCGAGCAGTTGTAAGTTATACGCGAGCATTTGTGCCTTATGTGCGAGCAATAGTGAGTTATGTGCGAGCATATACGAGTTATGTGCGAGCGGTTGTGCCTTATGTGCGAGCTATTGTAAGTTATGTGCGAGCATTTGTGCCTTATGTGCGAGCAATAGTAAGTTATGTGCGAGCAGTAGTGAGTTATGTGCGAGCAATTGTGGCTTATGTGCGAGCAATAGTGAGTTATGTGCGAGCATATACGAGTTATGTGCGAGCGGTTGTGCCTTATGTGCGAGCTATTGTAAGTTATGTGCGAGCGTTTGTGCCTTATGTGCGAGGGCTTGTAAGTTATGTGCGAGCATTTGTGCCTTATGCGCGAGCAGTTGTAAGTTATATGCGAGCAGTAGTGAGTTATGTGCGAGCATTTGTGCCTTATGTGCGAGCAATTGTAAGTTATGTGCGAGCAGTAGTGAGTTATGTGCGAGCAATTGTGGCTTATGTGCGAGCAATAGTGAGTTATGTGCGAGCATATACGAGTTATGTGCGAGCAGTTGTGCCTTCTGTGCGAGCTATTGTAAGTTATGTGCGAGCGTTTGTGCCTTATGTGCGAGGGCTTGTAAGTTATGTGCGAGCATTTGTGCCTTATGCGCGAGCAGTTGTAAGTTATATGCGAGCAGTAGTGAGTTATGTGCGAGCATTTGTGCCTTATGTGCGAGCAATTGTAAGTTATGTGCGAGCAGTAGTGAGTTATGTGCGAGCAATTGTGGCTTATGTGCGAGAAATAGTTAGTTATGTGCGAGCGGTTGTGCCTTATGTGCGAGCTATTGTAAGTTATGTGCGAGCGTTTGTGCCTTATGTGCGAGGGCTAGTAAGTTATGTGCGAGCATTTGTGCCTTATGCGCGAGCAGTTGTAAGTTATACGCGAGCATTTGTGCCTTATGTGCGAGCAATAGTGAGTTATGTGCGAGCATATACGAGTTATGTGCGAGCGGTTGTGCCTTATGTGCGAGCTTTTGTAAGTTATGTGCGAGCGTTTGTGCCTTATGTGCGAGCAATAGTAAGTTATGTGCGAGCATATACGAGTTATGTGCGAGCAGTTGTGCCTTATGTGCGAGCTATTGTAAGTTATGTGCGAGCGTTTGTGCCTTATGTGCGAGGGTTAGTAAGTTATGTGCGAGCATTTGTGCCTTATGTGCGAGCGGTAGTAAGTTATGTGCGAGCATTTGTGCCTTATGTGCGAGCGGTAGTAAGTTATGTGCGAGCAGTTGTGCCTTATGTGCGAGCTATTGTAAGTTATGTGCGAGCGTTTGTGCCTTATGTGCGAGGGTTAGTAAGTTATGTGCGAGCGGTTGTGAGTTATGTGCGAGGGCTAGTAAGTTATGTGCGAGCATTTATGCCTTATGTGCGAGCGGTAGTAAGTTATGTGCGAGCTGTTTCGAGTTATGTGCGAGCATTAGTTAGTTATGTGCGAGCAATAGTAAGTTATGTGCGAGCAGTAGTGAGTTATGTGCGAGCGATTGTGGCTTATGTGCGAGCGGTAGTAAGTTATGTGCGAGCATTTGTGCCTTATGTGCGAGGGGTAGTAAGTTATGTGCGAGCTGTAGCGAGTTATGTGCGAGCATATGAAAGTTATGTGCGAGCAATTTTGCGTTATTAGCGAGCTATATTCAGTTATCTGCGAGATATGAGAATTATGGCCGAGAATATACGATTATGCGCGAGTGGTAGTCAGTTATATGCGAAGCCACAAGTCCTCGTGCGCGAGATAGACAACGAGTTATGTGTGAGATCAATGAGGATATGCGCGAGCGATACTGATTTATGCGCGAGGACAAAGTCCACAAGTCCACCCACACGCATTGCTTTTACACTCGACCGTGCAATAAGCCAAGTCCACCCACACGCATTGCTTTTCTCCTAGGGACCCGAATCCCCAAAGTTTCCTCACGCGCATTGCTTCCGCACTCGACCGAGCAATAATTCAAGTCCGCCCACACGCATTGCTTTCGCACTCGACCGAGCAATATGCCAAGTCCACCCACACGCATTGCTTTCGCACTCGACCGAGCAAT